>CM022952.1:21709630-22047130 GCA_012931725.1 Litsea cubeba | reverse complement strand
CTTAAGTTTCTTGAATTTCATGCACCCTAAATTTGATAAATCCCTATTTCATGCATCATCAAAGCCTTGCCAACTGTATTGGGGTCGGCTACATGAATTTTATTTATCCATTCCGATCTATCCTGAATCAAATCTTCAAATAGATTGTACATCTTTAAATCTAATTTTACTTCCTTCATCTCAAATGTGTTGGTAGTGAATGTCTGAATTCACAAGCGAATGTTACGATACAATACTTTTTTTTATTGAATCTGACAATTCAAGAATTGAATCATGAAGGTGGTCTTTGTTCTCCACTTAGGTCGGCGACAATATAGAATCTAATGAATCCTTCTCAACATATAGATGGTGTTTTTAATACACTTTGTAAAGAAGCAATTGCAAATAATCGGTTGCTTCTTCGAAATGTTATTCAATGTATTCGGATGCTTGCACTACAAGGGTTTCCTTTTAGAGGACATGATGAATAGAAGAATTTTTTATAGTTTTTGGTGAGACATTGTTGCTATTTTTTTAGTGTAACTTAAGTGCAGTCCTCCCAGATTAGAAATCCTGGATCCGCCCCTGTCATGAATAACTACCTCATGGTCATTTCCATTACTTCCAATTGTAGTTTATGAACACCATGGAGTTGCAGAGAAGAAGAAGAAGATGAGAGAAATTCAGAGATGCTTTCATTAACGATTCTGGAACCACCCAATACATATTTATACAAAAGACAGACAAGATTAGTTGAGACAGTAACTAATTACTCTAACTAATCTATGATTAGTTACACATGTCACAGAAAACACCTCAACACTCCATCATCATTATCCAAACTGACTAACAAGGTCAGGTTCTGGAGCAGGTCAGGTCAGGGTCAGGTGTATGTCTAAGGGACTTGCTCATATTGCTAACAGTCCCCCGTAAGCTAATGGGGCTAGGAGACACTTTTAGCTTATTCTTGAGATAAACAAAGCTCCTGGGATGCAACCCTTTGGTAAAAACATCGGCAACATTCTCTGTCGTGGAAACATAGCGAACACATAAGTCTTTGCAGAGCATTTTCTCCCGGACAAAGTGATAATCAACTTCAATATGCTTAATACGAGCATGAAAGACTGGATTAGAAGCAAGCGCAAGAGCGGAGATACTATCACACCAAATGACCGGACAGTCAGGGAGATAAACAGAAAGATCTTTGAGCAACATTCGAATCTAGCTAAGTTCAGCAGAAGTATGAGCTAAGGACCTGTACTCTGCTTCGGTGGACGAACGAGCCACAGTGGGCTGTTTCTTAGCACTCCAAGAAATGGGAGAAGAACCCAAGAAGATACAAAAACCAGAAGTGGAATGCCTGTCAGTAGTGTCCCCAGCCCAGTCAGCATCAGAGAAAGCTTGGAGTTTGAGAGTGCCTTTTGTCAACTGAATTCCAAAATGAAGAGTCCCCTTGAGATATCGCAGAATGCGTTTTAATGCATTGAAGTACAAAGTAGAAGGCTGATGCGTATGCTGGCAAATTTGATTAATCGCAAAGGCCAAGTCTGGACGAGTGAGAGACAAGTATTGAAGTGATCCAGCAATGCTGCGATAAAGAGAAGGGTCAGAGAGCAGAGTAGCTGGTGCAGTGGAGCAAGGTTTGTAGCTTGATGGAAATCCAATGGGCTTGCACTCGAGCATAGAAGAATTGTGTAACAAATCCTTGGCATATTTAGACTGTGACAAGAAGAGACCAGAAGGAGTTTTGTTGACCTCTATCCCAAGGAAGTGATGAAGATGCCCCAAGTGTTTCATTTCAAACACCAAACCCAATTGAGATATAAGAAATGCAATGTAGGATTTATTGTTGCCAGTGATGATCAAGTCATCAAAAAATAGTAGGAGAAAAGTGATAGTCCCTTTGAAACACCTAATGAACAGAGAGGAATCTGTGTAGGTTCTAGAAAAACCAAAGCCATCAAGATAGTTGGAAAAACGGTCAAACTAGGCTCTAGGAGCTTGCTTAAAGCCAAAAAGAGACTTATGTAGCTTGCAGACATGCGAAGGAAAGTTAGAGTCAATAAACCCCTAAGGTTGGCACATAAAGATCTGTTCATCCAGCAGACCATGGAGAAAGGCATTTGTTACATCCAATTGATGTAAGGTCCATTGATAATGAACATCCAAGGTAAGAACTATTCGAAGAGTAGCATGTTTGACAACTGGGTTGAATGTCTCAGTGAAATCAACACCATATTCTTGATGAAACCCCTTAGCAACCAATCTGGCTTTGTGTCTGGCAATAGAACTATATGGACAATATTTAATCTTGTAAACCTAACGGCAGCCAATAACATGCTGAGACGGAGAAGAAGGGACAAGGGACCAAGTACCCTAACGTTGTAAAGCTGAGAATTCATCAGCCATCGCCTGTTGCCATACTTCCTGTTTAGAAACCTCTGTATAACTGGTGGGCTCAGTGGTGTCATAGTACATATGAGAAGGTAAAGACAGAGGATGATGGGAGGTGAAAAACACTTTCTTCTTACAAATCTTAGATTTAGAACGAGTGGTCATTGGATGAGGAGCAGGTCTGGAAATAGTGTTAGGGGTAGAAGAAGAAGTAGTGGGAAGAGTAGGTGTAGCGATAGGCATGGGAAGAGCAGGAGGTATGGGGGAGTCCAAGAGGCATGCAGTTGGTGTAAGTGATGGTGAATGAGGAGAGGGATGAGGAGCAGGGAAAACAGATCCAGGAACTGGGAAAGAAATGGAGGGCAGTAGTGTTACAGTAGTGGAGGCTGGGGAAGGAGATGCTGAGGAGATAATTGGACTGGAAGAAGATTTGGAGATAGGAGATGGTCGAATGGGAGAAGTACTAGGCAACCAGTCAGTTATAGCAATAGACACAGAGGAAGAACTAGGGAAAGAAGCAAATGGAAAGGTGGCTTCATCAAAAATGACATGTCTTGAAGTGTAGAGACGACCAATAGAGGGATCAAGACATCTATAGCCTTTGTAGTCCAATGTGTATCCTAAAAAGACACAACGCTTAGTCCTTGGCTCAAGTTTATGTTGAGAATATGGCCTGAGCCAGGGGTAGCAGACACAGCCAAAAACTTTCAATGTCATATAAGTAGGGGAAGACCCAAACAAAAGCTGCCAAGGAGACTGAAACTGATGAACGCGTAGGCATTCTATTAATAAGATAAGTAGTTGTACTAAAGGCATCAGCCCAATAACAAGCAGGCATGGAGGCATTGAAGAGAATGGTTAAACCAGTTTCAACGATGTGTATGTGCTTGCGCTAAGCACGGCCATTTTGTTCCCGTGTGTAAGGGCAAGAAAGCTGATGAACAATTCCACATTCATAGAACAATTGCTTGAATTTATTATTCACAAACTCCTTTCCACCATCTGATCTAAAACATTTAATTTTCAATGAAAGCAAGTTTTCAATTTGGAGCTTGAAGCCCAGAAAAACAGTGAATACATCACTTTTACATTGAATAGGAAAAAGCCAAGAATAGCGGCTGTAATCATCCACAAACAGTACATAGTATCGAAAACCAGATACAGAAGAGAGAGGAGCCGGGCCCCATACATCACTATGAATCAGCTCGAGCGGTCTACTTGTAGAAGACAATGAGTAACTAAAAGGAAGTTTGGAGCTTTACCAAGTTGACACGATTCACATAACGAATTTGCAGAGAAGCTGGAAAGAGACAAAGTATCAGCCAATTATTGTAGAATGAGAGAGGATGGATGCCCCAATCGTGGATGCCAGATGGCGGCAAAAGTTGTGACTCCCAGCAAAGCAGCAGGTGAAGGAGTATTATTAAAGGGGGGAAAGGGATACAGTCCATTTTTACTCAATCCTCGGAAAAGAGTCCTCCGTGTTTTGTGATCCTGGATTGAAAATCCATTCGCATCAAAGATGAAAATACAATTGTTATCCTTGCTAAACTGATTAACTGAGAGGAGATTGGTAGCAATATGAGGAACACACAAGACGTTATTCAATTTAAATGAAGTAGTAGGAGAAAGGTTTAAAGTAGAAAAGCCAGTGTGAGAGATATCCAGACCTTGTCCATTACCAACAGTCACCTGGTCCTTGCCTTGATATCCAGATTGGAGGGAGAGGTTGTTCAGATCATGAGTCAAATGATTGGTAGCACCAGAATCAACATACCATTGTGGATCACTGTTTTGATGAAATGAAGTAGCCATTGCTGCAAGCTGAGAAGGAGGATGACAACCTTGAAATGAGTAATCCATACGATGATAGCAGTCTAATGCAGTGTGTCCAGTTCGATTGCAAATCTGGCAGCAAGGTCGTGACACGAATGACTGAGATTGAACACCACGGCCCCTGTTGTTGCCATTGTTCCTAGCACCGTGTCCTCTGCCATGAAAGGGAGGCTTTCTACCCCTATTGTTAGAGGATTGGTTGTGACCAGATTTGTTCCCCTCCTTAGAAGCCACCATGGCAGTGTAAATAGGATCAGAGAGCGCAGAGGATGTTAAGTCTAGACTCAGTTCCTCACATTGTAGAAGTACATGAAGCTCTTCAAGCAAGATCGGTGTAGATCGAGTTTGAATGGAAGTGCGAAATGGACCATATTCCGGTGGCAATCCATTCATGGTGTAGATGATGACATCTTCATCATCAACAAGACTACATACAGCAGCCAAACTATCAACAATATGCTTAAACTTTTTCACATAATCATCAATGGAAAGAGAGCCTTTCTTGATGGACTGTAATTGTGATTTCAGTTGTATGATGTGAGACCGTGAGAGTGAAGCAAAACTTCTCTCCAAGGCTAACCACACATCTTTAGATGTTTGAAGACCAACGACATGAGCCAGAATGCCTTCAGAGAGTGTGGCATTAATCAGACAAAGCACAACTTGATCTTGCTGGATCCAGGTCGAAAACAGTGGATTCACCTCCTGCAGGATGTGATCAAACGAGCTGGCTATGAATTCATCTGGACAGAGATGAGATCCATCAACAAAGCCAAGCATACCATGTGCACGAAGAACCGGCAAGAATTGAGAGCGCCACAACAAGAAGTTGTGATTGTCCAGCTTTACAGAAACCAAACTTGCAATGTTTGGAACTAGGTAACCAGAGTACCGAGTTGTAGGAATCGACGAAGCCGCCATGACGGAAGATACACAGAGAGCGACAGATGAATAAAAAATACACAGATTCAACAAAGAGGAAGATCAGACCTCAATGATAGCAATAGAGCCGTTGAGAGCTAGCGAGTCTTCAAGAACCCGTGGATCAAGAAGAACAAATCTTGAAGCAAGAAGAAGAACACCTTCTTGAAAGCAAATCTTGACAGCAAATCAAGAAGAAGAAGATCAACAATCACAAACACGAAGTGAAATCTACATATTCGTGAGTGCTCTACCAAAAAATTGAAGATGACTGCAGGAGGATCAATATTCAAGCAACTCCTGAGAAAAAGAACAACTGTAGGATCAAAATCTTCTCAGCTCTAATACCATATGAACACCATGGAGTTGCAGAGAAGAAGAAGAAGATGAGAGAAATTCAGCTTTCATTAACGATTCTGGAACCACCCAATACATATTTATACAAAAGACAGACAAGATTAGTTGAGACAGTAACTAATTACTCTAACTAATCTCTAATTAGTTACACATGTAACAGAAAACACCTCAGCACTCCATCATCGTTATCCAAAGTGACTAACAGGGTCAGGTTCTGGAACAGGTCAGGTCAGGGTCAGGTGTATGTCTAAGGGACTTGCTCATATTGCTAACATAGTTGAAGGTCCCGTAGCACTTGCTGAGTTGCCAAATTAGTGCTATTACTACTGTCAATCACAAACTCTAATTGTTATATGCTTACTATACAATCCGCTTGGAACAAACCCAGCTGTTGATCTACTTGATATATGTCATTTGGGTGCTTATAATAAACGAACTTGGGCAAACCATCAAGGATCATCCACTATCTCCATAGATAATTTTATCCCTGTTACTTCAATCATCATCACTCTTAAGCCTCTTTATCAGCATCAAACTTTTCTTCCCATAGTTAGGGCCTTCTATAAGCTTCTTCAGTGCCAACAAACTCTGCAAATCATCCACATTTCTGCTTCATCTTCAATGACCCCACCTTCATTGTCCTTGTCATCATACCATATATCAACCCCATTAAGATTTTCTGGCTCCCATAGTCTGATGTGACCTCTTTGCCCTTTGAGTTTCTGCCCAAGCACTCTGTCACTACTGAAATTCTAAAGAAAGACAAGATCTCATTGCATTTAAAGCGACCATTGTTCCATTGCCCCGGCCTCCTGCTGCCCCTTCAGGGCCTATTTCTTTACAAATTCATGGAATTTTATAGGGAGAATTTTGGAATTCTTAGATATGGTAGAATTTCTATAAATGCTCTATTGTACTTGATTATATAGAAATTCCACTGAAAAGCAAAAGAGGTATTGGGATTTGTGAAATTTCAAAGATCATTTGAGACCCTTTAGGTAGCTAGAATTTTGAAATGTTTGTAAAAAAAATATGGCATTTGCAAATGCACGGGGACAACTGTCACATCAAATTAAAAAAAAAAAAACCCAACATAGCAAATTCTTGGCAAAAATTCTAGTAAAGCCCTTGGAGCCTAATTCTTTACAAAGATTTATGTCTACTGGAATTTGCAGAATTTTGAAGATGCTGGAATTTTGAAATGGTGCTGAATTCTAACGTTCCTGAATTCCCAATTTCTTTCATGTTAGAATTTCGGTCTAAGAATTTCATCCAACATGTTCCACAAATTCCCTATTTCATAACTACTTGAATTTCTAAGTGGATTTTAACATATTATTAATTATTACAGGTGTAGGATTCGATTTTGAAATTGGAGACCAATTTTGAAATTGATTAAAAAATTGGAGTTCAATTTCGATTTCAATTGCAAAGTTGATTTTGATTCTATTTAATTTAGAGAGAAGTCTTAGGGATCTACTAACCTTTATTAACCTTCATTACCATTACATGATAATAGATGTGACCCACTGCTATTGCTATATAAGGATTTTACACCTCTGTGAAAGAATAGATAAGGGAAAACACTGACTTTGATTTACTTGGACTATTTAATTAAAATATCTGCATGGGCCCATTTGATCAAAGATGGACCATTTTTCTGTCGGTGAAAAACTTATCACTTATACCCATTACATGAAGCCCATCAGGTATGACTCATGCACCCATCTAACTTGATGAGAGATCAACAACTTTCTTTCGTTATCTATGCAAACCTGATGAAAGATCATGCCTATCTTTCTTTTGTTATATATTTACGTGGGACCATTTTATTAAACTATCTACATGGGACCCATATTTGAAAATTGGGTAAACATGATTTCCTAAATTATATCTATCCTACTCTCTTCCACGTCAAAATAGATGGGAGCATATGATTTTGACTTTTAAACCTCCTAATATTTAGCTTAAAAGATTACACCAAGCTCTTTTTTCTAAATTTGATCCATTTAATCAAATCCCCATCGATTCATTGTATCTATATATTTAACTCAAATTGGGAACCTATCATTTAGCGATTTAGATTTTAAATTAACCATCTTTTACATCTCTAAGAAAATAGATTTTAGTTTTCTTAAAGTGCTCTTGTACTTAAATGACTGGGAAAATATCTTCAAATGTTTTGAATTTTTATGAAAAAATTTCTTCCCTACTCAACTCAGGTTTTATGTATTATAGCCAAGCAAGATTATCTTCAAGATAGAGAAGAAAAAATGGTAATTTTTGAACTTTTGCGATTTCTGTACTCTATTTCTATTTTTGTAGGTGTGAAAAATATTTTTTTTTATTTTTCTCTTTTGATTTTCCATTATTTCTTTTGTAGACATATAAAACTCAGTGATCATATTCTCATGATCTTGAGACATGTGGTTTCATCCAATGTGATACAAGGGTCAACCCTATTAACAATACGGTCTGAACTCTTAAATCTTTTAACATTTCTTCGTTTGTTTCATGATTTTTTTTTTTTAATTACCTGCAGCTTCTAAAATGGCAATCCAACATGCACTTTAGAATCACCTTAAATCTTGTGGCGACCCATCAGGTACTGAAATAATTCTATTCTCCATTACATGTAGTTCTTTTTTCTTCAACCCAACATCCAGTGAGTTATTATATACTAATGGATTAATCAATGTGCATAAAAATTTGGGTAGGGTGATATTTAATTTGATGTTTGATTGGTTCTGGTTTTGGTTCTTTTTTTTTTTTTTTTCGTTTTCTTTTAGTAATCTCTTGATATGTTATTTTGGTGAATATTTATGTTTAGTTTGATCTGCTATATATTTTGATGTGAAAACAAATTCACTATTTAATTTTTTTTTTCGAATGCATGGATCTTTTATATGAAATTATAAAAAAATTTGTCTACGTTGTAGATTTTTTTTTTCTTTGTTGTTGTTGTTGAGTATTTGTGAGATTTGTTTATAAGTTTTTTTTCTTCATGCCAAGGTGTGTGATATTGATCTTAACCTATTGAGTTATTATTATTATTCAGCATGATTTGTTGTTGTTTTTTAAGACGAAGGTGATTGGATTGGACCTTTATGGAAGGAGTTAAGAGTGACAGGTCTACAGCAGACCATCAGAACTCTCACCTTTATGAGAAGTAAAGTCCAGTCTTCACATATGTATTGAATTGAATGTACGAGTTATATAATCATCATTTAATTTTATTTTTAATTTCTCTTTCTTTAAATTCATTTATATTTCTCCTTATTTTCTCAAAATCTCTCTTTTGTTATATTATATTATATTTAATTATTGCATAGAGTATTTTAGTTATTATATGACTAATTATCATTTAAGATTTTATTATTTTTAATATTATAAATTATATTGCTCGTGCTAAGCGCGGGCATGTTTTGCTAATTTATACATTATTTGTATACATATACAAGGCTAGAATGTTCATGAATATAATATTTTGTAAATACATGGGTCCCCTCATTGACAAATTGATGGAGTCCTGTCTCTCCTAAAATATGTGGCCTTTGTGTTGGAAGTAGGTAGGCCTCGTGGATAGGTATTCAAAACTTTTGACCCACTTAAATTAGGAATCAAATACCCGTAAGGCCAAAAACTCAACCCCAAGATTTAAAACCCTAATCTCAGCATTAAGATCAAAGATTCATCAAGAAGACATATCAAAAAACAAAAAAGCAATCTACTAAAACAAATAGATAATAGATCTATACCTTTGGAGCTTGGTTGCACTCAAATCGAGAAGTTGAAAACTTAATCTCTATGAAAATCTTTTGTGTTCTTCCACGCTACAACCTTCTTGTAGAGAACTTCTCAAAGAGAATGGTGGGATCTCTAAGTAAAAAAAAAAAATCCTAAAACTTTTGAAAGGAAACCAGAGGAGAGAGATAGAGAGGCGCTTATGAGATTGTGTGGAGAAATCTCTAACCCTCTCATCTTATTTATAGTTTATGGAGCACCTCCTCTTTGTCCAAGATAGAAGTCTCACTTCTATTCTTAGTATGTGTCCTACTCCTCCTTTCCTTAAAAGTTCCAATACAAATGGATTCCATATTGAGAATTATATGTTTCCATAGCCCCACTACCACGTACCCAATACACCGGAGTGTTGACCTACAATTGGCCTCACTCATTGGTGATTCAAAGTAAATGTATAGTATAAACTTGAGTCCATTAATCCCTCGGGATTAAGAGCCTATTGCATGGAAATTATGAGTGCAGTCCTTAAATCAAAGACAGGTTTACATACATAGTAATTGCAGTGCCACATTCTTTTCAGATGAGGTGCCCAGTCTCATCACTGGTTGTGAAAATACTTTAAGTACAAGATTTGTGATTCATGTCTCCTATATGTGAATCTCATCTATACATATGGTTTACATCTAATACACTTGTGGTCTCCAATTCATCTTGTGAACCATCATATCATTCTGTATTGGTTATGTGCAATCATATAGAAGAATATCATTCATCACATAAAATATAAATTAATTGATAAAATAAATTAATTTATTCGGATCATCCACTAGATAGAGGACATACAATCTAACACTTTGGTGGGTTGTTTTCCATTCCATTAAAAACCCTTTTCTTCCTTCCTATGTATCTTATATTTAAAGATGGCATAGATGTCAACATAGATTAATTAAAGAGATATCCTATCTTCTAGCAACTTCTTCTTAAGTTATTGGAGGGTCAAGGTTTCCCTCAAAGGGAACCTACAAATTTTCTTTTACTTTAAAAAAAAAAGGGTGAAAGAAGAAGTGTACACACCTTCTCCCTAGCTAGTTGCAATTGTTTGCGCCCACATGGCCACCAATTTAACCTTTCTTTTATCAGTTATCTCCTTTATATTTGAAGATCTGCGTGGGCTTGCAGGTTTGAACTCTCTCTCTCCCCTCAATCTTCTCATCTTCTCTATCTATGAAGATCATCTAGTAGATCTCGTTGATGTGAATCCCCACCCTCATTCGGATTTGAAGGTGACCTCGTCAACCTTGGATTGGCGAGTTTCTCTATGCTTGCATGCAACTGCTCCTGCATTATCCCGAATTGTGCACGCCAAAGGACTTCATGTGTCCTTGGAAATCTTCTTGCTGAATTGCAGCGGCTGCCCCATGACCTTAGCAATTTATTATGGCTGGAGATAGGATTCCAACAACTGCAGAAAATGCTGGTTTCAACGACTGGCGAAAACGGTGGCTCTTATACGACCTAATGCAGCCATGGATCCCCAGAAATCCAAGCTACAAGCATCCAACATAAAGACTACTGTCCACACTCCACAGCCGATGGTGATAGTAGAGCGAAATACATCAAGCACAAACTCATACAAGAAGAAATCTAAACTGTATTAATCATAAAACTCGGACTTTCCCATAGCTACAGCTCTCATGGGCTGCTTTCTGCAAACAGAGCTTTCATTGAATTAAGACAGACAAAAATAAACCCAACAACTGCACTAGCCGACCCTTACATAGCACATACATAGTGTTGAAGCCCCATAAGTTTATGAATAAACTATCCTAGAGTGGAAGAATTCTCTCCTATGAGCAGACTACATACACAATTCAACTCTATGGTCCCCAAGTTCAACTTTATGGTGCCCACTTGGGCCCACCCTTCATCAATGCAGCTCCTTCACTTTTGTCCCCACTATGATATGACATCACATCATGTCCAATTTTATTCTCATCAAACCTTTTCTGTTAGATTGATTTTTTTTTTTAAATGTATGCTTAAAGGGCGAGTATAATCTGATATGGCTGCTTTTTTACATGACCCTATCAATAAATAGACTTTTCCATCCATTCTAATTGCAATTATAGGAATCATACAAATGAGCCCCATGAGCTGGACCACATAAGCAAAGTAGGAGAAAATCTTCCTCTAGATTGACTCAAAGGGATTTGCTAATCTTTCTAAGAATTTTTTTTTTTTTTTTTTGCCAAGAAATCTTTCTATGATTATTATTGCCAAATACACAATTTTGTAGAGAATAAATCCAAAAACAGAAAATATTGATGAGCCTTGGCCATCCGAACTTTTCCTCCCATGAGAACCAGTACCACACATGTTACCTTTCCTTGAAATGATTTATTTTGGATAAAATTGGAGCCAATTAATTCAGGCCCAATATCAGTCTGGTTGCAGTATTTTTCTGCAAACAAATTTCTAAATTACAGGAACACCCTTACAGTTGCAGAATTTTCAAACAGACACCCACAAAGCAATATTTTAAAGTCCATTGAGCTGTTATGGTTCCAGCTGATCTGAACCTTTTATAAGTGGATTCCACACCCATTTGCACGATCAAATGCCTTCAAAAAATAAAAATGCTAGGCCCACTGTGATCTTCATCGCTATCTGCATCATCCATGCATCAGGTATAGTGTCTCCAGTGATGTGAATTGTGAAATAAAACACAAAACAAAAGATGGGATTCAAAATTTCAGCCAAGACTTGTCTTCATTCCACATGCAAGGAAACGACCTCTCTTGACTTTGCATTGGCCCAAGTGATGGCAGTCCTTGGATCTCCAAGTATCAATGATGGATACTTTTTTTTTTTTTGGGGGGGGGGGGGGGGGCCTTGGAACCTATTTATAGAATGTATTCCCTCTTTCATGACTAGGATCCATATTCCAATCAGCAACACCCATTGCCAATGCAGAAAACCATCGTATGCGTTTTGCCACAAGTAAATAAATATGCAAACCATAAAGCAAAAATGAGACACTTCTTTAAATTATTAATTTATTTCAAGGTACTTGAGCTTGTCATAGAATTAGAGTTCAAAAAGAATCCGAGCCTCCATGATTATCACTAGGAGACTTAAAATTTTTACGGTAATACCGGGGGAACAGCATCCGTCGGATCTTCTTCTCTGCAGCACTTTCTGATGTTGCCTGCATGTCAGGTTTCCATTCCTTTAGTTGATATTTAAAGAATCTGAACGAAAATAGATAAAACAGGACTCTTTTTTTTTTTTTTTTTTCATTTTTGGTAAAGCAGATGAAACAGGTGGTAAAAATCACGGTAAGTCAAGCATCCCTTGGGTTCAACTTCTCTAGAATGAGTGCCCAGCTTGAATAAAAATAAAAGCACTTACATTACTAGGGCATAAAAGAGAATATAGAGATTCATTCCACATGATAGTTAATTAAGAAATACAGAAACCCTACATAGGATGGAACATCAAAATTCATGAATATTAAATCCAGTTGAAACCTTTGTTTAGTGTTTCTTATGAAGAAATGTCATCCACCCAGTGAACAAAACACAGAATATAGACGATTGATGGAATCTATTAGCACCTGAGATGAAATGTTCAAAAAAGGAGCTATTTGACTTTCATAATTGACTACAGAAATCTGCAGATTCAATAGGGTGTGGAAGATCTACAAACCAGGACCAGAAATGTGTTCAGGATTGTGGCTGAAAAACAAAACAAAGTATGAAATGCTCAAATGGACTAATCTATAAATGTCGGATTCATTTTTCAATAGAAAATGTTGGATGTAGATACTTCAGAATTCAATTGCTGCTAGATCCATTTATACTCAACATCAACCATCGGGACAGGGTCCCATCCATGTGTGTAGATGGTTCAGATTGGTGATAGGTGGGGCCCATCATGGTGCCTGTCACCGTAAGATTGTGAGAGTTAACTCTCACATGAACATTTTCTATGTGTGTTTTTTTCTTTTTGTGTGCGTGTGTGTGTATTAAGAAGGACGACTAATTAAAGAAAGGTGGAGGGAATGTTTTAACAAACTTTTAAATGAAAGACTATATGATACATAAAAACAAAAGAGGATACCTTGTTAGTAGACATACTTTTTTTCGTGGAATTAGGGTGGTGGAAATGAGAAAAGCATTGAAACAAATGAAGACAAGAAAGGCTATGGGTCCAGATGACATTATAATTGAGGCTTGGAAATGCTTAGGAGAAATTCGGGGGATTTGGTTACCTAGACTCTTCAATAAGATATTAATGACAGAAAATGCCAGAAAAATGGAGAAGCAATGTGGTACCTTATATAAAAACAAGGGAGATATACAAAATTGTACTAACTATCGTGGGATTATACTTATGAGTCATACTATTAAGCTATATGGGAGAGAGTAATGGAGCAAATACTTAAACAGAAAACCAAGATATTTGAAAATCATTTTTTTTTTATGTCAGGGAGGTCAACGATGAAAGCTATCTTCTCGCTTAGACAATTAATGGAAAAATATCTAGTATAGAGGAAAAATCTACATATGGTCTTCATCAATCTAGAAAAAGCATACTACAAGGTACCTAGAGATTTAATTTGGTGGGTTTTAAGTAAAAAGAATGTTCTAAGAGGTTATACCGAAATCATTAAAGACATGTATGAAGGAGCGATAATGAATGTGAGAACTACTTGTGGTGAAACAAGTGAGTTCCCAGTGACTAGAGGTTTACATCAAGGGTCAGTCCTATCTCTTTGCACTAACTATAGATAAGTTAACTACTCATATTCAACAGGAAGTACCACAAAGAGATTCTTTCATTTACCTTGGCTCAATAATTAGTAAGGATGGGGAGATTGAAGATGTCAAACATAGGATAAAAGCGGGATGGTAGAAGTGGAGACTTCCTTTTGGAGTGCTTCGTGATGAAACCTGCTTCTGGAGTGCTTTGTGACGAGACTTGCTTCCGGAGTGCGTTGTGACCAAGACGAATAAGACGAATACCAACAAGATTGAAGGAGAAATTTTATAGGACAACAATTAGACAAGCTATGACCTATGGACCAGAATGTTGGTCAATCAAGAAGCAACATATGCACAAAAATAGATGTAGCAAAGATGAGAATGTTGATGTGGATGTGTGGTAAAATTAGGAAGGATAAAATTAAAAATGAACACTTAGGGGCAGCATCAATAGGGGATAAAATTAGATAAACCCGTTTGAGATTGTTTGGGCATGTCCAACAAAGGCTGGCAACGGCGGCAATAAGGAAACGTTTGGCTATGATGGTTGATGGCCCACCAACAGAAAGGGATAGGCCAAAGAGGACGTGGATGGAGGTAGTAAAAATAGATCTAAAAAGGTATAACTTATCTGAGAATTTGGCTCAAGATAGATAGGAATGGAGAAACAAAATTCGTGTAGCCGACCCTAACATAGTTGGGACAAGGCTTGGATGATAATGATAATATATATAGCTTCCTTTACCGTCTTACGGTACAAGCCACCTCGTGGGGCCCACTTGGGACCCCATAAATCATGGAACAAGGGGGGTTGAAAGATCCAAGTAAGGCCAACCTAGATATCAAATTTGAAGGCTGGTAAACAATCCCTCCAAAAACCCGAGTTCCTTTTTTATTGCCTTCTTGACCAATGACAGTTGATGCATTCTCATATATCGTATTATCACACCGTTGTAACATTTGAGTTCTTTACATGTACATGAGCCTCCAATTAGTCGTGCTGCTATTATGTTACATGTAGTCATCCCAAGGCAGCAGAATGTATGGGGTAAGGTCCTCTTTTAGTACTCCGCTAGAAATGAAGAAATAAATGTTGGGCTCTTTCTTTCACTGCTAACCTAGGAAGTTTATTAATGCTGATCATTTCTTTGATGGCATCACCCCAACGGCAAGTTAGAGCCCAGCTATACAGGCTTCGTATTCCGCAATGTTATTCATATCAGGCCAAATCATCTTCCCTAGTCAATGGAGGTAACCCTAAACTAGATCAAATCCACATTGTTCTAGTCAGATTTAACAAGCCATTTGTTAGAACATATGTGCACTTTGATTTGCCAGCTCCCGAGCTCAGGAGTGCTAAGATGGAGGGTATGGAATCCTATCCTTGAACCGCTTGAGTTCGTGTGACATTGGTACCAGACAAAGCAAACAAAGGGATT
Organism: Litsea cubeba; assembly: GCA_012931725.1. Lineage (NCBI taxonomy): Eukaryota > Viridiplantae > Streptophyta > Magnoliopsida > Laurales > Lauraceae > Litsea > Litsea cubeba. The sequence continues at coordinate 22,031,694 of CM022952.1, read as the reverse complement.
GTCTCTAGTGGAGTGATGTAAGGAGCACAACAAGATAAGCATGATCCAAGCAAATCCTTTCAAGAACTCTACTAGGAGAAAGCCCTATGTGATGCTAGGGCTTACGTGTAAGTGTTGAAGCACGTGTCCGCAGACACTATACGAGATCTCCATAGAGATTTCAACTCGAGGATGCACCTCAATGGACAAAACACCCACTCGAAATTCTATTAATTATCAAAGTCCGAGAATTTCTTCTCTACAATGCAATATAAATAGGAAAAGCAAACTTCAACTCTAAGAAAACTAATTAAACTAGGAAAGTTAAGCCACTTAGAAACTACCCTAATTACAACTCATTGAAGAAATTAGAAAGTAATAAAATTAGAAGAGCTTCCTTTGTGACACTGGATCTTGATCCTTTTTTGGTGGTTCTGGCTTCTTTGAATGGAATGTGTTTTGCATTCCACCCTGCATGAACGTGTATGTATTGTCGCGCATGCCGTGAGTTCCATTTTTGTGATACATCCATTGGCGACCCAACAAAATATCACCACTATCCATTGGTAGTACATCACACCAAATGGTATCTTTATAATCTTCAACAATTGCAAAAGTAGCTCGGCATGTATGTCGTACTTGCACTTCATCACCTGTTGTGAGCCACTTGACAACATAGGGACGATAATGCTTTCGAAACTTCAACTTCAAGTGATCCACAAGAGTTTGTTAGATAATATTTTCACAACTTACTCCATCATTCACAACTGTGCAAGTGTGTCAATGTACTATACCTAACCAAACCAAACCAAGCCTTTTTCCACTAGGTGGGGTCGGCTATATGGATTTGACGACGCCAATCAAATCTGTTTAGGGTCATGTCCTCCGTTAGATCCATGTAGGCAAGGTCATGTTTAATAGTTTCTTTCCAACTTCTCTTGGGTCTCCCTCTCCCTCTCCTACTCCTGGCAATCTCCATGCTTTCACACCTTTTAACAGGTGCCTCCGTTGGACGCCTTCTAACATAGCCGAACCATCTCAGTCGATTTTCTCTCATTTTATCTCCAATCGGTGCTATTCCTACTTTGCCCCTAATCTCCTCATTCCTAATCCTATCTCTCCTTGTGATCCCGCACATCCATCTTAGCATTCTCATCTCCGCAACTTCCATCTTCTTGACATGATTATGCTTTACTGCCCAACACTCTGATCCATATAACAACGCTGGTCGTACCGCCACCTTATTGTTAGGATTTTGTTTATTGCAATTTGATGGATGCATTAGTATTTTATTCATCTCATGAATTTTCACACATGCATTGATTTAGAAAATCTTGAAATCTTAATTTACACATGCATTGTTTTAAATCTTGTAAATCCTATGTTTCATGCATGTTTTGGTTTTCATCTTGGATGCATTCAATTTGAAAAAGAGTTTTATAAATCAAGCAAGCCTATGGTTTTAAAACTTTCTAATCATTTTTGGCTTTTTATGATTCATGATTTTAAAAAATACTTAGATTGATTTAAATCATGTTTCAAGCTTGATTTAATGGCCCCAACAAGTCCCACATCAAAAATCTTTGAAAATTGCAAAAGTATGCAAAATGGGAAAAGTGACCCAGGGCCCAGTGTACTCGGTCGACCGGGTACACATCTCGGTCGACCGCGTACACTGCGGGTCGACTGGGCAGAGAGCCGTTGGCTCTCCAACGGTCATTTTTCTGACCGTTTGGATGGGGTCGACCGAGCCTGTCATGGGGTCGACCGGGGACACGCAGAAACTCTGTTTTCTGTGTATAAAAAGGCTTCATTCCCTTTGGAAAAAAGTTGGAACTTTTGAGGAAACTTGGAGCCTTCTTGGAGGTGTTTGAAGAGAAGATAAAGGGGATGAACCAAGGGGATTAAGAAGGTCATTAAGGAAGCTAAAGCTTGGATCATGAAGTTAAATCTCCAAGTAAGCTTTGCTTAATTAAATCATATGTTTCATGCTTGGTTTTAAATCTTTGGTAAATGTTTTTAGCATGATAACTATGATGAAATGAATTCATTACTTCCATTCAATCTTTGATATTAAGTTGTAATGAATTCTTTTCTTTGATTCAAACTTAGTTTAGTTTTAAACTTTGTTAAACATGTTATGGTTAAAACTTTGATTTCTTTATAACATGTTAATTTAACTTGTTTGAATCATCATTGTTGTTTTCAATCTTTTTAAAACCTTTGTTAAATCTTGTTTTTGAAAACAACACTACAAATGCATCACATGTTTAAGGCAAATTAATTTCATACAACTTGTGAGCCTTGATTTTTTAAATCATCAACAAGTTAGTATTTGTTCATGTGATTTGCATTTAAACTTCAATCAATTCTTTCTATGTGCTTTAATCCTTGAATTGCTTTGAGCATATATTCATTGGACTTTACTTTTTAGACTTGATTGAAGTTGTCACACACACACCTCATTAGCATACATCTTTGCACTCATTAGTGTGTTGTGTGAGTTTAGTTTTCACTTTCAAATTAGCCTATTAAAGAGGCATTGTAATTGTGCTTTAATTGTAATCTCTTAGAGTGTTCTTTGGAAGACACTTTCTTTGAGAAATCATTTCTTTGTAAGGTTATTGCTTAGCCATTAAAAGCATATTGATAGGTTGTTGTTTAGCCTAGAAAAACATCATTGTAAGGTTATTGCTAAGCCTTGGAAAGCATACATTGTAGAGGTTATTGCTTAGCCTTTTTGAAAAGCATAATAGTGGAAATCCGGTGGGGTGTGAGGAACACAAGCCGGTAGTGGATGTAGGCATGTTGGCCGAACCACTATAAATATTGTGTTGTGGTGCATGCTCTATGTGGTGATTATGTTGTTTAGCTTCCGCATTATGTATGTTAATCATCACAAGTGACTAGTTAAATTAAAGAAGTTAAAATTGGTCATAATTAGTCATTAAGTGTAGCTCACCCTATTCACCCCCCCTCTAGGGTTAGGATCCTCAAGGACTTTCAATTGGTATCAGAGCCTCGTGCTCTATATTAGGATCAAGTGTTTGGAACTCTTGATTAGGTGTAAAAACCTAGAGTTAAGACCCTAGTGTTGTGCCTCCATGAAAATCATAAGAATGGATTCCACTAGTTTAGACTTTGTAGATTCTTTGGTAGATTCTTCTAGACCCCTCCCTCTTCCCACTATTGGAGATTCAAACAATGAATTTAAAGAATCTCAATTTGAATTAAAAGAGGAAGAAAATGATGAAAATGATAATGACATTGAACAAGCTTATGAGGATTTGTGCACATTATCCTTAGAGCTTTCTAAGAAGAATAGAAGATTAAAAGAAGAATCTAAAAGACTAAACCAAGAATTAGTCTCTTCAAAAGATGAACTTAGAGAAAAAGAAGAATTAATAAATTGTGCAGAATCTAAGTTCATGATCTCTTTGCATAATCTATCTAATATTAAAGATGATCTAAGAGAATCAAAGATAGATTATGATAATCTTAATAAGGAAAATTCAAAACTAAGAGATCAATTAAAAAGGCAAGATGAAAACATTAACAACCTAGAATCCAAGTTGAATATCTCTAAGGAAAATTTATCTAATGCTCAAATTAAGATAAACACTCTAGAACTTGGATCCAATGTTATTAATGAAATTAAATTTGAATTAAAACTTGCCCATGAAGAGCTAAATAAATTTAAGGGAATTGAACAAGAACTAACAAAAGTTAAAAATGAAAATTCAACCCTTAAAGAACAAGTCACTCAACTTGAAACCTACAAAAAAAAGTATGAGTGCAAATTTACCCAAAGTGAAGAAAGATTTGAAAAGTAATTGAAATTGGGTAAATCTAAAAGAGATAGGACGGGTCTTGGATTTGATAGGAATATTTCTCATGACCCTAAGTTCACCAACACCTTTGTGAAAGGTGAGTCCTCTTTCTCTAGCACTCACACTTCTTTGCCCATGACTAAATGCAATTATTGTGGCATTGAAGGACATTTTAGGTTTGAGTGCAAATTAAGGAGAAGCCATGTGTCTAAATCCATTTTTGAACCAAAGAAAGTAAAATCAATCTCTATGATGGATAAGACACTAAAAATCAAAGAAGACTCTAAAAAGACTAAACAAGTAAAACCAATTAAAAAGGAGTCTCCTAAAATAGATTCTAAAAAGGTTAAACAAGTTAAACCAACTCTAAAAGAATCTATTAACAAAAAGCTTCTCAATCTTCCTCCATTAACTCAACAAATGAAGGAACTTTTGAAGAAAGTTGCAAAGTTAAATCTTAAATTCAAAAGTCAAATAAATGGAGGAAATAAGAAGAAAAGAAATCAATCCCCTAATAAGAAAAGTCACCAACCTCAAAAGACTAATCACCATTCTAAGACAAATTTAGTTAAATCTAAACATCATGGTGATAAGTCTAAATTGAAAATTTATCAAGTCAAATCTCCATTAGTTGGTAAGAATTTTAAGATGGACCTCAAATACCAACCCTCACAAGACCTTAGGTGGATTCCTAAAGTTATATATTTAGTAAAACCTTAAGGCCTTGGACCTCTTTGACCAACCTACTCCTTAATAGTTAAATCATTTTGTTGGTCATGTTGCATTTGCATTTTGTTCTCTCTTAGTTACATTTTATTAAAATGCATTTGTTTCTTTTTAATCAATTGATTTTGTTTTCATGTACTTCTCTAGTTATATATCATGGTTTTCAAAATTAATTGATTATATTTTCATCATGTTAGATTTGCTTTTTGATCCCATTAAGTTATATCACTTGTATTGCATTTCTACATGTTCAATTTGTATGAGCCCTTGTAGTTATATTCTTTGGAATACAAATTGAAAAATGTTTTATCTTCATTTTCATACTCATTTTGTCCATTGTTGGATTTTGTTTTTGATTTGAAGATTGAATGAATGGAAATGCTTTAAAACCTTTTTAGTTGTATTCATAAAAGCATGTTCCATATTCTCATTTCCTTATGCATATGGTTATATCAACTTAGAATTGGAAATGAATGTTATGATAGACTTTTTGCATCTATGCTCATTTAGTTACATTCTTTTTATATGCAAATGTTTATTGGTTCCTTGTATGGTTGTGCTTGATTTTAGTTTTATTTGAAGACACCATTCTAGGACTCAAAAATCCATCCTTTGTACTTTCTAATCATTATTTATTATATGGATGGTTATGATGTTGATTCATGTGTATTTTTCTTATTGGTATCATGCTTTATACATGTTTCAACTTCATAGTAGTGTGCTTGATCATATGAACCTCCTTGAAATCCATTCCTTGTATTTCTTAGTTATATCTATTGTTTGATGGATTTCTTAGATGTTGAATCCATATGACTAGACACTTTTAAAATTGCATGTTCTACTAAGTTATATCTTTTATGCAATTTCTCTTGTTCATCACTATGCTCATTAGTTATATCATTTAAAGTGATGAATATCCTTTTATGATGCTTGATTTTGTAATTGTCACATTCTATTAGCATCATAATTTTCATGTTTGCCTCCTCATATGATTCTCATAGGTAAATTCATGACCACCATGTTTATGTGTTCATAATCTTGATTGGTTAAATGGTTGAGGTAGGCTTCATGGTTGAACTTCATTTCATTCATCTTGAGCATGATAGTTATATTTAATGAATGTATGAAATGATTTCAAAACCTTCATAGCATATGATTTTAATAGTTATATTATTTGATGCTATGCTTAGTAAATTCCCTTGACCTTGCTCTATATTGGTAATTTGATTATATTGAGCTTATTAGTCATTTGGAATCTAATCCTTCACTTGAAGTTAACCCTCAATTGGTTAAACCATCTTCTTGCACCAAATAGTTATATTCTTGTCAAATGTTTGACAAAAGGAGAAGTATGGATTGAGGGGGAGTAAATCTTCATAGGAAGTATTAGTTTTGATCAAATTCACCCTTATATTGGCTCTTGATACCCTTATAGCTTATTACCCATGCATGATGACCTGTTATGTACTTCATTTTCGATTTCCTTTGTTAACAGGTGCTACTAAAAGGTATTTCCCTTGTTTCATGTGTGTAGGTACCCCTCTTCAATTGATACCTTTGCAATTTAATGGCAAAGGGGGAGAAAGTTCTCAAGCTTAATGACGAAGGGGGAGAAAGAATTAAGGGGGAGAAAGTGTTCAAGCTAACTAAAGGTGGAGAGAATGCACATCTTGCCAAAAGGAGAGTGCATGGTCAAAGGGGAGAAATGAAGAGAAGTAAGCTTGGGAGCTAAAGAAGTTGCTTGGCCAAAGAAAGGAAGATGGAAAGAAAGCTTGAAGAATGATCAAGCTACAAGCAACATGGAGAATGAAGAAAAAGCTAGAGCCCAAGCTAAATGAAGAAGCATCCAAAGAAGATTTCAAGCCTAGTCCAGCTAAGGAGGAGCTGAAGACTTAGTGTGAAGATTAAGTGTGAGAAAGGTTTGCCATCAAATTGCAAAGGGGGAGATTGTTAGGATTTTGTTTATTGCAATTTGATGGATGCATTAGTATTTTATTCATCTCATGAATTTTCACACATGCATTGATTTAGAAAATCTTGAAATCTTAATTTACACATGCATTGTTTTAAATCTTGTAAATCCTATGTTTCATGCATGTTTTGGTTTTCATCTTGGATGCATTCAATTTGAAAAAGAGTTTTATAAATCAAGCAAGCCTATGGTTTTAAAACTTTCTAATCATTTTTGGCTTTTTATGATTCATGATTTTAAAAAATACTTAGATTGATTTAAATCATGTTTCAAGCTTGATTTAATGGCCCCAACAAGTCCCACATCAAAATCTTTGAAAATTGCAAAAGTATGCAAAATGGGAAAAGTGACCCAGGGCCCAGTGTACTCGGTCGACCGGGTACACATCTCGGTCGACCGCGTACACTGCGGGTCGACTGGGCAGAGAGCCGTTGGCTCTCCAACGGTCATTTTTCTGACCGTTTGGATGGGGTCGACCGAGCCTGTCATGGGGTCGACCGGGGACACGCAGAAACTCTGTTTTCTGTGTATAAAAAGGCTTCATTCCCTTTGGAAAAAAGTTGGAACTTTTGAGGAAACTTGGAGCCTTCTTGGAGGTGTTTGAAGAGAAGATAAAGGGGATGAACCAAGGGGATTAAGAAGGTCATTAAGGAAGCTAAAGCTTGGATCATGAAGTTAAATCTCCAAGTAAGCTTTGCTTAATTAAATCATATGTTTCATGCTTGGTTTTAAATCTTTGGTAAATGTTTTTAGCATGATAACTATGATGAAATGAATTCATTACTTCCATTCAATCTTTGATATTAAGTTGTAATGAATTCTTTTCTTTGATTCAAACTTAGTTTAGTTTTAAACTTTGTTAAACATGTTATGGTTAAAACTTTGATTTCTTTATAACATGTTAATTTAACTTGTTTGAATCATCATTGTTGTTTTCAATCTTTTTAAAACCTTTGTTAAATCTTGTTTTTGAAAACAACACTACAAATGCATCACATGTTTAAGGCAAATTAATTTCATACAACTTGTGAGCCTTGATTTTTTAAATCATCAACAAGTTAGTATTTGTTCATGTGATTTGCATTTAAACTTCAATCAATTCTTTCTATGTGCTTTAATCCTTGAATTGCTTTGAGCATATATTCATTGGACTTTACTTTTTAGACTTGATTGAAGTTGTCACACACACACCTCATTAGCATACATCTTTGCACTCATTAGTGTGTTGTGTGAGTTTAGTTTTCACTTTCAAATTAGCCTATTAAAGAGGCATTGTAATTGTGCTTTAATTGTAATCTCTTAGAGTGTTCTTTGGAAGACACTTTCTTTGAGAAATCATTTCTTTGTAAGGTTATTGCTTAGCCATTAAAAGCATATTGATAGGTTGTTGTTTAGCCTAGAAAAACATCATTGTAAGGTTATTGCTAAGCCTTGGAAAGCATACATTGTAGAGGTTATTGCTTAGCCTTTTTGAAAAGCATAATAGTGGAAATCCGGTGGGGTGTGAGGAACACAAGCCGGTAGTGGATGTAGGCATGTTGGCCGAACCACTATAAATATTGTGTTGTGGTGCATGCTCTATGTGGTGATTATGTTGTTTAGCTTCCGCATTATGTATGTTAATCATCACAAGTGACTAGTTAAATTAAAGAAGTTAAAATTGGTCATAATTAGTCATTAAGTGTAGCTCACCCTATTCACCCCCCCTCTAGGGTTAGGATCCTCAAGGACTTTCACTTATAATACTTTCCTTTAACCTTGAGATGGACTTTCCGATCACACAAGACCCCCGAAGCACTCCTCCATTTGGTCCACCCGGCCTGAATCCTGTGACTTACATCAGTATCAATCCCTCCATCCTGTTGCACCATAGATCCAAGGTACCTAAAGTTTTCTTTCTCTACAATCTTTTGTGTGCCACCAGGTGTCCTACTTTGACTAAACTAGCATTCCATATGTTCCGTTTTGCATCGACTTAGCCTAAACCCTTTTGTCTCTAATGTTTTCCGCCACAATTCTAGTTTAGCATTCACTCCTTCTCTCGTCTCATCCACTAAAACAATGTCATCTGCAAATAGCATACACCACGGCACCTCATCCTGGATATGTCTTGTAATCTCATCCATAACTAGGGCAAACAAGTATGGGCTTAACGCTGAGCCTTGGTGTAGACCAATCGTGATAGGAAACTCCTTAGTTTCGCCTCCAGTCGTCCTTATAGATGTCACGACTCTATCATACATATCCTTTATCGCCTCAATATATGCGAAACACACTCTTTTCGTTTCCAAAACTCTCCAAAGAATCTCCCTAGGAACCCGGTCATAGGCCTTCTCCAAGTCAATGAACACCATATGTAAATATCTCTGATCTTCTCTATACTATTCCATTAACCTCCTCAGGAGAAAGATAGCCTCCATGGTTGATCTCCCAGGCATGAAACCAAATTGATTCTCTGAAACGTTTGTTGTTCTTCTTAGTCTTCTCTCAATAACTCTCTCCCATAATTTCATCGTATGGCTCATCAATTTAATCCCGCGGTAGTTCGCACAATTCTGAATATCTCCTTTGTTCTTGTATATGGGTATAAGAATACTTTTCCTCCATGCATTAGGCATCTTCTTGCTCTTTAGCACTACATTAAAAAGTTTTGTCAACCAACTACTGCCATCCTCCCCCAAGCACCTCCAGACCTCAATAGGGATACCATCTGGCCCAACTGCTTTCCCATTCTTCAATGTACTATACCTGTTGAACGAAAAATATTTTTCCGCGGCCATTTCTTCTCAACAGTTGGTGTAGTCTCCTTAAGGAACATGAGAGTTTCATCATGATAGGGACCAACGATCTCTAATTCCTTGGCCTCGGTCTCTTTCCTTTTAGGATCATCTTGTTTATCCTTCACATCACCTTCATTTTTAATGAGGTTTATGCGTTTGGGACATTCAAATGATCGATGCCCATGTTGTTTACAATAAAAACATGTGATCCTATTATGACCTTCAGGCTTGGTGAAAACTTTGTCCGAGGAACTACCACTTGATTAGAATCTTGCATTGATGGGTTATTTTGTACAACCCATTGTGAATTTTTGGCCTTGATAATTTGTAATACCCTCGGCCTTGATGGCATGTTGGATGATCTCACCAACATTATCAAAATTCTTGAATGCAAGTATATGTTGTATGTCTATTCTTAACCCATGAAAATATCGGTTAACTAAAACATCATCGGCCTCAATTAAACCACAACAAGCTTGCATTGTCATAAACTCTGCACAATACTCAACAAGTGACCTAGATCCTTGTTTCAAATCTTGAAAGCTTGAACGTAGATCTCGAGTAATTAACATGAAGGAACTTTTGTTTCAAAAGGTTCTTTATTTCAATCCAAGTTTCAATAAGATCTATGTTTTGGTTCCTCCTTTTCTTCTGCAAATCGGCCCACCTTATCGCAACATAACTGAAAAAGCGAGTTGCTACCAAGGTGACTTTATGGCCCTCCGCCATTGGCTTGTGTGTAAAAATATTCTCCACACACTAATTAATCCATAAATTCATCTGGTTTCAATTTTCCATCATATTCGGGAATCACGAGTTTAATTCCTAAATCTCGATCAACATTGTTTGTCTGTTGATCTTATTGATTCCGAATATTTCCTCCATCACCTCAGTAATTATCCGCCCGTTGATTGTTTTCTAACATTGTTATTTTGGTATCCATCCTTACAAGAGTTTCTTAGAGTTGAGCGATCATTTCGGATAATTGAGCAACATTTCCAAATAATTCCGCAACGGTTCCAACCAATTCCTCTATATGGACGTCAATGAAGACTCCACTTCTACATGCTTCTTAGGAGGCTCTTTTGTGCAATTAAAGAAAATTGACCGATTTGATGTGTAGATCGCGTTACCATGAGCGTGCAGGAGAAACCCGATCTGAATTCCGACTTCAAATGTGCCTAATATCATGAAATCAATCTGGATCGTCCAATCTGGTCACACTGCACGGTGACCAAATCTGCTGATGGATGTTGCTTGAATGGGCCAGCGCCACCTAACCTAAGGTTGACCCGGACCTGAACTCAGGCGCCACAGGAAACTCTTCTGGCACATGTACAAAGGAGACACATGCTGCCCTCTACCTCGTGTTCCATACAAAACAAAAGAAAGAAGGGAACATGGGTTTGATCCTTTTCTCTTTCTCTGTGATAGTGTCAATCGAAGATTTCAGACTTCGGAACCCCTTCTTTGTTGCTGCTTGATTGAAGAAGTGAAGAGATGCACTGGCTCCTTCGCAGAGGCGATCATGTTGTTGCTCTCTGTTGTTGAGTTGGTGATGCAAAGACGACACGAAGGGTAGTTTGACTGAGGGCTCTTCAACTGGCTCGACAGATCATTGAAGGACAAAGTCAATGAATTTGATGCTCTGTGGACGGTATGTCTCTTATCCCTATCTCCTTCTTCTCTACACCATCTCTGTTCTGCTACTTTTTTTCCTCAGTAGGGTTGGAAAGGGTTTGGTCACAGGGCTTTGAATGAAAGGGAGGGGTCGGACGAGAGGGGTTTGGAGTCGTGCTTAGGGATCGGGCAAAGGATTGAAGTTTAGGATGTTGGCAAAAAGGGAAACTGGATTGGGGATGTTTTTGGGGCTGGGATGGTTCGATTGGGGTTTTGGATTGACAAAGAGGGTTCGTGGGTTTTAGAAATGCCGCCAAATTAGGATTTGGTAGGGATGGGTCAGCCACAAGGGAATGGTTCAATGAGAGGGTTCGGGGTGATTTGGAAATTGGGTTTTAGGGTTTCGGATGGGGGATTGGAATGGGGAAGGGTAAAATCCAAATGATGCAGTGGTGGATCTTCGGCTCTAATAGCAATTGATGCAGGCCCTATCATGTAAATGCCAAAGCACATGACCCATACATTATACGAGATCTTCACAGAGATCACAACCCGAGGACACACCTCAATGGATAAATACCCACTCAAAATTCTATTAATTAGCAAAGTCTGAGAATTTCTTCTCTGCAATGCAATATAAATAGGACAAGCAAACTTGGGCTCTACGAAAACTAATTAAACTAGGAAAGTTAAGCAACTTAAAAACTACCCTAATTACAACTATTTAATGAAATTAAAAAGTAATAAAATTGGAAATAATAATATTCTAAATAATCTTGGGTGATCCCACTTGTGGGCCTATCCGTTATGTGTCACTATGAAATATAGAATTCAGTTTAACCCCAATAAGTGTGCCTTCAGAGCTACATTGGGAAAACTCTTTGGGTTCATTTCATAGTTAGTGAAGAGGAATTGAGTTCCACTTCATGATTTTATATATAGAAAATTGTTGTTTGTTTCAATAGAAGATTCATGGGGTCCTCAATAGAAGATTCATGGGGTCCCTTTCCCAACTGCTCTAAATGGTAGGTCACCTGACCCCCAAACCAAATAACTATGGTGCAAAAATATTTTTTAGATCAAGTAAAATTGAGACATACAAAAAACTAATGAAATTAAAAACCATGAAAAGTACAGTACACTAAATGGAATGAATAGTCAAGTTGATATTTCAAATCAGGTAAAATGAAGAGATTACCCGAGCATTGAACGAAAACCGAAGAGTCTGTGCTTCTACCCCAGAGAAAGTTCTCACATCCATGCCAAGACTGTCCACACCAATCAGATTTGCTCCCTGCGCAGAAAGACATAGGTAAATTGCAGGCAGTAAGATGGCATCCCCCCACTTCCCAGACAGTGACATGACACCCTCCACTTCCAAGAAGATATTCTGACTTCTAATTTTATGAAAGAACCTAGTTCTACTAATTATGTTCTTAAACCAATCACATTTTCTAACAAAGAAATCCCCACTATTAATAAATCTTTTTTTTTTGAAGATTTTTCCTGACCTGACCAATTAATATTAATTGTTTACATTGCTGGATCAGAAACTGGATGGTCTGCCGCATCATGAAGCTATACATTTTCTTTTACCCTACTAAATTGTTTAACAGTTGTCCATAAAGCAATGAAGATTCTTTTTTCCCCTTTCCAAGAATTTATAATCTTTCATATTCAACGCACTATAACTTATACCCTCCATAATGAAGATGCACTTCTGGTTTTGTGGATGGAGAAGATACCCCATCTACACTTCACAATAAAAAAATGCAAAGATCAGAAATGTCCCTCCCCTGTGGCTGATAATAAGAAGTTCTAAAGATATTCATCACGGAACAACATTCTAGCATTAAACTAATAATTCTCTCACCGAAGGAAATTAAAATTTTGCTTGTGGGCTTTCCATGCTACCAGTCCTTGTTGTCTGTTGATCTATTTGTCCAAGGGTACATATAAAGCTCAATTTTGATGGGAATGAAATTAAGGAGCTGTTAGAGCTGGTATTGAAAGCATTATTCAAGATTGGGAGGTTGTTGTGTGAAGATATTACTCTGGGCCATTGCAACATTGGGATTCAATGAGGCAAAGGTTTTCTTGAAATTAGACAAAATAAGCAACATGCATGAAATGGTAGAAGGCAACTCTCTATGGGCTATAAAGTGGGGTTCTGGTCATTCTAATTATTCATGGAAGAAGAGTGATCAGATAGAGGAAACTCGATAGTTGGCAACTATTGGGCGCTTTTCCTTCTCTCAAATTCCTTGGTCGGCTAATTCAGATGCATATAATCTAGCAAAACGAAGATGTTTCCTTGCCTATTTGCTATTTGATTTTGATTATTAACAGGTACTCTTTCAAAACAAGAAAAAAAAAATTAATTAGGTGGTCTTTCAAAAAAAATATTAAAAAATAAAAAAATAAAAACTTTTCTCATACAGAGTCAAGGTGGACCAGGAAAAGTAAGAAATAGAACATCAAGTTTCAATGACACAAAGAAATGAAGTAATTACATTAAAAAAAGAAAAGCATCCTTGACCTCTTGCCATGCCTTAGCAAATGGAAGGGGGAAAGTGAACCATGCATCTGATTAGGTAACATATATAGGGGGGTTGCAATGGCTTTGCTCTGAGGACTTTTTTCTGGGTATGCGGACTCTTTAGATGCTAATGAGGCAGAGGTTTTTGCTCTTTTATTTGGATATTGTGAGTTGGGAAGGTTGGGAGGATACAATGCTATTGAAGGTGATTCTTTCTCGCCAATTTAATTGGTGTGAGCAAGGCTTCTCATCATTGTAGATTGGTGGGTTGGGTGGAGGAGGTGCAGAATATTTCAAGTCAAATGGGAGCTTCATTTCATCATGTTATAAAGGGATGCAAATGTTATGGCGGATGATCTTGCAAAGGAGGGAATTTTCCATTCTTCTATTTCCTCTGATGTTTAATTGTCTTGTTTTTATGTAGTTGCTTTTTTTGGATTTTTGTTTCGTGCTTGGTTAGGCTGCTTTTGGCTTAGCTTTGTAATCTTTTTTGGCGCCATAAATTTAATCATTATTAAAAACAACATACAGAGGTTGCAACTGAGATGAAGTCCCAGACAAACAAAAGAGTAGCACAGATGCTCAAAAGAATCAAGTGTAAGAGAAACATTAGCATAATGGCAAGCCTCACCTCAACATGAAGTCCCTTCTTCTTCCGACAGAGAGCTTTAAGAGCAGTGTCACACTTCATTCCATACTCAGTAAAGCGTTCTAAGATAGCCGAAGCAGAATGCACAAGAACATCAGGCTCGGCTTCTTGGAAATCTTGCAAGCTAACCATTGACTGTGCAGTTCAATTAATTTGTTGATTACTAATATCTCTAAAGACACGGAATGTGACAAGAACATAAACGATGAAATAGAATGCCCTTATGATGGTTTGAAATATCGGTAGATAAATATTGGTTCTAGGTGTGGCTGGTACAGTACATAGGTAACAAGTTTGTGCTGTTACACCAAGATATAGGCTTATACTATCTTGAGGTTGCTGATACAGCCTCCAACACCAGTATTGCATACCATGATCCTTAAGCCTGAAGAAGATAAACAGTTTTGTGAATCGTGATAACTCAACTCAAGTCTATGAATGCTGGGCCCATGTGACTCATATTTCAACGATCTAGATAGTTGATGACAGGATCAATTTTGGGCAATTAAGGAAAGAGTTAAAAAAAAACTACTTTGTGGCCATTGATTCATATTTATTTTCAATAAACATAAAAAATGGGGGATTCATTCGTATTTATTTTCAATAAAATTTCAAAGTTGGGAGATCCTAAGAAAACTCATGTTCCTGGTAGGGTTTATCATATCAATGGTATGAATCGCCAGGCACCAACAGTAATGAGTTACAATCATCCAAGGTAGAGAAATTTCTTTTTTTTTTTCTCAGAAAATTCCCTTCCACAGTAGGGCTTATCAATGGTATGAATCACCAAATAATGAACTCTGCAAGTATGGAAATCAAATATAAAGAACTGTTTGTTTCATAAAGCTTAGAGCCCAATAGTCCTTCCAGAATTTTTATAGTTGTTCAGATAAGTGACTGGATGGTAGCATTAGCAAGTGGACAGGTGTTGGCTTTTGCTCGTAGCATGCCATCACCACCACAATTATCTGATGTGATAAGTAAATGCCAACACCTGTCCACTTGCTAATGCTACCATCCAGTCACTTATCTCTTCGATGGAGTGAGGAAAAATCAACAATATAACTGAATTTGCATATTTTGGTAAGTAAGAAATCTCTAGGCTCTTGCCTGATCACCATATACAGAAAACAACTCGATCCTCATAATCTCCAACTTGTAGAGTGTTGAGCTTATGCTAGCTCCATAATCTTTTGAATTAAACTTCAAGATTTCACCATCTAAAATGACATTTAAAATAAACATCAACAAAAGATGGTTAATCTAAAGAATTTCTTCACTCAACATACAGAAACACAAGTATTGAGTTTCCATAGAGAAGAAACAAATTCAGATTATGAACTCTGATTCGAATCACCAATTAAATTGAAAGCTGCAGCCACTTGTTCTTCTTCCTTTTCTGATTCCTCTGCACATGATGAACACAAATAAAACAGACTATTGATAAAAATGACAATAACTCAAAAGAATACTTGTACAATGATATTGGTTGGGGTAATGATTTCCTTTTTATCGCTAATTGGAATAATTACTGCATCAGCATCTAGATAGTGGGGCATAAATACCACTCCAGTCTGAGATGTATCCATCACCATCTTCGCCATGAAAGAGCCTTCTTAAATAAGATTCTTCGTCAATAAAAGCTGGCCTAAGACATCCCATAATAGAAATCCCATTTGATGGATGATCCATCTTTTTCCCATACTTGGTATGAACTACCTACATGAAATAATAACAATAAATAATAATAATAATAATAATAATAGAAAACTTTGATTTTTTATCAGAAACAATCCATTATTAAGAATCCATTCACTAATTAGAAGATGACATTTGAAAAGAGCATGTGGCACAATGGAAGGTGCTCACTATTGCAACCTTGAGGTTGTGGGTTCATGTCACGTTTCACTTTCAGTTTCAACCTTGAGGTGGTGGCACAGCTGAAGATAACATGTCGTATGTAGAAATGAAAAATGTTTCAGTTTCTTATCAATAAACCCTAGGATGGTGAAGGTAGCATTGACATTATATTTTACTTTCACTATTTAGAATGGCATTTTTGGGCTCCAAACGTGTGTTCCTGATCAAAGATGCATGAATTAAATTCACATGGTGAGCATATCCTCCAAGCAATCAACTACAATCTGCATTGATTGATCATAATGCATGACCATTCAAGGACAACAGAATCAGAAACAGTTCTAATAATTCGAATCATATATTGCTTGCTCATTGTGTAACTAACCCCACTTCTGTTTCTAGGGTTGTTATGGTAGAAAAGAAGTGACATCCAAACCAATCATTCTACAGAAGATAAAAGACAACAATATTCTGGAAAAGGCTTAAATCATCACACAGACATGCACAATAAGAAGGGTATAGATAAAAGCACAAAATTACACCATCTGACATTTTCAAACCCACACCAGTGACTTTTTAAGTGTTTACAAAAACCTTCAGTGTTTTTTCTTTTCTTTTTTCTTTTTCTTTTTCTTTTTTTTTCTTTTTTTTTTCTTTTTTTTTTTTTTTGGCTAGGTTGGGCTGCTGGTCGAGGAGTGATACTCTAACTTGAAGGCCCAAGGATCCATCCTAGGCATGTGCGTGGTACCAATGTGCCAACGACCCAACACCACTCAACCTTGAGTGTGGTGGTACCTTCAGTGGTTACTACTCGTCTACTACGAAGAGTGAGCAGTTCAGAATAGCAAGAGTTGAAGCATCGAGTAAATAATGGAACTTGGAAATTCACATTTCCCTCTCTCATTTATCACTGCTCATAGACAAATGACCGGCCAAAGGTCTGAGTTTATATTGATTATCTGTGGCCATAAATGGTTACAGCTCCGAGATATGTTAAAGTGAAAGCGGAGATACGGGGTGGTCTATGTAGTTGAAACAAATGTAACAGCAGTATGCTTATTTTCCCCTTTTCTAGTTGTCTACTGGCATGCCTAGAAAGTTTCATTTAGTAGCATCCATACCTAAGTGCCCAGAGCGCGGAGCGGGAGCGGGAACGAAAACGGGGGCAGGAGAGCCGAAGTGCTAAATTTTAAAATAATTATATGTCCGGAGCGCCTCCAGAGAACCTATACAACATAGTGCTTGTGGGTTTATAAACAATTAATTAATGGGCACAAATATATCTTATGCATATATTCAAGTATCAAAAATGGAGAAAAATTAAACTTTGCAACTTGATCACATAAAATAGACAATAATTGATAAGTCAGAAGAAGTTTCTTCATTCAAAAGATAAATGTCAAGCTAGTCAAGCTAACAGAAAAAGAAAATGCACATAAACCAAAGATTATGCATGGTTCACTCCATCTTCGGTTGATCCGCGCTCCACCATAGGCTGCACCGCGATTCCAAAACATTTGAACCTCGCTCCGAGGACGGTTTTGCTCTGAAAATTCCGATCCGCGTTTTCGGAGCGGGATCGAGAAGGCTAATGGGCGGTTCCGGGCACTAAGATCCATACCTGATTCTCATTTCTATCCAGTACACTTAAGGTATTGTTCAAACACATGCAAACACAAAGCATACACATGGAAAACTTTAATTTAAAGATTAGGTAGCAGTACAACAATGAGATATCTCCACACTCCAATTTCATGATACCAAATTAAGAACATCATCACCACCACAATCATAATCGGAGCCTTAAACCTGGGTTGTCTAAAAGGATTTTGATTCTAAAATTCTATGCAATCTATGACCATAGTAATTGAGAACATCCCAAAGACAGATGATACAAGCTGCACTTTATTGATACTCTGTATTCTAACACCCATTTGCTTCATTTCAATAATTAGCAAACACTGATACATATGCCACAGGCAAAAAATAAAAAAACTACTCAACATATTATGCAAGCTGAAAGCTCTTTATCTTCTGAAAAGGCAAATCCATGCAATTGGAACAAATCACTGATCAAATTAATAGAGGTAGTCAGGTAGACATAGGTGTGGTTTGCTGCCTGTTAAAAATATGCAGTGAGAACAATGTTTATCAATAATCACCTTTGTTAAACATTTAGAAAAATACAAAGGATGAATACGCCGCATGGTATCTGGCATCCCCCAGTCAATCAGAGTACCTGATACTTCAGTATCCCCAATCTGTTACAATCAATAGTGTATATTAGAAATAAAAGTTACATTTTTGGGTAATCTGTGGAAAGAAAAAGATGCCGAAGAAACAAATTCTTACAAACCTCTTCCTCATCCTCACCAAAAGAAAAATTGTCACTAACGTCACTGGCCAAATTGTCTATATGATTACCAATTACTCTTCTGTTCTTTCCATGTATAGGATGATCCATCCCAATAAAAACATTCTGAAAGAAATGAAACAGTTTAACAGTAAACATATGCCAGCGCAATTTCAAGAAAATGACTTGTAGAAGACTCAATTCTAATGTTGTCTTCCATATGTCACAATTTTCCACCAACTCATCCACTGTCCACATCACATGCATGCAAACAAAATCAGGCTGTCCAACACCATTATGGATGAATATAGAATGAAAATCGTGATGATAGGATGATTCTAACTATATGAAGAGTCCATTCAGGTTGAATCACTGACCATTTTCTTCTTACAATGCACTTGATGTCCACCAATAAGATTGTTACAATTCCTTCGTCAATGGATGGTCAGGATTCTCCAACCAGAATCACTTTGGGGTATATTCAACCGTAATGATCCCAATAATATGGACAGTTTGGTTGGTCGTGCATTCATGCCAGGTGTACGATGAAAGAGTCGCCACAAACTTGGAAATTGTGGACAACGAACATTGGAATCTAACCCTCTTGAAGAACTTAAACATGCTTTTTTCCTCACCACAGGATTGCTTGCTCCACGATCTTGTAAGATGTTTTCATCGTCAAAAATTTCAATAAATATATCTGAAAAGAAAACCCTGATAGATTGTATTCAAGACAGCATTATAAGGTCCAATTTATGCAAGGATATCGTTAAAAAAGATATGACACACCTCCAAAATCATCAAGAACATATTGAAATTCAGCCCACGATATATGTCCATGTGGTTCACAGTGTACCATCCCCGGGAATACAAGTAGAGCACTGTTGTTGGCCTAAAAGACAACACATAAACTGATTGTACTTGTGGTGGAAAGGGATAAGTGAATAATATTTTTAACCAGTTTAACCGACAAAAACATTGAATCCTAATGTGCTTATAGTAAAGATGTGTTCCTAAAAATGAAAAAGATCACCTCAACAGTTGTTCTAGCTATCTCAGCATCTGTGAGCATTTTTTCCTTGTTTCTATCACTGTCTTTCACTTCTTCAAGAGGATGATAACCTCGATTCCCCATATAATTAGATGAATTGGGTACTGAATCTGAGTAGTCTGAAGCAACCCGGACTTTTGGAAGTGAACTCTCTGGTCCTGTTGTCCACAAATGGGATGGCACTCCTCCAAAAAGTGGGTTCTTGCATCTAAAGATTAAAAAAAGAAAATGCATGCTTTACTTGCATAAAAGAATTTCTCCATAGAAGTAGCAAGGAGTAAAATAATTGTAATATATGCATGTATGCGAATAGCATAACACGTAGATAAAGAACACTAATTGCAAATGTATACATTTTCTTCTTGAACAATGAAACTCAAAAGATCAAAATGTAGTCCAACGTGAAAATTTGAAGACGGGAAATTAAGATAGATCAGGTTTCAGTATAACTTTTATAAACAAAGAAAAACAATCATTACCAAAATCTATCTTTTAATTAATAGGAATCCCCCAAATAAAACTAATGAAACATAATCCAGTACAGGAATAAGAATTGTAATATATACATGCAAAGAACATAAAATAAACACATGTATGTGACTATCACTTCATATGTTTGTGCTTGAAAAGTTAAATTCAAATGTATGGAATCTAATAAAATATAAACGGTAGAATTCTATCAGTTTTAAATCCTAACAATGACTCATTACCAGAGATATCTCAAAGTTAATATTAGTTCTCAAATATGTCCAATTAAACATTATACAAAACATGCAACTCACATTTCATAAAACCCATGATCTATCATCAAATCTTATTCCATCTATCTAGGGTGGGTTTGTCAGTTCTGCTTTTTGTCTCAGCCCACCACAATCTAGCATGTCTTATCTAACTATTCACTCTACCTCTCCGAGTCTTTACTAATATCCTCATTCCCCAATTCCATGAACTTGTAACATGTCAATACTTTGTAAAAAGACCACTTCTGGTATTTTGTTTATGAAACCAAACCATCTCAATCACCATTCCTTGATATTCTCTTCCACTGGGGCCACCATAGGTTTCCTCTTATGCACTCAATTAGTTATTGTTTCTTGCAACTCCATAAATTCATGCTAGCCTAACCATTTCAGGGCATGTTATTTAGCTTCTTGTCTTTTCTTCACTGCCCAACATTCAGCTTCAAATAATCAAGCAGGTTTAAACATCAACATGTTTAACTGTACCTTGAATCGACGTGGCATTCCATGATTGAAGAACACTCCATCAGCTTGTCCCCACTTTGCTTACTCTATACTGATACTATTTGTGACCTGCAACTCAAATTCTACATTTATTCCAAGGTATCAAAATCTATCGTACTATGGCACCAAATAATTTTCACTTTGGACCAACTCATAATCTGTTTTTATTTTGCTAATCTTTAGCCCATTTGACTCAAAAGCATTTTGTAGAAGTAGGTGCTTATCATTTGCTGGTTTTCTTGATTGACTGATTACTTCCACATCATCAACAAACAGAATACACCAAGAAACTTTATCCTAGATATCTAGAGTTAGCTTAGGTCCTGTTAGTTTGCATTAAAATACATAGGAATTGAATAAATGAGATTCATGCCATAAGTGGTAAAAAAGAAGATCAAAGGTGAATTTCCAGAATGAGCATCAAATACCTTTCCTTTTAGGGATATAGAATCAAAAGAAGATGGGAAATGAATTACTAGGGTGATGCTGGTTTCTTCATTTCCCATCTTCTTTTAATTCAATTTCCCTAAAAAGAAAGGTTATTTGATGCTCATTTTTTAAAATTCAGTTTTGAGATTCATTTTAACCACTTATGGTACGAATCCTATGTATTAGGATTTAGGATGCAAACAAATAGGCCCTTAGTAAAGCAAGGCAAATAAAAGTGAATTAAAGAAAACTTTTGGTGCAATATAAGTACAACACAAAGCTTAATTATCTTCCCAAACAGTTCTAGCACTCATTGCTGCCCGTTGATACACATATTGTACAATTCAATTTATCCATTAGGCACGCATCTTTTATTCAAAGTCCACCAAATTCACCACCTGGCACCTTATCATAGGCATTTATAGGCATAAACCAAAAGGTAGAAAAGACAAGAATCAAGAATGAAATATCTCTACAATAGAGACCACCATGGAAAAGGGTCATTGCTTTGGTGCAATGGGTAAAGCCTTGGGTGCCATGCGTGATAACACAGGTTCGAGACCTCCGAGCAGCCACTTTGTGCAAAATTGCCAAAGGTTAGATCTATCTCCAATCTGGACCCTCCTAGGACCTGCTTCGGCGGGACCGCACTGGGTGATGACCTTTTAGAGACCTCCATGGAAAGAGACTCGATTGGCTTCTTCCTTAGCCAAGTTATCAGAAATACTATTGGCACCCCTCAATACATGCTGAAACTCTGCCTTTAGATACTTGCAACACATTATAATTTCATAGAAGTCAAACTAAAGCTTCGATGGAGCATCTTTACTATTTTTTAAATAAGCAATCGCATTGGAGTCACTTTCCACCACAAGATGCACCTGATTCTCAATGCCTCTCTTATAGGCAAGATCTCTGCCTCATTTGAACCCCAAATCACCATCCAACCCTGAAAGCAGAAAAAGATTATTGCAAGCTCATTTGCTGGTATCCACCAGTGCCTGCAAAACCACGTCTCTCTAATCATTTTTTCATGATTTGTGTACATATTAATAGGAAAATCGTTGCTGCAATAGATCTACATGGAAAAAATTAAAAAACCCAAAATTTTTCTCCGGAACATTTATTCCCTTGATATGCATTGCTCTATTACTTTAGCTAAATTTCATCATATGGACCTTAAGTTTTAAGAGTTTGACAGTCCATAATTTTAAACAGGTCAAAACTTTAATTATCTCCTTTACTCTTGTTGATAGAAGGCACAGAGCTCTTTCCCCACGCCTCAGGCATTCTTCTGGGACTCTAACTCCGTAGAACAATCTAAATTCACCCATCAAAATCTATATTTCTACAGGTATACCTCTAGTCTTAATGAGTAATGATATTATATATCTCTCTAATATGACATAGTAGGACACTTCCAACAAGCTTGAATGAAGGGTCATGTTAGCCATAAATAGGTATGACTCGGAAGTCAAAACCCACAAAGGTGATCCCAGACAAATGGGAGAAAGCTTCGATAATAATGATGATGACGATGAAATGGTAATGAAATGATCAAAATAAAAAGAAGAAGAAGAAGAAACCAAGTACGGTCTTACAAAGCTGAGCACATATATGCATTTAAAAGTCTACTTCAGAAAGATAGAACCGATTGGCACAGCATACCTCATACTAAAAACATCAATAACCCTCCGATTCTCAAAAACAGGGCTGATCCAGCCAGTCCCTATCCCTGGTGACATTGTGCAACAAAACCCCTCCATATTGCAAAATCTGCAGTGTGAAGATCCTGAAAAGGAATTTACAGAACCATCAACCAAAACCGAGATCGACTATGAATAAAACAACACCAATGAATGTAAAAAGATCAAATCTTTCCTACATAGAATCAGTTCTCTCTCAAAAACTTCAGTTGGGTTTCCTCATAACACCTTAAAAGACTAGTTTATCCTTAGCTCAATTACAGAAGAGTAAAAGATGAAATTGGGTACTCTGTCTAAGTCAAAAAACTAAAACAAATGCCATTTTAACGCACAAAAAAAGGGTGATTCTTTTCTCATTGCAGAGAAAAGAATTGGTTTTCATTTCCTAACCAAGAAAAAAGAAAACCCATTCACACATATAGTAAAAAGAACATGATTTCCTGATTGATTGCATGATTGTGCAAAAGGGTTTCTTTCTTTTCATATTGATGGTAACTTTTCCCTCTCTGAGTCCTTAAAACGATGCAATGGATTCGGATTTCAACTTTCAATAAGTGGGAGGAGATGGGTTTTTCATGCAGAATAGAAGGGAAGGGTTTTTGGGTATTTTTACCTATGAAGGTGGGAGAAAGAGAAGCAAAAGCTGCTACAAGGCCGATTGCCATGAAAAGAGAGAGCTTTCAGTTGATTTGATTGATGTGATGTGCTTCTTCTCAACTGTTATTCTTCTTTCTTTCTTTATTTTCTTCTTCTTCTGTACTGTTTTGTCTTCTGGTCCTGTGTATCTTCGGGCGTTAAGGTTAAGATCTCTCTGCAGCAAATCGTAGGAGAGAGACTGAGTGAGAGAGAGAGCTTTCTTTTTCATTTTGTAGTATTGTAGCTGGGTGGCTCGCACGTGACTCGCACGTGAGGCTCAGACGGCGAACGCAACTGAATGTGTATAGCGATTTTAAGATGGGAAATTATTCTAATTTTGGTGCAACCGACTTCCCACCGTTGCCTATTAAGTTCGATACATTTATTTTTTTTAGGATTTTACCAAAATAAATAAATTATATAACCAGTGGTCTCGAAAGATCAGTTTAACCTCCATTGTATCAGATCAGTCATTTTGCATAAAATGATATTTTTTTAGCACTTTCAACGAGCATCCATAGCGGCATTAGTTTTATAACATTAAAGGTCGCTACGGACCCGGGTGTATACAAAAAGTAGAACAAAAAAGGTTTTTTTGTGTCTCTTTCGTTGTCAACGGGACAAGTCTTCTTCGTCAAGCCGTCTGCACCCAACACCGACGTTGTGGTCCCCTCCCTCATCAACGTCCTCTTCCTCGCCCTCTTACCAACTGTAGTCCCCTCCCACATCCTCTTTGTCAAAGGTATGTGCTTTTGGATGCTTTCCTTTGGCATTTTCTAAGTCGTCTGTGACATTATTGTTGTCTAGGTCATATGTATATTGCGTCTCCATGCCTTTCGTTTGGTTAATGTTTCCTCGTTTCTTTTGTTTGAGATCTTAATGGCCAACATATGTGTTATACACTGTATGATGATTCGTTGGTTCAAGTATGAGGGTTTGATGTATTATACATTTGTTTTGTACAAGATCATCTATTTAGTTAATTCTAGAATAATGGAATGATGGTTTGATGTGTTCTTTTTGGGTTTCTCAAACATGTAGTCTACTAAGGTTCACCGTTTTGATAAATTGAGGAATGTTATAAAAACATTTCACAAATTGAGGAATGCATGCTGCCTTTTAAGTGTTTGATGAAATTCTTGTTAGAAGAAATTGAGATTTAGTTATATTTTGAAGATCTTACTTAGTTGCCACTAATCCCATATTTGAGTTTTTCAAACATGTAGTCCTCTTTTAAGGTTTTGGCTCCTCATTCACCCATTTCTCCAATCCTCCACCAATTTCCACCGCAGCTCAGCTAGAAATAGATAATAGAGGTAGAAAATGACGTTACATGTGCCCGGCATGCAAAGAGCCCTATAGTAAGTAACTTCAACTCTCCTAAAAGAGGTGCTAAAATGGGCATCATAAGCAGCTGCATGGAAAATTCAATTTCATTTAATACTTGAAAAAGATGCACACAAGATGACTTTATCACCTTTTATTGGACCCTTACACCAAGGGGATGGCTTGACAAATAGCACTATTATCTATGTTTTCATTTTTCAACCTCCACTGTCCTTGTTGAGAGCTGTCTTTTTTTTCTAATGTACTTCTGGCCTAGTGGAGCTCATGGTGGGTACCAGATGATGATGGCCTGGATCTTACATATGTTCCACAGATCCTCTATAATTGCCTTAAAATGAGTTCCTTTACTTTGTCTTAGTTATTAGTTAAGTTCTGGAATCCTTATGATTAGGATGAAAACTTAAAACATAGAAGGGATTTTGTAATCAATCTGCTTCGAGAATCAACATATGCATCAAGATTCATGTTCTTTGGTTCCCTTATCTTATTTTTATTTCATTCTTTTAGCTCTCTCTATCTATCTTATAACAAAATTGTTTCTTTATATGTTAAGAATGATGGTTCCAATGTGTGTTTATGTATTTTGATATGTTAATCTAGTGTGATATTAAAACATTCGTTACAAACAGATCAAGACTTTCATATAAAATCTTTTTTTTCTCTTGTTCATATTATTATAGTAAGGTTTAATTCAATGAATAATAACTATCGTTACAAACAGATCAAGACCATTAAAGCCGCATGCCTTTGTTTGGTGGAGAACATTAAAGTTCATATGATACTCTGATTGGGGCAGAGCAATGGAAATGTAAAGTTTGTAGTTTGCCATAAAACATGATTTTCTACTTTTGATAAACCCTTTTCACTAACATTGATGTGAGAATAATATGAACAAAAAGAAATGTCAGCATACATTGGAATTTTGGGTTTTAGAGAAACTCGTAGATAATGTAGAGAAAATGATTTGACATGAGTTATGTGATTAGAAAAAACATAGAGAGTCATATATGATAAAAATGTTTTTCCCTTGATTACCACTTGGGTTTGCTGTAAAATTATCAAGATTAATCTAATCAATGTTATCAGAAATAATTGAACCACTGCCAATAAATAGCCCTACTTACCAGTCAACTTTCAAATGAACTTATGGTATTGAACAAATGTTCCTCTTGCAAATTGGATATCTTCATTGAAGCATGTTTGTTATTACTGAATTAACCAACTAATATTAAATGTTTTAATGTTGTAGTATTACTTCGGATGTTGATGTCCTAACAATATTACATTATGATGGCAATTTTCAATCTGATCTCAAACGTCCTCAATATATTGGCGGAAGACAGAAGATGAGGCATCTCCGGAAAATTATAACATATAGTGAGCTTATGAATGTTGCACTCGAAGCATCAAACTAGGAAGCAAGTAAGCAACCGGGCAGGCCAAAGAAGAATAGGGTTCGGGTGGAAGATCGCAACCACGTCAGAAGGGTTGCAACCTGCTCCATCTGTAAAGAGAGGGGACACAATCGGGGGACCTGCCGTAATCCACCCGTTGTTCAGTAGAGGAACCACTTTTTTATTTTTTGCTCTCTTATGTCACATGTAATTTGATGGGTTTTGTTTTTGCATATGAAGAAGACAAATTGTATGACATGTAATTGACAGTTTATTTCACATGTTTTTTTATTGCTTCTTTATGCATACAAACAGCAATGTGATCAAAATAAATGTAATGACACGTCAATGACATTTTGGGTTTTTTCAGATGTAACGATCCATTTGGCTTCTTCTTGGTTATTGTTAACATCATAATTTTCCTCATTTTGTTGGATCAGGTTCTGCATATATTTATGTTGGAATAGACCTGATTTGCCCATCAAAACTATTTCACATATGCTCTATGTTTTAATATATAAAGGTCGCGAGGGACCCTTATTTATAAGTAATATAGGTCGTTATGGACGCTGGGAAGGAAACGGATGATATTCAATGGGTCCCTAGCGACCCATATATATAATTAATGTAGGTCGCTAGGGACGTTGGGAATGGTCTAAAAGCTATTGCATGGGTCACTAGGGACCCTATTCTATAAGTAATATAGGTCGATGAGGATGCTGGTAAGGATCTCGATGCTGTTGTATGGGTCAATGGACCCTTATCTATAACAAATATAGGTTGCTAGGGACGCTGGGAAGGCTTTCTATTTTTAAATCATGGTGGATTAACAGCAAGCAATTATTTTTTACAATTATGGACTCATGCTTGCCCAGTGATGTACATTCTTCCAAAGCAATAAGTTTATTAAATCATACATTAACCTCAACTTCAACAAACAGGATCTAGCCAAACAATTACGATTTCATTATATAATTTTCACCCAAAATACCAAGTTAATTACATCATACATGAACTTCAACTTACACAAAAAATTATTATTCCAAACATTACAGCATTTTCACCCAAAATAATAAGTTGATTACAACGATTTCAGCGAAACATATACTGTTAAGGGCTTGATTTCATCCGTAACAGAACTTTACACAGCTGGGAGGTTGGGGAGTTGAAGCCTGTCAACATTTAGCAGTCAGCTTCTCTTGAAGATCTCAACCAAAATCTTTCGTCGGTAATACGGAATGTTAGCTTGGGTGAACCTTATGGGGCGACGGTGTATGCAGTGCTCTGCGTATCCAATCGCAAAGAAACCACAGTCTGTCCCATTTTGCTGATATGAAAAGAGTGAAATGATTTTGCACATGTAGGATGTAAACGAGGGTCCTACACTCTTTTGCATCCCAAACTCTGGATCCATCCGGGCCAAAAGCTGCATCATCTCCAATCTTCTGTTTCCCTTGCCACCAACTTTATAAATGAAAATAAAATAGGCAATTTACGTTAGAACAGATAAAGTGAAACAGTAGAAGATGTAGACAATCAGAACTTCAATCAAAACACATTAAAAAAAGTGCACATATTGATTAGAGTTAAAAAGAGAATGAAGACCACGGTAATCATCACATTCATTAGTGAGATGAGTAACAGTTTTATAACTCGCTAAGTATTGTGAAAAAGTATTTTACATACAAAGATTTGGCCGATAATAACAAGGTGAAGTTTGTTAAAATTAGGCTTCCTTAGAGATACATAAATAAAAAGGTGTGATGCAAAAACACTAAATAGAATGCTTGCTGAGAAGGGTGTGATTGAAATTGCAAGTTGTAAACTGTAAACTGTCTGTACTCAGGAACATGAATGAAAAATACCAAAAGGCTAAAATAACAAGGTGATTTATAACAATAATCCTAGATTAGACCTAAAGTTGTAAGCTGTGAACTCTCAATGTTGCATCTTCTAGTACTATAATTGTAATTCTAATCTACCACAAGTGATTAGCCATGCCTCCACTATCTATTCAGTATGATAATCATGTTTATTAAGAACAATTGATAATTAGACTTTGTGGTCCAGTTAACAAATAAATGGGCAGGAACCTTACATGATTTAGCCAACAGGATTATATCAGTGACCAATACAGCATCCTTGTACACCTTCTATAACTTGGGGCATATGTTTCTATGACCCACTGATTGATAGGTTCTAATTCAGATCCTATTGTTAGCCCTTTTTCTTGATCATTGCAGTGATTTTTCTTCTTAGCCATCTTTCGAAGGGAAAAATCTTGGAAATTGTTTGGATCTTTTAATCTGGAAATTCTGTAGGGCATCTCCCATCCAAAAAACTACCTAAATAAGGAAAAAAGGAACCCTTTCTGTACAGAGAGATAGTCCAAAATGTCTTTTCATAGCACAACTGAAGAGAGAGATGTAATAAAGGCTAGACCAACTTCATATTTGAACACATAGTAATGTTGAAAACATTTTTATACTTACTGTTGGAATGAATGTGAATGAGAAATCCAAACCATTAAGTGGGCCCCATCATATATTTATCATCGCATAAAAAGCCTTATATCTCATCTTTCATGGCATGTGTACTAAATTCAAATCAATCATCTGGAATCATCTTCTCATAAAAAATAAATAAATAAATAAAAACAGCAACAACAACATTAATTGTTGGACATATTAAACATTTAATTGGAGATTGGAGGATTTTCAAGAGAAGAAAACATATGCTTAGGAATTAAGAAAATTAAAGTTCCATCAACTGCACCAGTAATACTCAAAATCAAACAAATACAATCAACTTCATAGGCATCATTTGGCTCCATCTTGAGAGAAAAAAAAAAGGTAACCTCTATTGATTTCTATGTATCTCACTACCTGTATAATCCCAAAGATTTAAGTGTTGCCAAATCTTTTCCTTAGAGTTAAAAAGAGAATGAAGACCACGGAAAATCATCACATTCATCAATGTACAAAGACTTTTATATTTCAAAATGTAACGATGTGACTTACACATATGCTTGGGTCAGCCAAATATGCATCTTTGTAGCTGCTCATAATATAATTGAAGTAATAATAAATGACGTTTGTTTCCAGCAGTGTGTCCTCCTCCAATAATGCATCCAACAGCGTGTCCTCTAATAATGGAGTTAAGCATTCAGATATCAAGAATCAATCGCCCTTGAAGTATCTTTTGCATATTAATGTTTCTTAATCAAAATGATGTAGTATTCCTCAACAAAAGTATACAATGGATTCACTCCACAAAATAGGGAACATTGGTTGTAAACCAATAGATTATTTAAAAACCAATTTATAAGCTTCATTCAAAAGATAGAGATCTACTGAAGATTCTAATACCAAATGTGAATCAATGAGGCAGAAGAAGAAAAAAAACGATGATAGAAATAGAAATGGTTTGTGAACCCATGGACATGGGCTGTGATAATCAAGCAGCCATAGACATTTCAATGGATTCTGATTTATGTCTTCATCAAATGGCTAAACACATTGGAAGCTTCCCCAACAAAGTGGGTGACCATTAAGAATGTATACAAGTGGGTGACCATTAAGAATGTCACGCACAAAAGAATTTTAGTACTGCCCTAGTTATTTTTTACCTAGACCATCCACTGAGATTAAAAAACAAAAAAGGCTTAAAAACGTTCATATAACCTTCAAACCAAAATAAAAAATAAACATCAACCATGCCATTCAACAAAATTATAAAATAATCAGTTCAAATAGAGATTAGAGCAATGAACTTGAAGACCCAATTTAAGAACTTGATTTATATGTACATTTTTCTTTTGCGATTTATATGTGCATTTGTCTTTTGAAAGCGATTCATAACCGAAAATAATAGAATCCACCTCTCTAGGGTTCTCTGCCCATTGTCTTTCAAAAAGGGCTAAAATAATTTTTAGGGCATTTTTCTTGCTAGCAGGTAATGCTACACAAGGAAGATAAATAAACCCTTTTAGAGAGGAGAGAGGCGATTCTCAAGTGGAGAGTAGATGTCTGTCACGAGGAAATATTAATCAAAGTAAAAGGCATGGAGACACAATATACACATGTCCTAGAGGACAATAACATCGCAGACGATTCAGAAAATGCCAAAAGAAAGCATCCAAAAGCACATACCTTCAACAAATAGGATATGGGAGGGGATCACAGTTGGTAGGAGGGCGAGGAAGAGGACATTGACGAGGGAGGGGACCACAGCGTTGGTGTTGAGCACAGACAGCTTGGCGAAGAAGACTTGTCTCGTTGACAATGAAAGAGAGACAAAAAAATCCTTTTTTATTCTACTTTTCGTATACACCGCAAGGTCCATAACGACCCTTAACGTTATAAAACTAAGGTCACTAGGGACGCTAGTTGAAAGTGCTAAAAAAAATACCATTTCGTGTAAAATGACTGATGTGGTGCGAGTTGGGTTGAAATGATTTTTTTAGCCCACTGGTCATCTAATTTGTTTTTTTTTTTTTGGTAAAATTATCTTTTCTTTTCCTTCAAAAAAGAAAAAGAACTGATTTTCATATAAAGGATTTTGATTCTCCGTGAGAAAGGTAGAAATGCATGATTTTTTGATAGACTGAAATCCTTTTATTGCACAATTAAATCTTTTATCCGGTCTTAGAGTTTTTCTGTCGAAACTAAAAATGGTGTTTCTTAAAAAGAATAATATTTTATGTTATATAGTGGTAATTAATTCTACTTTTTTCCCTTCTAGGATGTATTTTGTAATACCGAGAGCTCACAAAAAATGGTTTGCTCTACAAACACTGATGCTTTTAAGTAATTTGGTGCAACGCTTTTCCTATACCTTTTTATGAATTGACACGCACCACCTTTTTTACATGTCAAAAGAGGAGGAAATGATCTATTTCTGTAAAGAAAAAACATTTCCTAAATACATTTTTTACAACTCATACGAAGTAGGTTCAGTGTGGAGAGGCAGGTATCTTAAAAAAAAAGATGTTAAAACATATTTTACTGTAGAAAATATTTTGTCAATATCAATGATAAAATTTAAATAGTGAAAATGGAGTCATCAAATTCTCATTTTTTGTATAGAAATGTGTACCTTAACATAGAATAAATACCATATATAAAAAAATGTAATTTAAGGCGATTCATGAATGTGATTTTATTTTTTGCATTCATCGAGGCTCAAGTTCACGCACCCACATACTACATGATATCCCAAACCAGTTCAGCAACAGCTAAGGACGGTCCATGCATTTAATTTATGAGTTTGTGTATCTTTCTCCAACCATTGAGTATGTTTTTTGAATTTTGACTAGGCTCAATACTAAAAGCAACAAACTTGTAGATAATCAACAATTGATTAAATCAAAAGATCAATAGAGTATGGTAATAAGCAGAGGTGAAACTAGGAAATTTACCTTAAGGGGCTACCATGTAAAAATAATTTCTTTTGGAAGGGGCATTAAAAAATTATTATTTTTTATTATTTCGAGTTTTCCAAGTTGTTTGGGGGCCAATAATAAAAAAGAAAACAATATTTTTCATAACACTCAACAGCTTTATTTTCATTGGTCAAATAAAGGAATGAAAATCTTCATTTTCATTTACAAGATATTTGAAAGATTATGAAAATGGTTTATTGACACTATTGTTAGATTGTTCACTTGTAAAAATTATGATGATGATGATGAGTGATAAATTCATTCATTAGGGATGGAAATACAATGGATGGGGATAAGAATTGGAGGGGATGGAGATAAGGATCATTTTAACGTTCGGATATAAAAATCAAACGAGTCATTAAAGGGTTGTTTGATTGCAGTTATTTACATATAAATGACTCACATGCTTAATTGTTGCGCATGATTATTGTAAGATCTCAGCCCTAATTACCCTATTTAGATGCTAATTAGGTTTATTTAGCACTAATTAAGTGAATTTTAGAGTTTGAGTAACTTTCAAATTAGTTTGGTTGTGTTTTGACCCCCATTCCGACTTAGAGAAGTTAGTTTTGTACTTTCGACCAGGATTAAGGGTAATTCATGTATTTTAGAAAAATGTCGAGTTAAGTTAGTTAGAAAGTCCAAGCTATGTCGATCAACTTTCATGTTCAACTCACAGAGGTTCGAAGTCCAGAAACCCTTCATTTCACAACTTTTCGTTTGACTAGGGACATAATCGTCTTTTCTATAAAATATGAGTTTCACGTAGAAGTCTACCTTGTTAGAAAGTTGATTTAATTGAGAGAAACTTTCGTTACGACCTCATACTCATTTGATGTCCGGAAGACCATCGTTTAGGTAGTTTGTTTTTTACTCATAGTTATCAATTTCGTTTCGTTTCGGCCAAAATGACCGAAGTTCTTCATTTCGGACATGAAGCTGAAATGAAATGCATGTTGTAACTTTTCGGTTTTGCTTTCAATCAATTTTGCCCGAAACCATGTAAATGGAATGAAATTAGCCAAAACGGACGAAATTTCCTAAATGTTGTGGGGAATTTATCCAAGCTTTAATCTTAAAGGTTATTAAACTATATTGTGGTAAGTAATGTGCTTAGATTTTATAATTATCTCTTATAATATTATTTTATTATAATAAATTAAATGAATAAATTATATGTCATATTTTGTTTTTTTATTTTTTCTAGCACATGTGTATTTCGATTTTATTTATTTATCAAAGATATAACTCCAATTGTTACACCGAAATTCCAAATCGGCTGAGACATTTCATCTTGGAGGCCTGACTGAAATGAGGTCCGAAACGAAATTAACAACTATATTTTTACTTAACCCACGCTCAAAGTTCCCTTTTTGGAAGAGTTGACTTTTTGAATGAGACCTCAGATTTCGTCAAACTTGGGTATGTTGGAAAGAATAAATTATTTCGTGAGTCTTTCGTGTTGAACTTGACTTGTTTCGATGACTAAATATTGAAAATGGCGAATAAATCATATCCACACAACCGATGGCAAACTTGAAAATTCTCCAAAATATCTTTTATCTTTTATAAATATTGTGGAATAGTGCCCAACTCATTTTCTTCTTTTTCTCTCATCACTGTTTATCGCCCAAGTTACTGCTAACCACCATTCCAGTCCATTTCATCTATGTTTTTACGCTAATTTGAAATCTATATTACTAAAGGGATGTACATGCTTCGTGAGGATTCCTGGAGGATGACACTTGGCATGTCTTTGAGAGGGACACGTGGCAGGGACACTTGGCAGAGAGGACACCCAAGAATTCCAATCACACCCTTCCATTCCACCTACAACTCTCCATCATTTCCTAATATACAGCCAAGAATGGTGTCCCAACAAGGTTATTCGTGGCAGGAACACCCAAGAATTCCAATCACACCCTTCCATTCCGCCCACAACTCTCCATCATTCCTAATATATATATCATTCCAATCACACCCTTCCATTCCGCCATTCGGTTTCCAATCAAACAGAAATATCTTCCTACAAATCTCTATCATTTCCTAATATCTATATCATTCCAATCACACCCTTCCATTCCGCCCTTATCTATCTATATTACTAAAGGGATGTATATGCTTCGTGAGGATTCTTGGAGGATGACACTTGGCATGTCTTTGAGAGGGACACGTGACACCATTACTAAAGGGATGTATATGCTTCGTGAGGATTCCTGGAGGATGACACTTGGCATGTCTTTGAGAGGGACACGTGGTACCAGCCAGCCTACAATGGTATTCTGCTAAAAAATAGAAATTGCTTGATTAGAATTTGAATTATCCTAAAATCTCTCAATGATATCCCTATTACCAATAATAATTATCCTAAAATCTCTCCATCAGATCCCTATTACCAACCAAAATAGAAATTGCTTGATTAAAATTTGAATTATCTTAAACTCTCTCAATGAGATCCCTATTACCAATAATAATTATCCTAAAATCTCTCAATGAGATCCCTATTACCAATAATAATTATCCTAAAATCTCTCAATGATGGTGGACCCCATTCATTTGGGTCCCACTTAAAAATATTTGGTCAATTTATTAGGTCTACGATCATTTGATCCTTTGATCTTTCTTAATCAATTCATGGGTCTCATCCCGCATAATATGGTTTTATGGACGGTTTGAATAGAGATGGTGGACCCCATTCATCTGGGGGTTCCACTTAAATAGATTTTGTTTGGTCAATTTGTGAGGTCTATGATCATTTAATCCTTTGATCTTTATCAAGCAATTCATGGGTCCCAGCCCGCATCATATTATTTCATGGACGGTTAAAATATAGATGGTGGACCCCATTCATCTTGGGGGTCCCACTTAAATAGGTTAGGTTTGGTCAATTTAAGAGGTCTATGATCATTTGATCATTTGATCTTTATCAATCAATTCATGGGTCCCAGCCCGCATCATTTGATTTTATGGACGGTTAGAATTAAGATGATGGACCCCATTTATCTGGGTTCCACTTAAAAATATTTGGTCAATTTGTTAGGTCTACGATCATTTGATCCTTTGATCTTTTTAAATCAATTCATGGGTCCCATCCCGCATAATATGGTTTTATGGACGGTTAGAATAGAGATGGTGGACCCCATTCATCTGGGGGTTCCACTTAAATAGGTTATGTTTGGTCAATTTATAAGGTCTATGATCATTTGATCCTTTGATATTTATCAAGCAATTCATGGGTCCATCCCGCATCATATTGTTTCATGGATGGTTAGAATATAGATGGTGGACCTCATTCATCTTGGGGGTCCCACTTAAATAGGTTAGGTTTAGTCAATTTGAGAGGTCTATGATCATTTGATCATTTGCTCTTTATCAATCAATTCATGGGTCCCTGCCCGCATCATTTGATTTTATGGACAGTTAGAATAAATATGGTGGACCCCATTCATCCGGGTCCCACTTAAAAATATTTGGTCAATTTGTTAGGTCTACGATCATTTGATCTTTCTTAATCAATTCATGGATCTCATCCCGCATAATACGATTTTATGGACGGTTAGAATAGAGATGGTGGACCCCATTCATCTGGGGGGTTCCACTTAAATAGGTTAGGTTTGGTCAATTTGTGATGTCTATGATCATTTGATATTTATCAAGCAATTCATGGGTCCCAGCCCGTATCATATGGTTTTATGGACGGTTAGAATATAGTTGGTGGACCCCATTCATCTTGGGGGCTCCACTTAAATTGGTTAGGTTTGGTCAATTTGTGATGTCTATGATCATTTGATCTTTATCAATCAATTAATGGGTTCCAGCCCGCATCATATGGTTTTATGAACGGTTAGAATATAGATGGTGGACCCCATTCATCTTGGTCCCACTTAAATAGGTTAGATTTGGTCAATTTGTGAGGTCTATGATCATTTGATCATTTGATCTTTATCAATCAATTCATGGGTTTCAGCCCGCATCATATGGTTTTATGGACGGTTAGAATATAGATGGTGGACCCCATTCATCTTGGTCCCACTTAAATAGGTTAGGTTTGGTCAATTTGTGAGGTCTATGATCATTTGATCATTTGATCTTTATCAATCAATTCATGGGTCCCAGCCCGCATCATATGGTTTTATGAACGGTTAGAATGGAGATGGTGGACCCCATTCATCCGGGTCCCACTTTAATATATTAGGTCAATTTGTTAGTTCTATGATCATTTGATCTTTTTTAATCAATTCATACCTCACCTAAAGAATAAAACATTTGGAAAAAAAACATAAAGATCAAATTAGCAAAAAAAAGAAGGACTCACAAGTTTACTAATTAATAAATTTATTAAAAATAATTGGTATCAGTATGTGCATTGGTGGTTCCGTGGGTTCCACTTAAATATGTTAGGTTTGGTCAATTTGTGAGGTCTATGATCATTTGATCTTTATCAAGCAATTCATGGGTCCCAGCCCGTATCATATGATTTTATGGACAGTTAGAATATAGTTGGTGGACCCCATTTATCTTGGGGGCTCCACTTAAATAGGTTAGGTTTGGTCAATTTGTGAGGTCTATGATCATTTGCTCTTTATCAATCAATTAATGGGTCCCAGCTCGCATCATATGATTTTATGGACGGTTAGAATATAGATGGTGGACCCTATTCATCTTGGTCCCACTTAAATAGGTTAGGTTTGGTCAATTTGTGAGGTCTATGATCATTTAATCTTTATCAATCAATTCATGGGTCCCAGCCCGCATCATATGGTTTTATGAACGGTTAGAATAGAGATGGTGGACCCCATTCATCTGGGGGGTGCCACTTAAATAAGTTAGGTTTGGTCAATTTGTGAGGTCTATGATCATTTGATCCTTTGATCTTTATCAAGCAATTCATGTGTCTCAGCCCGCATCATATGGTTTTTTTGGACGGTTAGAATATAGATCGTGGACCCCATTCATCTTGGGGTCCCACTTAAATAGGTTAGGTTTGGTCAATTTGAGAGGTCTATGATCATTTGATCATTTGATCTTTATCAATCAATTAATGGGTCCCGGCCGGCATCATTTGATTTTATAGATGGTTAGAATAAAGATGGTGGACCCCATTCATCTATTCATCTGGGTCCCACTTAAATATATTAGGTCAATTTGTTAGGTCTACGATCATTTGATCTTTTTAAATCAATTCATGGGTCTCATCTCGCATCATATGGTTTTATGAACGGTTAGAATGGAGATGGTGGACCTCATTCATCTTGGGGGTCCCACTTAGGTAGGTTAGGTTTGGTCAATTTGAGAGGTCTATGATCATTTGATCATTTGCTCTTTATCTATCAATTCATGGGTTCCTGCCCGCATCATTTGATTTTATGGACAGTTAGAATAAAGATGGTGGACCCCATTCATCTGGGTCCCACTTAAAAATATTTGGTCAATTTGTTAGGTCTATGATCATTTGATTTTTCTTAATCAATTCATGCCTCACCTAAAGAATAAAACATTTGGAAAAAAACATAAAGATCAAATTAGCAACAAAAAAAAAAAAGGACTCATAAGTTTACTAATTAATAAATTTATTAAAAATAATTTATATCAGTCTGTGCATTTTGTGGTTTCGTGGTTATGCACGGGGTTTTGCTAGTTCCAATCTATTAGAAAGAATGGCATCTTTCCCGCCATCACCTATGTCATATTTTCATCGATTTTCTTATTGGACCCCCCCCCCCCCCCGACTGCAACGAACGCCTCGAGTTTGGACCGCTTTCAAATGGGGATGTAAACGGGTCGGTCACGTCCATGGTGGACCCGGACCGGAAATCGTTAAGGGGAAGGTGGAACCAGACCCGAAACCAGAATCATATATGGGGCGGATCCGAGTCCAAGTCTAAGTAGAGAATGATATGGGAAAAATCTAATTTTAAGAAGAGATTCTAAAAAATTGAGGTAATGAGTCGGGTTCCGGGTCCACAGGTCCGAACCAAGGTGGAACCAAACCCGTTTAGGTCACAGGTCCAAATTCTAACTTTTTACCCATTTTTGAATTTTTAGACTTTTTATAGGCTGGTCGGCTATCTCAGGATTGTGTATGAGTTCCATTGTTTTTAGGTGTCTATCCACTGTTTTGGAAGTTTGGAAACCAAGGCAAATGATCAATTTCAAATATCATCACATGTATGCAAGTTATTTGACTTCCTTGTTCTACCCAGTGCTTAGAAAACACAATTTCAAGCTCATTGTTGTATTTCAAGTTTTAATCGAGTTTTGTTAGTACATTAAGGGCTTAATTGATGCCCAAATCAACCCTAACAACACCCAAAAGATCCCTTGAGTATGGGATAAGAAATATGGGAAAAAGATTAGATTGGTCGCCCCAAAGGTGGACTAGCATAGTTGTGCAGTCTACAGTCTCATGGTCGACCGCAAGTATTCCAACAGTTGACCATAGAATATATGTTCACTTAGCCATTTGGGAAACCCCTTCCACTCGGCGGGTTCACTGCATGCAGCCATTGGGCGGTCCGCTGTTTGTTCGGCGGTCCCCTGTCTAGGAACTGTTTTGATCTTGTTTTCTTGGGGAATGGATTCCTATATTTTCTCAATAACTTGTAGACCTTAGAAACATATTAGTTGGAGCCAAAACATGGCCTGACTTCATCCCTTGGACACAAAACAAGCCTATCATTTGTTTGAACCCCTCCAATGACTGATTGGCCATTGTGTTACCCATCCTTTCTCCATTCAACTTGTGACCTTAGGGCCAAGTTGTGGACATGCTATGGACCTAGTGGAGGACTTTTTGGTCTCATAATTAATGGCAAAAATAATTAGGGGGTGTTTGGATAAATACATAATATAATATCAACAACTTTAAATATTGTAAGATTTCATTATCATAGAATTAAATTTTATCATATTATTATGAGAAATTTATGAGAAAAGTCCTCGTAGGACCCCATACATCTTACCAGGTCCCCGTATCATGTTGGACACGGGAGGGGTCCTCATGTGGCCCTTTTAACTCTTTTTTTTTGTCGTTTTGCGATATGGTCAATATCGACACCATCCCTGATGGTTGATATCGATCATTCTTTCAGTCATATTTTCTTCAACACATAACCGTCTTATTTGCTGAATACAATAGAATGGTAAATATCGACCATATCACGAAATAATAAGAAAAAAGACGAATCTGCAAATCCTCCACACTCGCCTCCTCTCACTCCCCTTAGGTCTGCAGGTCCTTGGCCCCTATCCCCTCCCTCCCCCACTACCTGCAAGCCTAGCCCTCTTCCTCATCTTCGGCTACAACCTCTCCTCTGTCTCCCCTCCCCTCTTCTCCCTCCTCCTCCCCTCCCTTCTTCTCCCTCCTCCTCCTCCTCCTCCTTCGTCGAAGATGACCCCACGCTCGCTGCCCTCCATTCCTTCGTATCCTCCCTTTCCCTACCTCCTCTGGCCCCATCCACTACTCTGGAGCAGCACCAGCAACCAAGAGAGAAAAACCCAATTTCTATTTGGATTTTGCAAATCAAGAGCAACCACGATAGAATGGTCGATATTAACCATATCGCTAAATGACAAAAAAAAAAAAAGAGGATAAAAACGCACTAAGAGGACCCCTCTTGTCTATACGGTGTTACTGGGACTTCATCAGTGTTATGAGGTCCTATGGGGCTTTTACCTGTAAAATCCTTTATTATTATATTAGGCAATTATGGTGTTTGGTAATTTTCATAATTTTCAATACCTTTGAACTGTTTGGCAATTTATTAAAAGTCACAAGATAATCTACCAAATAAGCAATGGGATAAAAGTAATCAATTGACCGAATGCAGGACCCACTAATTCGTAATCACACGTGTTAATGATCATAGTGGGACCCATCTATTGTTAAAAAATCACATGATTAAATGTTATTTAATTAAGGTAGGTCCACCAAATGTTTATGGCCATAGTGTAATACATCTAGTGGTGAATATCACAAATGACCTTATCTAGTTTTTTTTTCTCTCTTTGATAAAACCTTATCCAATGTCAGACATGAATGAATCTATGAGAAATTATTGTGGGGCCCCATTTGATGTTGGTAGTCATATTAACACACGGGGATCTATCAAATAACGGGACCCATTTAATGATAGCAACCTGATATTTGCAATCACACAATTTAATTTAGGTAATTAATATGGAACCCGGCTAAGTTTGGTAGTACGGGACTCACCTAATATTGGTAATGATGATGAAAGGCCCTTAGTGTAATATTAGTAGAACCCACTTAATAGTGATAACTAACAAGGGTTATGTAATTATGATATAGTTATAGGACCCCATATTAAATTTGTAAGCACTGTGGGGCTAATTTAATATTGAGAGTCGTAGTTGCTATGGACCTTGGTTGGGAAACTTTCAACTTAGAATTAGGTGTGGATCCTTGCATTTTGAACTGGACTAACACTGTTTATATGTTAACACATGTGGGAACTGATGTATTGAGCTTTTATATGTTAACACATGTGGGAACTGATGTATTGAGCTAACATTCACGCTCCGGATGTCCCATAGGCATATGAGCATGATAATGACTCAAAATGATTTGGACTTAGGATTTTGGATGTTTATCACCTTCTGAAGCACCAAGGGTATGAAAACTTGACATATTATCGTGCTTGCATGTCCAAAGTAATCCAAGACCTTGGATGATACTAGTTATGTTTTCTTGATTGTTATTTGATTTGATATATACTGGTCACCATGGGACTCAATGTGGAGTATATTGCACTTCTTCCCAGGAAGGACTTGATCCTTGGTGGATTTCTTGGACTGGTTAGCGGGCGTTCGTTGCACTACTACCTTTTGAGTTACTCGGATCCAAATCTACTTTTCTCCATTATGGGACCCTTCTTCTATGTCGAAATGCTGCCCAAATCGGGCTAAACTTTGGTGATGGCTATTTATCAATCGTAATAGCCTTTTGGCTTTTTGTAAAGCATTGTTTAGCTGTTAACTACCGTCATGATGTTTGGGTCACTAGTTATCCCTTTCGATTTCATATGCTTTTGTTTTTCCATTAAATTCGTACGTTAGTCAATCTGAGAAAGTTGGATGTCATCTCAGTTAATTATTAGCTCGTTGGAGAGCTTTATTTCTAAGATTTCAACATGTACTTTATACAATCTCTTTTGTTAGACCATGTCATCATGACCATCAAAGTTGGCACCACTTGTCTTTGAACCCTCAAGGCTAAGCCACATTGAGTGTTCCAAAGCTCAATATAGTTATTTTGCTTTTGAGGTTTCCCGAAGCTCACCTTGGTACTTGTGTACCTCCTGTCCGCTCCCCACGGTCACGTTGGAATCATTGCTAGGGAGAATTTAGCGACATGACTTGCCATTTAGTTTGGATCTGTGTGAGAAACCCCCTACCATAGTCACATTGGAGTCACTACGATATTGGGAGTTCATTACTATGGTTCTTTGCAATTTTGTTTCTATGAATCATTTTCCTTTACCGCGATTCATGCATAATCTACTTAGTTCAATATTTATATACTTTCATATGATCTATTGTCATTATTATTCTAATTGATGCCACATTGCTTAGTCTATTTGTAAGCTAATATTACGCTTGGTGCTATATGTGATGTCCCCACTCTCCTTGAGCAAGAGGATCCGATGGCTTAAGAGGATCCACAGGTCTTTGTTGAATGGAACGTTGATGATGTAGAGTGATGCATCGTATTAGTGCGGAGAGCACACCACATCTTTTTGGGGGAATTGATCTTTTTGGTTTCTTGTATAGGCCTTTGTTTTGTCGGCCCTTTTGGAGAATGTATTCTACATAACTCTTAATGTTCCTTTGTTGTTTATATTACAACTTTAATGTAAATGTTATTTTGGGAAATATTGCGCAGTCTCTGATATTTGTCATTATCTTTATGTTTGTTTATTGGTTTACACAAGCCTATGCAATTTGAAACTTGGCTAGGCAATTTGGATGTTTACTGGATCTCAAATCGCAAAACCCTGTGAGAAACAGCCAAGATTAGTGGAAAATTCGAAATTGGCCCTCCCCCGCCATCATGCGCCCTGAGATGAGCCAAATGACAAATAATGAAATCTCTCACATGTGTATAATTCGCTTATGGAGATAATTCACGTATATGCATGTGAATCATTTTCATAGAAACCAAACAACCCTTAAAAGGACTAACTTTTGGTTCACCTTAAATGTGTACCTTCTATTTAGGGGGGTTAAAATGCAATTCCCATGTTCAATTTAGATTTGAGTTTGAGTTAGGGCAGAACGATGAAATCCCCAAACCATTTTCCAAAATTCATGAGGGGGCCATGGAGCCAATGCCAACTTGAGTTCGACTTAATATCCCATGTTGTGTTACTTATGTTGTTTTAACGAGTGGATGAAGCCCAGTTGTCAATGCATAAGAAGGTTGGAAAACTCATGTCTCAGACTCGTCCGATGCAAAAGGTTTAATGCAGATAGAGTCAACTCGGTGACTCGATAGAGTCATTTTTTAAATAATTCTAAAAGTAATTGAAAATGGATTAGATACTTATAAACTATAAATATATATTTATTTACATGCATTCATGATAATGAATTCAAATTAATAAACTTATATATGTAAGAAAAATACTATACTAAGAAAAATATAAGAAAAAGGCAATACGTATTTTATAATTTATTAGTACAAATATTGAATGTAATGGTTCAAAAATAAGTTTCAAATGATATAGTCATTATTTTTAGATGGATAACTCCAAACCTCGTGCAAACTTACTTAAAAAAAAGCATTAATTATATAAAATTAGATATACCCATCAAATGGTTCAGATGCAAACAATTTATTAAAAAGAGGTGAGTCGGCCCAAGTCCCCTTTGTTCCCTATTCTTGACTTAGTCATTCGACAAAATGAGATGAATTTGGAGAGTTAGGAGTAAACTTGGAGAGTTTTCCAACCTTGATGCATAATAGGAATATTCAAAATAAACAAAATGATGATGATGATGATCAATAACTGCATATCTAAAGCTATAATAGTGGAGAAGTTGACATATCAAACTTTGGCTTCATCAACTTCTTCCCCCACTTAGGATCGACCTATCTCCTATTCCAAAAAAATAATAAAGTAGTAATTCCTAAGATGAGAACAAAAATATTTTATAGAGACCTTTAAGGGTCCTTTGTTTTTGCATATATAAATGTTACATGTGAAAATACGCAAATGATATATATGTAAAATATATTACCATATTTTTCTAAAACACCATTTCATATGAGTAAATGATTAGATTGAATGGTTCTAGACGTATTTGGATTTTTAGACCTTTTACAAATTTCTTAAAGTTCATGAAGAATTGAGATATAAAAAAAAATTCACAACTTTGCCCTTTTTAGCTATATAAAGAGGACAAACGCCAAACGGTCACTTTTAGGATACATTTGTACTGTCACTTCTTAATTGGAAAAAATACAGAGGAAAAAAACGAAAGATTTTCTGTGACAAAGAAAGCTCAACATTTGGAACGTCTAATTTTCTACACGAAAAGAGAAAATTTATCTAACTTTTACGCGAATCCACGGAAAATCATTTTTCATGGGGTGTTTGATCTTGATTTTCCGTAACACCCAAAGAAATTTTCCAATCATGTTTGAGAAAGGGAATACCGAAATTTCAAACTACCCCAATTTTTCTCAACTTATCCAAACACAAGAATCTCCCTTTCCAAAGCCTATAAAACAACTAGAGACAAGATCCAACCATGCTGACACAGTTTCCTCCTACAAATGAAAATGCAATCTCAATCTTCCCTCCCTTTCCTCTCTCCAAGTCTCCCAACCCA
Organism: Litsea cubeba; assembly: GCA_012931725.1. NCBI lineage: Eukaryota > Viridiplantae > Streptophyta > Magnoliopsida > Laurales > Lauraceae > Litsea > Litsea cubeba. The sequence goes on along the minus strand of CM022952.1, from coordinate 21,988,280 downwards.
TGACAGACCCAATTCCTATTCCCAGCCCACCACAATCCTCAAATTCAAAAACCCAACTCTCTCTCTGCTCGACCTCTGCACTTCCATGAAAGAGCTCACACAAATCCACGCGCACCTCACCGTCTCCGGCATTGCCCACCAAATCCTCCCACTGAGCCGCCTCATCGCATTCGCAGCCCTCGCCCCTCGCGGCGACCTCGACTACGCCCGCCGCCTCTTCGACCGCTCCCCGACGCCTCCCAACATCTTCATCTGGAGCACCATGATCAGAGCCTATTCCAACAGCACCTCTCCTCAACTGGGTATCGAGTTCTACAGGCTAATGTTGGAGAACGGCGTCGCACCGGAGAATTACACTATCCCTTTTGCCCTGAATTGTTGCTCGGCGATGGGCGCCATTGAGGAAGGGAGAGCTGTCCATGGGCAGGTTCTGAAGTTCGGGCTTGAATCGAATGAGTTCGTTCAGAACGCGCTGGTGAAGCTGTACTTGAGTGTTGGGGATCACGGGTCTGCACACCAGGTGTTTGATGGCATTTCGGAGCCGAGTGAGGTTGCGTGGAATATGCTGGTTGATTGGTATGGAAAGTTTGGAATAGTCGAGATTGCACATCAGTTGTTTGTGAAAATGCCTCATAGAGGAGTGACTGCGTGGAATTCAATAGTTGGGGCTTATGCTCGGTGCGGTTTATTAGACATTGCAAGGTTGTTGTTCAATGAAATGCCACAAAAGAATGTTTCGTCTTGGAATACATTGATTGGAGGGCATGTGAGTAATGGGGAATTTAAGGAAGGTTTGTTGGTTTTCGATGAGATGCAGAGGGCGGGTGTGAAGCCAGATAAGATGACTCTGACACTGGTTCTCTCCGCTTGTGGTGAGTTGGGAGCTATTGAACAAGGGAAATGGTTGCATGACTATATCAATAAAAAGGGGATTGAGATTAATGTGTTCTTAGGCACATCATTGATACACATGTATGCGAAGACTGGCTTCATCGATTGTGCTTGTAAACTTTTTGAAGAGATGCCTAAGAAGGATGTTTTGGCTTGGAATGCCATGATAGGATCATTGGCGATGCATGGACTTGGTGAGGAGGCACTAGCTCTATTCTCTAGGATGGAATTGGCAGGAATTGTACCAAATGAGATTACTTTCCTAGGGGTGCTTAGTGCCTGTGCGCATGCAGGCTTGGTAGAGGAGGGCGTTAGGCATTTCAACTCCATGATGGGTCATTACTACATTGAGGCTACAAACAAGCATTATGCATGCATGGTAGATCTCTTTGGTAGGGCAGGCATGCTTAAGGAGGCTAAAGAATTTATAGGTAGTATACCAAAGCAGCCTGGTAGCAGTGTGTGGGGGGCTTTACTAGGTGCTTCCAAAATACATGGCGATGTAGATATTGGAGAACAAGCAGGGAAGCATGTGATTGAGCTGGACCCACACAATGATGGACGATATGTGGTCCTGTCCAATGTATATGCCGCATCTGGGGATTGGGCAAAGGCGTCTGGTGTGAGAAGATTAATGAAGGAGAAGGGGGTGAGGAAGATGCCTGGTTGTAGTTTGATAGAGGTGGATGGTCTTGTTCATGAATTTCTTGCTGGGGATGGATTCCATCCTCAGAGACAAGAAATCTATTCCATGATGAGCATGTTGAATAAGGGGATGAAATCATTGGCCTACACGATAAGCGGGCAAGTACTGGTGAACTGATAGCTGAAAGTTTTGTGAAATCTAGGTGGCCATGCACTGCATTGAGAATCATAAATTATTTTGGAAGGACCAAACCTGTAAATATTGGCCGACTTTAGCTCTCAAGAAAAGGATGAATGACGGGATGTAAGATCTGAGCAATCTAATACCAGTCTACTGATTCTGCATTTCTTTCTTAATTGCGGGCCATCATTATAGAGCTTACCATTACTCAACAAGATTATTTTTGTTGTTTGGTGATGATGGTCAGATTGTCTGTAAGAGTGTTGTTCCCACTCTTAAGCATGCTCCAGAGTACAGACTGCAACTAGGTCACAGCAAATTTGCCTCCAGGATAAATGATCCCAACCAAGGTTGTTCTACAGCTTGCAATATTGAAAACCAACCTACAACCTTTTGGCTGAAGAAAACAATTCGGTATGGATGGATGAGAAAAGGTGAGAAAGCGAAGGCGTTAGAAGTGGGTGTGGTTTTCTCCAATCGCTCTGTGCTTGCCAAAGAACCCTAAACATCTGTATCTTGCCAGACAAAATTAGAAGACCTAGAGGCATCATTGGACCCAATAAAAATGCCTCTAGAGCATTCGGACCCCTCTGGTAAGCTGTCGGCAGGTTGTAGGGATATCAGTGGACCTCTGATCACCCGATCATCATTAAGTCTGACCTAAAATATCCATGAAAAATTTCCAGATCACATACCATTGTTAAAACCGTGTCTATAAAAAAACCGAAGAATTTAAAACTTACAGATTATATTGAAATTTCTACTGTTTCAAGTCAGTGTATGCCACTCTGAATCCTTCTATTAGTTCAATGAAAAAAATCCAATTATCTGACAACCTGCCTCTTGTCTTCTATATGTATGTCTAAACTAATATCAAACGGCATTTTTTTTATTATTTATTGATATTCCCTTTGAACTGAGTCACCTGCAGATTTCCTCTATGTATTGATGATTCTTAACCTCTTCCTTCTTGATATTACACATATCCTCTTTTCGTACCCATTTCTCAATTTAAACATAAGTAGAGAAGGCAAAAAACCATCAAATTTTCCATTGTTTTTTTAATATTTCAAATTTGCCAAATTGGCCATTTAAATATATAAGAGCATTACTTACAGAGCTTCGTCATATCAAATCCCACCAAAGAGTGTCTATACTTTTCCTTTAATATGCTTGAAGAATTGCTGCTGTCAGCTTTGAATCTACAGCTCATGATTTTGGTATATCAAGGGAATTCCCTTTAATCAAAAGATCCATCCTTCCATGGCCTAACGTTCTTTCATAACTTGTTCTGATCTTCTACTTCAAAGAACAAAGTCCCAGACATCACAACCTGTTGCTACATTTGGAAGGCAAGCCAACTGCATTTTCCAATATCACCCTATACCCAAAGCCTTTCTATCTAAAGGGATGGGCATGGTGCACCACGAATGGAATGTGGTTAAATGGCCGAACATCATCAATTGCACCATGGGATTACCTCACCAGCTGTAGAAGCCTCCCCAGCAGAGACGGCATAAACTGAACTTTGATAGTTCTGTCAGTCCCAGATCAGCCAAAGTTGGAATAGGGCATATAATGAGGATTCATCTTGAAAAATGCATGCAGCATGCTCGCTTCAGGTTACCACTACAGATCCTCTTTGAAGCCAAGCTACTGGTCCTCGTGCATTGACTTCAACTCTGCAGATCCCTTAATCTGAAACAGGCGGTCATCGAAGGAGACTCAATCCCACTAGTTAATGCCCTCCAGCTTCATTCCAACCTTCCACGGAAGCTCATGTCGATCTGGGAACAGATCCTGCAACTCGAGATAAGATTCTGACTGATGGGAAGCTGTTTTTTTTTTGGCAGAAGATCACCAACACAGTAGCTGATCTTCTTACAAAATTAGCTGCCCCAATGAAGCAAATACGCTTCTCATCCTTGCCTGTGCATATATGGCAATCTCACTTGAAAGAATCTTATCTTCAGGAACCTGAGTGCAGAAGTGATCGGCAGCATGCCACACCTCGCCAACGATGATGATGACTGCAAATCTTGAAATGTTAGGCTTTCTTTTGCTGAATTAATGTAGTCTCTTTGTAATCCTCTAGTACTTGTAACTTTGCTATCTTAATCTTTTTATATTCTGCTCTGTCTTGTACCTTTGTATCTTAATATTTATATATTCCGCTCCAACTAAAAATAAAGAATAAAAAATTGATCCATCCTTCAACGACCGTTAGAGTTTGCACTTGAAAAATCGCATTTATGATTCTCCTGCTTCTATCTTTCACACAAGCCTGTCTCTCCTACTCTAAAACCAACCATCTCATCCTTCTTCTCAACCCAACTGCACCCAGGCTTCTTCCAAATCCCTTTCTCCTTCATCAACTTCCTCACATTTTCAACCCCTTCCCACTTGCCATCCGCCGCATAAATATTCGAAAGAAGCACGAAACCTCCAGGCTTCTTGAATTCCATCTGTTTTATATCCTCCACCAACTGCTTTGCCATATCACTTCTTCCATAGATTCTGCACCCATTGAAAAAGGCTCCCATGACAGAATCGTTAATTTTCATTGGAATCTTCTTCACGAGCTCATAAGCTTCAATGAGTCGTCCTGAGCGGCAAAGTAGATCAACAATGCAAGCGTAATGTTCTTCGCTGTACTCAACCCCATAAACCTCTTTCATAGACTTGAAAATTTCCAAACCTTTCTCAACTAGTCCACCATGGCTGCAAGCAGAAAGAAGGCATGTGAATGTGACTTGGTTTGCCAAAACACCCTCCTCTTGCATTCTTTCAAACAATCCAATTGAGGAATCAACAAATCCATGCTTTCCATAGCAGCCAATCATAGCATTCCATGACGCAACATTCCTTATTTTAATCTGATCAAAGACTTTTCTAGCATCCTTTACACTCCCACATTTTGAGTACATGTCAATGAGAGCAGTCACTGTGAAAATATTAAGCTGAAGCCCTCTACGATAGATCAAGGCATGAACCAATCTTCCTCTTTGCAGCGAGCCCATTGATCCACATGCAGGGAGCAATCCAGCAACAGTAACCGCGTTAGGCTTCAGACCTATCACCAACATCTCCCCAAACAACTCCATAGCTTTGATACTCTGTTGGTTTTGAGCGAAGCCGGCCACCATCGCATTCCAAGTAACCAAATCAGGTTCCAATCCTGCTTTCTTCATTTCAGTGAAGAGCTCAAAAGCTCTACTACACTCCCCATTTTGAGCAAACCCAGCAATCATCGTATTCCAAGTGAACTCATTTGGTTCCACACCTTCAGATTTCATCCTCTCAAAAAGCACAGATGACTGCTCCAATTCTCCCTTGTTAGAATACCCACTTAACATCGTCGTCCATGAAGCAACATCCCTTTCAGGCATTCCATCAAACACTCGACGGCCAACCTCTAATTCCCCACATTTGCAGTACATGTCAATCAGTGCGTTCGCCACAGAAGCATCTGATTCAAATCCTCTTATGCATATAATTCCATGGAGTTCCTTCCCTTTCTTGATATCTAAAAGACCCACGCAGGCTTTTAGCATGCAGCAGAAAGTGAATTTGTTGGGAAGAACTCCAGCTTCCTGCATCTGAGTGAAGAACAAAATGGCTTCTTGGCAGTCCCCATTGAAGGCAGAAGATGAAATCATCCAGTTAAATGCAAAGGCATACGGTTTTCGCATACGGTGGAAGAGTAGCTTGGAAGAGATTAAATCCCCGCAGCCTGCATACATGCCTATGAGCTTGGAGTGTATTGATTGAATTCGTGTGTGGATACCGGAAGTGAATAGCAGTGCATGGATCTGCTTGCCTGGCCGCAAGGCCTTTGATTTCATGCAGCGTTGGAGAAGAGATTGTAAATGGTCTGAAGTGATGTAGTAAAATGGTTGTATTGGTTTCTGCATTTCAAACAGAACCTACTGAGAATACTGACCAGTTTGGTTTGGAGAATTTGGGAGGGAAAAGACAAACCTTAAGTTAGGGATGGCAACGGGTCGGATCGGAGGCGGATATTGTCATATCCGCTCTCCATATCCAAATCCAATTCTCCATCTCCATATTCGCTCCGATCTCCAAACGGATATCCATTCTATCCTCCATCCCCGCCTCCAAACGGATATCGGATATCCAAATGGAGAATCGGATATCCAAATCATTAAAAAAATATTAAAAAGAAAATACAATTCAAAATATAATTTAAGCATTAAAAACATTAAAAAGACAATACAATTCAAAATATATCCAAAAATAAACTTCCAAAATAAAGTCATTCAAGTTTCAACACACTTACAGAAGTCATACAAATCCCAATTATTGAAGTGTTCTCTGTAATATATTGATATATATATGGTGTAATATATATAATATTATATAAGATAAGGGGGAAAACTGCAATTAAGGGTTAAACGGATATCCAAACGGGTCGGATACGGGTGGGATATCCAAACGGATATTCGGATCGGATATCCAAACGGATATTCGGATCGGATATCTCCATATCCACCTCCGATCCGATCTCCGAATTTTTTTCAAAATCCATATCCGAAACCGACCCGATCTCCGAAAAAATATCCGAAATCCATATCCAAACGGAGCGGGTATCGGATCGGATCGGAACGGACGGAATTGCCATCCCTACCTTAAGTGCCTTCTTTTTTTTTTTAAATGACATGGGTATCCCCCAACCCAAGTCTTTTGACCCAAGAAGACTACTCGCCTGGGTGACACCAGCTAAACCCACATAAATGAATATCGGACAAATCTATGACGGTTCTTAATGCAAGATGGGGGAGTAAATTCATACCTTATGCCACTGCGCCAACTTGAGGGTGGGTGGAAAAAAAAATCTTCAAATTTCAAGTGCTATGATGTTATTTTTTTGGGTGTGGCCAAACCATGCCCTTTGGTGGGGCTTGGCAAAATTGAGGGTTTGATTATCATAACTGCATATCCATAGGGCCATTTGGATATGGAGAAATGTGAGAACGAATTTTTTTTCTTATGAGGAACCTGATGTACATCTTTGGATTCTTTTTAAGAAAGAAGTAATTTCCTCTTTTACTTCTGGAAAATGGTTTCTCTGAATTAGGAAATGCAAAAACACCATTTATGTAGTAAAATTATTGTTTTTATTATTATTATAAACGGTAAGAGAGATTTCATACAAAGAAGAATGGAAATAGTCAAAAAATCAAAGGGAAGAAATAGAAAAAGCAATCAGGGGGTAAATGAGCATTAACCCTCAGCGCGAACAGACAAAACCACAATATACAAAAAAGTACCAAAGGCTCCTTGACTTTATGTCATGATGAATTTACCAATAATAAATTACATTGTTAAGTATTAGGATGATAGTTGGTGGTGTTATAAAAAAAAAAGATATTTTCCTTTTGGGATTGACTCTTGAGAGCAAGATAAGGGCAGGCCTTCCGTGGGCTTTGGGCCAATATGGACCGAGCCCACAAATATGAGAGTAGGTTAAGGTCTGACCCTAGCCGGTGATTAAAGGTTAGGGTGGCATTGACCCGAGCCCACATATTTTCTTGAAGTTGTTCAAGTTTCAGCAGATGGATAAAGTTGAATAGGTGTCAAATTTGTGTTAATGAATCGAAGGGGATATAAAATTTGATAGCGTGCTACCAAATTTGAGTGAGTGTTAATTCAACGGAAGGTATGGGAGAGGCAAGTGGGGGTGTATGTGGGTTTGAAAGTTAGATTGACCAAGGATAGCCCGGTGAGACCCAGCCCATTGTTCTATCATAAGTAGCAAATCTAATTATATACATCAATATAGATAATCATGTCAATGATTTAGTGTACAATTGGAGAATGAGTTGATTTGTGCAAATGTACCTAGAGCTTTGATTTGTGGACAAGATGAAACGGATTAAAAAAAAAAAAAAGTAGGGTGAGGTTACTACAATCTAAATTAACCTTCAACTTATGTATTCTTTCACAAAAAAATAATAAAATAAGATGGATTTTTAAGGTCTTATTCTCTAATTTCATATTAGGTAAAACATCCGGAATCACATCCCCCCCCCCCCAAAAAAAAAAAAAAAAAAAAAATTTCCCTCCCCCAAATTTCTCCTCTAGAAGAATCCAACTTTGTTAGGTGGGCCGCTCCCCTATCCCATTAAACCCCTTCTCTCTCTTTTCCCTCTCCCTTTTGCATTCTTTTTCAGACTTAGGGCCCGTTTCTTTACTAGAATTCATGTCTGGTGGTTGTCTGGGAATTTCAAATGTCGGTATTTGAAATGCTGCCAAATTTTGAAATTCTAAATTCCTTGTGTCATTCATGACCTAAATTCCTGCCTGAGGATTTTAAACCCCTTGTCTCCATAAATTCCTTGTTTCATGGCCAGAAGTATTTCTAATTGAAATTCTTGTCACATATGTAATATTTAGAGTTTTTTACTGAAAAATTCTCAGTATTTGCCCGTTGCACGAATTAGTGCCTTGGAAATAGCACCACACAAACGAGGTCCGTTATATCCCATTTGTTTTTTTTTTTTTTTTCCAATATGAAACGAGTGACGCTAGCGTCTCTCAATGTGAAAATTAGAGATGCTAGCGTCACTCTTCGGCTTTTTTAATACCCCCAATCCCTTTGCTTTTCCCATTCTTCCTTTCCCCTTCCTTTCTCTCCACTTCCATCCTCTACCCGAGTACGTCGGCGCCGCTGCTCCCTTTACATTCTTCCTTTCGCACTTTGGATCAACCTTGCTTCGATATTGCACATCACCTCTAAGGTATGGGACGTTGATACCATTTGCACATTTGATTAGTATCTCAAATATGGCGTCTGTTTGGGGTTTTTCTTTAAGATCGAAACAGCTAGAATGGTTTTGAAGGAGTTTCACTTGTTTTGGGACGTACACATTCGATTCATTGATGCTTGTTTGGTAATTAATTAAAATCCAAAAGTGGGTTTACCATTTGCACATTTGTGGGTTTACCGTTTGGGGTTTTTCTCAAAGAACGAAACGGCCACAATGGTTTCTGTTTGGCTTTCACTTGTTTTGGGACATGCACATTCGATTCATTGATGCTTGTTTGGTGATTGATTAAAATCTAGAAGTGAGTTTACCATTTGCATATTTGTTTGGTACATCAAATACAATGCCTGGATGAGGTTCTTCTCAAAGAACGAAACAACCACAATGGTTTTTGTTCACTTGTTTTGGGACATGCACATTCGATTCATTGATGCTTGTTTGGTGACTGATAAAAATTCGGACGTGGGTTTACATTACCCAAATGTGCATTTTCTTCTTCTGTGTTCTATTCTTGTCTAACATCTTTTTTCTCTTTGATGTTTTGATATTTGATATTTCTCCATCTTCATTCTTGCATTTTTTGTGTGCAATTTTTATGTACATTTGTTGTTGTTTGTCTTTGTTTTTGTACAACTGAAAGCTGAAAGCTTCTCCATATGATGTTGTTGCCTCGTGGTTATGTTTTCCCTCTTTGAACATCTAGAATATCCATGCAACTAGTGATGTTAGGAACATGCGTCATTGCTCCTTGGTTAGTTGAATGAGTATTACTCACCCAATCTCTTGTTCATGTTTTCATTATATTGGAAGATGCTATCCAACATTGCCAGAGAAGCATTCAGGTTCATTTATCTTCACGCATAGTGCATTCGCTTGTGAATGGGAGGGTACCGTTACTCAAATATTTCTTGAGCTGTATGTGACATTAGACAATTCTCATTAATCAATTCTTATCAAAGCTATTTCTTGTCTGCCCCCATCGAGTAGTTGAAATTTTTTGTTTTCTTCCTCTGAATGGTCATAAAGTGGTTGATTAATTAAAACAAATGGCAAACAAAAAGAAAATCGAGGCCCGCTTTCAATCTTTGGTTATGGCAAAGAACAAAACAACCTACACGTAAGAGGAGAAATATAGAAAAATAAACAATAAAAGGATGGGAAATACAAACCCCTTTCTCAAGATTCGGATATTTAAAATATATGCATTTTTTTTCTTTAAAGATGATATCGGCATGCATGTCTAATTGCTGATCTGTAATTAGTAGACCCCTTTTGAAGTAAGAGGGACAACTTGTTTTCTAATTTGAAGGGCCCGTTTGAATATTTATTTTAATAACCCAAGTGCACGTTTGAGGTAACTCAATTTAAGCATTTGACTGTTTTGTTCTTCGCAATAATCTAGTACAGTTAATGAGGCGTGCATTGAAAACAAATTAAATTGTGGTGGGGATTGGAGTCGATTACTAAATGCCACTAATTGTTTCCAATTATAGAAACAAACTAACATGAAAATACCTTTGCTAGACTCATTCTAGACAAAGTCTCTCATCCAGTCATATTAGTAGCAGGTAGTGAGAAGCTCATCTATTGAAAACACACTATTCCACTGACTCTTTCTACTTTGAACTGTTTGAAATGTTGTTTTATAGTTTTGTTGAACGCCCTACATGTTGTATCTATAAGTAGCTGGATAAAAACAATACAGAATAATGCACATTCATTAGTGAAATTGATCAAATTATCATATTGTTCATGGTATATTGGTTGCTGTTATTTGATAATAGTATGGTTATGATTGAAAGCTTGGAACCCTTTACTTCCACTCCACTGATTTTTTGTGACAACATGACCTCTCTCTCTGGCTCTTAATCCTGTATTACAACTATGTACTAAACATCTTGACGTCAATCATGATTATGTTTGTGAGAACACAAGTCTACTTGGACATACTTTTTGGCATGAATATTGGACAAACCCCTATGTTACCCCTTGAATATCAGTGATATTCAAGGGGTAACATAGGGGTTTGTCCAATATTCATGCCAAAAAGTATGTCCAGGTAGCATTACTCTTGTGAGAAAATAGTTTGCAAGGAGTCGGTTGTTTAGTATGTACTAATCACTATCTATGTTTTATATGTGCTTGTGTCTATATTTGCCAAAACTGAACAGATGGACAAAGGAGAGAACCTGGACCAAAGGAGAAATTGCTATATAAGCAAGACTCACATGTGTCCAAAGCCATATTAAATGGGATAGAGCTAAGGGCATATAGATGCATAAATACGAACCCAGATAAAGACATATAGGTTCTAACTGACAGACAATAGGAGATTGTTAGGGAGGTTGGTCTATCGCATATTTTAGAAATTGACTACATGAGAATAGATCATACCCTAATTAGTGGCTTGGTTGAAAGATGGAGGCCCAAGACAAACACGTTCCATTTGCCTACCGGTGAAGCCACGGTAACTTTAGAGGACGTTGCACATATATATGGGCTCCCGATCGACGGTGAACTTGTAACGGGTAGGACTTTCCCCAACTCATTTGTCCCGGAAGTGTGCAAGGAGTTATTTGGCCTCGCCCTACGTCCTGGCAAAGACACCATTGGCACTACAATTAAATTCAAGTGGCTAGAAGATAACTTCAAGCCCTCTAAGAAGAGGAGCGAAGTTTATAAGACAAGAGCATACTTGTTCTTTTTGGTGTCTGGACAAGTTTTTGCCGATTCTTCCGGTGCCAGAGGGTCAGCTTGGCAGCTGGAGTTGTTTAGGGAATTCAAGCCCTATGCATGAGGTCCAGCCTGCCTTGCAAGCCTGTACAGAATGCTTGGAAGGGCGACAAGGTTATTAAAAGGTGAAGATGATGGTAAGGAAGAGGACGAGGGTGAAGACAAACGTGATACTTATAAGATTACCCTTTTGAAGACTCTAACAGGCCCCTTACAGTTGCTGCAGGTGATGCAAATTGCTATTTAATACAGTTTGTTTTCCTTTTAGCTGAGTTTACTTTGTAATGAACTTTTTCTTTGATTGGTTGTGGCTTACAGATTTGTCCTTGCAATGTGCTGTTACTTTGAATTGATTTGTCTTTAGGTTCAAGAGCTCGAAGTTGTTATATATTGCAAACTTGGCTATAGTCCTCCTAAAATTTTTGCAATCCGGAAATTCGCGCCCTAACCACATCTCTCACGAAGTACTATGGTACAAGTTTATAGGAAACTCCTTTGGAACCATGTTATCTTCAAAAATAACTTCATGCTTGTGGGCTGATGGCTCTCCAAGATTTGATTTCGCATTCATGGTTCCTCTAAGGCATGCTTCCCCATGAGTACTACTTCTAGGGTGATCGACTTGTACTGGCTCCATGTTATCTTCAAAAATAACTTCACGCTTGTGGGTTGGCGACATCTTTATATTTGATTTCGCATTCACAGCCGCTCTAAGGCATGCACCGCCATGAGTACTACTACCATGTTACTCAGCTTCTATGTTGATGGCTTCTACCTCATCATCATCACTCTCTACTGCATCAATGCACGTGTGAAAGACGATATCACTCTCTTGGGCCAATTCATCCATCGCAATGTTCGGTTCGGAGGAGAATTTTATGTCATAATCTTCGCTGAGGTTTACAGTAGGACATCTTGTGTCTCAGACATATGGAGCCTTCCGCTTTGCATCATGAGTGCCATCTGTTCTCGCAAATTCCTCATCTCGCAGCGGACGCTTTAGCAACCCATGCGACCTTCAGAGAGTACATGATAAAGGTCAGAATAATATTGAATTAAGAATGTATACTTATGCCAATACACTGATATGAATATGCTGCTTAAGAAAATAATGTACACAGGCGTACCTTGGTTGATCTCCAATACCAAGACCAAAATCAACTGGTGTTTTGTTGATATATAAATAAATCCCATTTGTTTTAGCTCTTGAGAGTGTAAGCATGCACTTAATATAGTTATCATCTTCGATGCCAACCAATGAAAATACTTTACCATTGTGATGCAGATAATGTATACTTATATGTTCGCGATTACTCTCTCAATGTGATGTTTCGTTAGCAACTTTTACTAGCGATTCAAATGTTATATCACTTCGAATAGACCTCATCTTCTGCTTTCCACCTTTATATAACGGATGAATCATGTCAAACTCAAGATCCCCTTCATAGTGGAATATTACTACTAATTCATCACCAGACATCCTAATCATTGAAAGAACATTTATCCATTAAAGAGAATTACAGTAGCAGCTATACACAACATTTCATTCATGTAGACGACATTACACATGTAGGTTACATATTAAACAAGAGTAAACGCAAACCAGGGTAGAGAACAATAAGGGTAGTTTCATTGCTCTATTTCAAAATTTTCAATTATTTCGATTCCAGTAAAACCATTCCAATTTCCACGTACATAAACACACTTGAGGATGAGACGGCTGCCAACAAGTTCAAAATGGAGGAAAGAGATGGGTTCTTTGGATTCTTATTTGGGATTCAAACGAAGGTCATTTTAATCTGAATGATACACATCATTGGCGTCCATATAAGCAATCTGAGATGGGTCTTATACAAGGCCAGAGGAAATGGAAGACAAATAGCATGAACCAATTATTAATAGTTGGTTGTAAAGCATACACAAATGTACAAAAACGTTCACCAACCTTTTAAATGGAAACCAACAACCTCTAAGATGAGCAATAGACGGAAGATTTGCAGGATTCTTAAATGGAAGCCAACAACCTGCAAGTATAAAGAAGATGCGGAGAATTAGAGATGAGAAAAAGGGGGTGTCGAAGGTGGGTTTATATAACGAAGGGTGACGATAGTGTCACTTAATTCCATTTCAAACGATGCTATCGTCACTCTAAAAAAATACTAAAAAAAAGGAAAAGTGGCGGGAGAAATGGTACTGTGGTGAAACTATTTTGAGGCACTAACAAGTGCAACAAATAAATACTGGGTATTTTCTAGTAAAATCCTCTAATATTTATATGCATATCCAACTTTAAATTGCCCTTCAAAGTCTAATATGATACATACATGGCCTCACTTAATTACAAAATATAACATCGAAACACCACTAGGAATAAACTCTCCCATTTCATATAAATCCAGAGAGAGATAAGTTTCTTTTAAGTCTACCTGCTTCATGTGATCATCCAGAAAAGAAAAAAAAAAAAATAGAAGCCACAAGCCGGCACTTGTATGTTAATCTTTTCTAAATAATTCATGTGGCACATATACAAGTATCAATCCATATTGTCCAAATAGAGGGGCCGAATAAATGGGTCCAATAATCAAACACGAACACGATCCATTTATTTAACGGCTTACATGACATGACCCTTTAAATAATTTTATCCATTTTGGACCATGTCAATTAACACAAAAACTCTTTTACTAATGAAAGGAGAGTGAAGGAGTTAGAAAATGATCTTTTATATGTGGATTTAAGGGTTTCACTTCAACCTTTTCGAACTTACCAAAATACTCCTCATGTATTTTATAATTTATGTCATTTATTATTTGGCAGGTTGTATCGGGTTGTTAAAGGATTATTGATTTTATTCGTTAATGACCTGCTAATTTAACGGGTTAACGGGTCTGACCCATTAATAATCCGAACCCATTAAGATGACACCCGAATCCATTAATATCATTTTTACGGCTCTAATTTTAAAACTATCATATATACCCCAAATCCCAACTTCAAACAGCCCAACAATTCTCAATTAGGTCTTGTATCAGTAGTAGCAGGATGCATCCATCCCAAAAGCTCAAACCACAAATTTGACATCATGCTACAAATGGAACTTACCACCCATCTATCCCAAAACGCCAAACCATAAAAAGCCAATGAAGTCCTCCAATCTGAAAGCAATATGGAACATCTAAATGCCGCCGAAAACTGATGGAATTGTCGAAGAAGAACAAGCACACCCATCTCTTATTGGTGCCAGTACCAGAACAGAAAGGTAGAAGGTGGGTGACTGCCGGAATGCTACAGTCCCGTTCCCAAAAATCCACCTGAGAGAGAGATTTAAGTTCTAGGGTTTTAAGTTCTCAATATCTTCCAATGGCAGTCTCAAGGACGTCAACTTCAGAAATTCTCAATTCCAGTAGCAGAGTAATCTGAAAGAACTGATCTTTCCTTCATAAACCTGAGAACCCAAGAAGTTTAAGAAAGGTAACAAAAAACCAACTCATCTACCTTTTTAATCTCTGTCACCATATCCCAGTTCATGAAATTCGCTAGCCACTGCTAGCTTTTGCCTTTTGTTCTAAATTCGTCTCTTTTATTCATTAGAGATACCCAGAGATTTGGAAGCAAGGAAACAAATGGAAAATATCTGATACATTACCCACTGATAGATGTTACTCTCATATCTGCAATATGATATCCCAAATCTACCGACCCTGGTTTCCTCCTGTTGTTTCTGAAGATTCATTGAGATTTTGGAAAACCCCATCTTTCAGTTTGCTAACAAACCAAGTTTATTGGAGGACTAGACTTACCCATGTTGCAAAAGTATCAGTTGCTGAAAAGAATGATTCCCCAATTGCAACCCGGTTTTCTCATATTGCAAGAACAGAGGCCAAAGATGCTCTCTTTGACTACCTTTACAGCACGAGAGGCTTTCAATTCTTGGACGCAGAGCATATGAGCAATAATTCTCCTGCTTTTCTTCAAGATCTGCTATCAAAGGTTGGTAATGAGCGGGACGTTAGGAGGTCTCTGAGCAGGTACCTTCGTTACCACCCCATTAATGAATTCGAGCCGTTTTTTGAGAGCTTGGGTTTGAAAGCATCTGAATTTTCCTCACTTCTTCCGCATAATTTGTTGTTTCTTAGTGATGATGATATGTTGCTTGAGAATTTTCATGTGCTCTGTAATTTCGGAGTTCCATATAGTAAAATTGGTAAGATGTACAAAGAAGCAATAGAAATTTTTAGTTATAATCATGGGGTTTTGAGTTCGAAGCTTCACGCTTACGAAGCGCTTGGTCTGAGCAAACCCATGGTAATTAAGTTGGTTACATGTTGCCCAATGCTTTTGATTGGTGGGGTTAATGGGGCACTGATTCGAGTCCTTGAAGAGTTTAAGTGTTTGGGGATAGAGTGTAATTGGATCACCGATCGCTTGTCGGATAAAATAACATATGATTGGAATAAGATACTGGAAACATTGGGCTTCATTACTGAGATGGGCTGCAGTAAGAACGATTTTCTGAGATTGCTTCAAGAACTTCCTGAGTTTTTGTCTGATGATCCTGGAAGGAAGATCTATGCACTTGTTCCACTATTACTGAAATTGGGTTTGAAAATGAATGAGATTTTGGCTTTGCTCTTAAAGTATCCTCGAGTTCTTGCTGGAGATCTCTCAAAGAATTTGTGGCAGGCTATTCATTTTATGTCTGAACTTGGGATGGAAACTGAAGACATTGCAAAGATTGTCCAAACTCACCCCCAGGCTCTGGGTTCTTGTTCTAGTTTGAAGAAGCCTAAAACTGTGTTATCGGAAGTGAAGGTAGGATGGAAAAGGTTGTGTGATATGATTAAGGAGGACCCCCTCTACTTGAGCAGTTTGGCTTCGCAATCAAATATCAAACTTTTGCGGGTCATGGGTGACGAGAAGGGCATGTACCTTGCTGAGAAGACCACATTCTTGTTGAAATTGGGGTTTGTTGAGAATTCTGATGAGATAAAAAAAGCGATGAAACAGTTTCGAGGCAGAGGGGATCGGCTACAAGAACGGTTCGACTGTTTAGTGGATGCTGGCTTGGACTGCCATGATGTTTCTAACATGATCAAAATGGCTCCTCCGGTGCTGAACCAGAGTATAGAAGTGATAGAGATGAAGATAGACTACCTTGTTAATTGTTTCGGTTATCCCTTGGAAGCTGTCATACCGTTTCCTTCTTATTTGTGTTATGGTATAAAGAGGATCAAACTTAGGTTTTCAATGTGTAAATGGTTAGGGGATAGAGGAGTGCTGAGGCCTATGTTGCCCTTGGCTTCTATTCTTGCATGTTCAGAGGCACGATTTGTGAAACATCAAGTGAGTCTTCATCCAGAAGGTCCAAAAGTATGGGAAAGATTAAAGAATTCATCATTTTTAAGATAATTGATATCATTTTTTAAATATCTTATTAAATTTGCTTGGTACTAAGTATTTAGTTATTCATGACACATGCTTAAATTCCTCTTTCTTTTCATGTTGAGAATGTTTTCCTCTGCATTAGCTTGCTCTTGGTTGTATCCAAAATAGAAAGCAATTTCACTATTTTGACATAACGTATGGCTATTATTCCTTTGCTTAGGACTGGATGGAAATTGGAAATAATCTCAAATGTGGTGTTCGCATCAGAGAGGCAGTTGGACTTAAAAATCTTGCAGAACCAATTTTGACTTTATTACTTTTGAGTGAATCGCTCAGAGAGGCACTTGGCATCACAAGTCTTGCAGAACCAATTTTGACTTAACTTTTGAGTGAATCACTCAGCTTATTCGGGATTGCTGGTAAAAGTTACAGCTTATAAGATATCAAATTTGGTGGTGTTTTTCTGCCGACCACCATGCTTGGTCCTTATCCTTGTTGTTTACTGCCATTATCAGCATTGTTTTCTATTTACACTACTCCAAATCACTGTTATTGATTTGGGATAAGGAGATTCCCACCAAACATGGTTTCTGAATCTTTTT
The DNA here is from genome assembly GCA_012931725.1 of Litsea cubeba. Classification (NCBI taxonomy): domain Eukaryota; kingdom Viridiplantae; phylum Streptophyta; class Magnoliopsida; order Laurales; family Lauraceae; genus Litsea; species Litsea cubeba. The sequence goes on along the minus strand of CM022952.1, from coordinate 21,971,055 downwards.
TTTTTTGTGCCCGACTAATCATATAACCTTGTGTAATGCAAAAAAGATTTGAATCGATTGCCATTTGGGGTGCATCCCAACATTTAGGTGGAGATTCGTTTTGTCATGGGAAGGTCACTACCATTCACACAGCCCCACCCACCCAACCACCCACACACACTCACTTTATGGAATTTGAAGAAGTCTGGATTCAGCACCGAGTCTTCTACTTGTACTACAGCCTTCATAGTTGGCACTAAATGGGGTTTTCCTTGGGCTGCTTTAGTTTCATGCATAGGATGATCAAAATCAAGCTGCCTGGATGATCCAGTATCTTAAGAAAGGAATTCACTGTCCAGATTCAATGATCTAGTTTCACGGATAGGATCATTCGATAGACTTGACCAACTTGAGGATATGGTCATATGAAAGTAATGAGGAGTTGGGACATTCTTGATTTCTCAATATTATCTGTGGATGTAAACGGGAAATTGTGGAAAATCCCTTGATTTTCAAAGGCTTCTATATGTCTCGAAGTTATCATGTTTGTTTTTACCAGGAAGGAATGGATCATTTTCATGATCATCATCATGTATTTATCCCATCAATATGGACTGGGTTATAATAGTTCTTAACTCCCACTAAAAATCTTCATAAAAAGTCTCCTAAGTTAAGACTACAAAATTATGTAATTATGGTGACTAGAAAGTAAAGATAGATAGGGTTGTAAATGGGTCGGTTCCTGTCCGGGTCTATGGTGGACCTGGAATCGGAACCATTAAAGAGAAGGTGGAACCAGTTTCTTGGCTCTGGAACTGGAACCAAAACCATAAATAAGATGGGTTGGGATCCGGGTCCGGGTCTAGGTAGAGAATGATATTAAAAAAATATGGTTTTTAGGAGAGATTTTGAAAATTGAGGTAATATGTCGGGTCCATGGGTCCGAACTAAGGTGGAACCGGATCCGGACTCATTTACTTATCGGGGCCTAAATAAGGATCCAGACCGGTTTTTAACGGGTTAGAACCTCCGGTTAATCCGAGAATCGAGGACCTATTTACATCCCTATCCATGTGATATGTTATTTGGAGTGTGCCCTTTTCTTTTAATTATAAGACTTTCCTATTTTTCATTTTACCCTTTTCAAATACTCATGTGCAATATCTTAGCTATTCAGCCTTTTATGCTGATTGTAGACTTAACATTTTCCTTTTTTCTTTTTTACTATTGAGTAGCAGCATTTGATGTTGTGTCTGCTAGTCAGCTGTAATGGATAGACATCAAGCTCCTTCAAGGGGAGGAAGGACAGTCAACTTCAAGCCTGATTAATGTAATAGGTATCGGCTAGTTGCATCTTAAGAAAAATAATTAGGGCCCTTTGTTTGCGTGAGATTGAATTCCTAGGATTTTGTAGATCCGTATTTTTACAAGTGGCTAAAATTGAATGAATAAAGGTGAAGGGGATCATAAAATGGCCATTAAATAGTCTCTCCTTTTCGTAGAAATGAATTAAGACCCTGCCATCCCCTAGTACATCAAACCCTACGGGGAAGTCGAGTGTCTCATCGTCATCTCCACCTTATATATCCTTCACCCCTCTCCTCTTTAACTATCCCTCATTGGGACCAAGGACCTCAATTCCATGCAAACAAACAAGCCCCATAATAATTTATATTAGATTTACCATCAAAGGCTGAGGATCTATGGGGTTTCCAAATAGTTATTTTCAACAGTATCAATTATCAAATGTGGGTCCTACATTCTCTATGTTCCACATTAGGAAATACCTTAAAATCGCAAGTTGCCGTTCTCATGGGCTGATTAAAGGAAAGATACTGTACATACAAAAAAAAAAAAAAGGATCCTGTACCCCAATTTATCAATCGGTGAGGTCTATTTCTTAAATCCAAGGCCCTCAAGATAAAAAATCTGTCCCTGATCTATTCCTAGGACAATTATATTCATGGGAAGGTGGGAATCTCAGAGAGCCCTTATGTGTGGAAAATCTCAGAATCTCAGAGAGCCCTTATGTGTGGAAAATCTCAGAGTCTGCTAGATTATTCTAATCCCTTGATCCATGGCCCTCAAGTTAATGGTTTTAAAAGGCATCATCTATTTTGAATTTCAATTTAATGGGCTTTACCATTCTGATTCTAATCCATATTAAAAAGGGTGAGTTTTTTCCTCCTGCTTCCTCCTCTTGTTTCCTTCTCTTACTTGTATTCCTTCTCCTACCTGTAGTCGGACATCCGTTCCACCCCTCATGGGTCCCACTTGAATTATTTTTTTATTTTTTATTTATTTTCACCCTTTTAATCCCTGCCTTGAGAAAGATCTGGACTCTTCTTGCTCCTCTCCATTCATTTTGTACGTATAAGAAGACTTGGATCTTGAGGTCACATTGATTTTCTACCACCATGGAGTGCTCTTGGCTCCCCATGGATCTTCTACCACCATTTATTAATAACTTTGTTGATCTTCATTTTTGGCTCTCTATTTCTTGTTAGAGAGTCCGATGGACTACCATGTTTTGAAAATGATTTCTATTATAATTAGGAGATAAGTGTATTATATTTAGGATATGACAGCCCAATCACAGCCCAAACAAATTGGATGTAATTATGAATAGATTACTTTACATGAATTTCTTTTCTTTTTATATCTCATGGTAATATAAATATTGCATGATACCTCAATAAAAGGAATGTCAGTTTTCTCACATTATCATGTAAAATTTTGTCTTTTCTGCAATTTTGGCTTTATTTTCTATTATAGAAAAGTAGCTATGTCCCTTGTTTAAAACCCATTTGCAGATTTTCTTGAAATGCAGAAATTTAGTCAACCATTATTTATGATGATCAATAAGATTTATTTTTCTATGCTATTTGGATTCATGAATCCTTAGTTCTTTTGTCATGTTTTCAACCATTTGCAAATTTGACTCATGTGTTTTCTCTATAGGGCATAAACACTTTTAGTTTGATTAGATTACAATAAAGTATTGCTTTTTTTTTTTTTTGTTTGAATGGTAGTAAAGTAGTTCCTTTTGGATAATAGTATGATAAGACAATCTCTCTCTAATTCTGTCTTAGATTCTTCATCAACCCATTACCAAATTGCAGCGACTCAAATGTTTCTCAAATTCTTCAGCTCAAGTATGAATTGCATTTCTCTTTATGTATGGTTTTTTTTTTTTTGTTTGAATGGTAGTAAAGTAGTTCCTCTTTCTCTAATTTTTTCTTAGATTCTTCATCAACCCATCACCAAATCGCAGCGACCCAAATATTTCTCAAATTCTTCATCTCAAGTATGAATTGCATTTCTCTTTATGAATGTTTTTTTGGGAATATTTCATTGAAGGTTGAACTGTATTTTGAGATGAATGTTGACGGATAAGTGTCGTTCCTTTGATCAATGGATCAACTACTAGAACAGATGATATCACCAAATCCACTGATTGTATAGACTGGTGATCAACGTTCCTTTTGTTCTTTCCATTTTATTTGGGTGTTGGCTTTCTTTTGCAAGCTTGAAGCCTAATTTTCGCTATCCACACATTTGCATAATGGTAGTAGTTCCCACTGCAAGGGAAAGACATGGTAAATTAAAGTCTTAGGATCCAAGGATAAGGATCTAAGGCATGCTTGTTTGCATAGAATGCAAAGGAATTCATGGTCAAATGATATCCACCAAAAGATTTTTAAAGAGTGAGGGGTTAAGGATATAAGATGGAGGTGCATTTGAGACCTTCACTTTTCTAGGATTTAAATTATTAGGGTGATGGCCGCGTGTTCATTTACATCTCCCCTTGATTCAATTTTCATAGTTAACTTATTAATCTCTGTAATTTTTGAGTCTTCTGCTACAATCAAACCTCTTTTTTGGTTATTTTTCATTGTTTTTGTAAAATTTTAGAATCCTTTTTCATTATTCTATCTGGTTTTTTTCTTAGATTGTGGGTTCCATTCTAGGTTTTTGGTTTGTGTTTCTATTGTAATTTCATTGTTTTGTTTGGATTTTTGAAACCTTTTTCGGTTTTTGTGTCTCTGGGCTTTGTTTGTGGACATGTGGTTTTAGTTTTTTTTTTTTTTGCATTTGGGGTTTTTAGTTTCATTTATTTCTTGGAATAATTTTTGGTGTATTTGTTTCTTGTGAGATTTTTAAAAAAATTTATGGATTTAATTGCTACTTTGTTTTCTTTAATATGTGATTACTTTTGTTTTCTCTAACATGTGATTACTTACCTCCTTTTTCAAAGTAACCACGCGTTTGTATAATGCACACGCAATTACTCAACAAATGTCATTTTTCTCTTATTTGAATATGATTTTATGCCTGGGAAAGATGTGGGTATGCATTTTTTGGTTTTGACATCTTAATTTAGCTATAAAGATTTCTATTTCTTTTCACATTTGTGGGTGAATTTGTTTCAGTTTTGCTTTGGTCTTGCATTTTGTTTTGAGACTTGAAGTTTATTCTTTAGGTTGTGCTATAATGTATGGATTTTGTTATTCATGTATATTAATTTATATGTAATGGATGATGTGGGATTGCATTTTAGAAATATCCTTTATAGAAGGTTAACTGTACGTTCTTCATGATCTTATAGTTCTATTTAGTTTTAGCTTTTTAAGCTGCTATTCCTTTTTCTTTTTTCTTTTTCTTTTTCTTTTTTTTTTATCATTTTAGCATGTACCATTTTGTTATATAATTTTGGTAAGCATTTTCCGGTTGGGTACGATGAGGCTTCGATGATGCTGCATTATGATATTTTGATTTGTAATGATGTTCCGATCTGAAACCTTTTCCTTCATTGTTGAATGTTCCTGTGTTGAAGTTAAGTATTTTACAAATATTTTTATATTCATTTTTTATGAATTTCTCATATTACTTTATTAACCTGATTATATGCTTTGTAATCTCCATAACACTTTTAACATTATTATTTTCTTTGAGATATAAGTTAGAGTTTATTTTCTTATCTCACTTTATATGGTCTGTAGTTTTGTGGATGACCCATCACCCAAATGTAGTATCTCTGCAACTTATGGGGATTTTCGATGAAGCCGTTATCTTTTTTTGGAAGAAATTGTAGTGATTTCATCATCTCTTTATCTGGGTATTTTGACTTTTGGCTGTTTGGAAATTTTTGTATGATTTAATTTCCATGTAGCATTTCCTATTTAGGAGTGGAAAATACAGTTTCATCAATAAACCAGAAGTTGGATTCCATAAATATTGACTTTTGAGTATGCTTATATTGTATTGTACTGGTAAGAACTTGTTAAAATAACAAGTTTATGGATATTGTGTTGTATCACACATGCCAAGCATGTTCAAGTTATCCTTAGGCAGAGTCAAGTCAAATGAGTGTAATTGGTCTTTTATTGAACTAACTAGCATTCGTTTTTCTCATTGATCATACACTTTTAACCTCCCTTTTCTTTTCTCAGTACAGTTTTTTCTTATGATGGTATCAATAACATTGTGATCCACAGACAAAAACTAGTGAATCATATTAAAAAGAGTATAGTATTTTTCTATTATTAGGATGAGGATTAGTTTTATTTCACCCGGGGTCATCTATTGCCACTAAATCCACCTTGGGTGAATCCATGGAGATGAGTATTTTTAAAGTTTTTATGTGTTTGATTAAATCATGAGGAAGGAATTGAAAGTCCTCTGCTTATAGGATGGGATTTCTTGTTTCTCAAGGCTTCATATCTGAATTCCTATAACGAAGAACATGGTTTGCTATTTAACTATGTGCGACAAATAGGTCTACTTGAAATTGCAAGTACATGTAAATGCCAAGTTGGATGGGAGTGCAAAGAATCATATGCTTTTCTGAAGGTTGCCACTTCTACATGCTTCAGACCATCAATGAGTCTAAGAAGGCGTTCTGCATGGCACATATCAATAACTACCTTGGCACATATAGGGTTATTATCTCCCACTAAGTACAATTGTTAATGTTATATGCTTTATGACAAAAATTTTGAGTCACAGCTTTTGAAATTATGCATATAAGGATAAAAGAGATGGACAAAAGTGTAATTTCACTCACTTATGGTGGTGGGAAGACTATTGATTTTGGGGCATAGAAGGTATTTAAATGAAAATGCATGTGTCTATTTGCAAATACTAAAATCTCAGGGGCCTATTTACAAATCCTACAAATATTAGAGGGGTTTATACAAAAAGCACTTAAAAATATGGCAAAATTAGCGAAAGGTCCCTATAAGTCAATGTTTCCAGCCTCCAGTCCAAGGAAAAACTTTTTAAGGCCTCTGGTCCAAGCAGCTAGACTTTTTCCAGTCTTAGGTCCCTGCATCCACTTGATCTCATTTTTCAAGACTAAATTGCACTTCCAACCATTTTAGGCATGAAAGTTTAAAATTTAAAATTTAAAATTTTATATTATCTGCAACCCGGACATAATATTGAATCGTTTTTCTAGGACTTGGATTGTGCTGTGTTGCGATCGACGGAACGGAGTAAGGAATTGATCCGGATCTGCACGTCGTCTTCGTTGCAGATCTCGAGTGGGCCACACGGCTGGTACCTTCCAGTCGCCTGAGAACTTGCAGAGGAGGTCTAAGTTCTAAGTCGAAGGAACGAAGAGTTCTAAGCCCTTATTTTTTTTGCTTTTCTCGGTTGGTGGCTTGTTAACACGGCATCTTTACCAAGCACTTGTTGTTCAATTTTTTCCACTTTTTCTCCTCGATGATGTCTCGATGTAGATTTGGCCTTTTGGGTGTGCAGATAATCAGTGATCACTGCTTCTCTCTTTCATGTTTGATCTCCAGAAAAAAAAACGTACACAAGGTAAATGATAGGACAATAGGAAATTATTAAAAATACAAAAGAAGAAGGGGAAAAAAGGAACAGAACCCATTCATCCCTTTACTGTTTACACCTTTTACTTCGGGAAATGGAAAAAAAAGAAAAGATTTTGGGGCTTTTTTGGTGAAATGGAAAGGACCCACTTGGGTTTCTGACTTGGAGAGGCAGCAGGCCGCTGCGCAGATCTTCACCAGAGAAGAGGGCCGCCGCCGTTATGCGTCGCTGGCAAAGAAGCATCGCCGCTGTCACTGCACCATCTTCGCCGGTCTTGCTCCATCAGAGAAGGAGAAGACAACGATGTCTCCCTGTTGCAGAACCGGAAGGAACGAAGAGATTTGGATGATTATGGTTATAGAAACCAGAATCAAAACGAAGAGGAAGAAGAGATCTGGGCCAGGTTCTGCCCAGGTCCAGGTTGGGTTCCGGGTTGAGTTGACCTGACCCATTTGCATTCTGTGGAAGACTGACATCCTCCGGTGATCGCTTTTGCGTTGTTTATCTCTTTTGTCAAATTTATCTGTTTTCTGTCAAATTTATCTGAGTGTTGTTCAAATTTATCTATTTTCTGTCATATTTATCTGAGTGTTGTTCAAATTTATCTTTTTTCTTTCATATTTCTTTGTGTTTTTGGTAGATCTATTTGAGTTTTTTTCAAAATTTATCTGAGTTTTTGGTAAATTTATCTGAGTTTTGTTCAAATTTATCTGAGTTTTTGTCAAATTTATCCGAGTGTTGTTCAAATTTATCTGTTTTCTTTCATACTTCTTTGTATTTTTGGTGAATTTATTTGAGTTTTCTTCAAAATTTATTTGAGTTTTTTTAGCAAATTTATTTACGTTTCTTGAAATCTATATGCGTTTTTTAAGTTTATTTGCGTTTTTTGAAATTTATTTGTATCTTTTCAAATTTATTGCGTTTTTTTTGAAATTATTGCATTTTTTAAAATTTATTTTTGTTATTTTAAATTTATTTTCATATTTTGAAATTTTATTTGGATATTTTGAGATTTATTTGAGTCTTTTGAAATTTATTTATATTTTCTGAAATTTATTTGGATATTTTGAAACTTATTTGCATATTTTTAAATTTATTTACGTTATTTGATTATATATTATTTTTTTTTTAAACTTATTGCATTTTTCGAAATTATTTTATTTTTTAAAATTATTTTCATTATTTTAAAATTTATTTGGTGTTTTTAGAATTTATTTGAAAATATGGAGATTTCATTAATCGTAGGCAATTAAATGTTAGTTGGTCATTATTAATGGGATATCCCACCAATCATGGGTTATAATTTGAAGAAAGGAAACTAAACATTTCAGGTATAAAAAACGTGTGGGAGAGACATTTCGATTAATTTTTTATTTTTTATTTTTTATCTAATGCCATAAACCTCGAATGCCCCTCAAATGCCATAAACCTCGAATGCCCCTCAAAATATATCCTATAAACCCCAAATCCCACCTTTAGACAATCCGATATTTCTCATTGTTAGGGCTTGTATCTGTAGTAGCAGGATGCATCGATCCCAAATGCTCAAACCACAAATTTGACATCATGCTACAAATGGTTTTCTGCTCCAAAAGAGTGAAAGCAGTATGGAACATCCAAATGCCTCCGAAAACTGATGGAAATGTCGAAGAAGAACAAGCACACACATCTCTTATTGGTGCCAGTACCAGAAAATTAAGGTAGAAGGTGGGTGACTGCCGGAATGCTACAGTCCCGTTCCCAAAAATCCACCTGAGAGAGAGATTTAAGTTCTCAATATCTTCCAATGGCAATCTCAAGGAAGTAACTTCAGAAATTCTCAATTCCAGTAGCAGAGTAATCTGAAAGAACTGATCTTTCCTTCATAAACCTGAGAAATCATGAAGTTTAAGGTAACAAAAACCCAACTCAGCTACCTTTTTAATCTCTGTCACCATATCCCAGTTAATGAAATTCGCTGGCCACTGCTAGCTTTTGCCTTTTGTTCTAAATTCATCTCTTTTTTTTTTTTTTTCATTAGAGATACCCAGAGATTTGGAAGCAAGGAAACAAATGGAAAATATCTGATACATTACCCACTGATAGATGTTACTCTCATATCTGCAACATGATATCCCAAATCTACCGACCTTGGTTTCCTCCTGTTGTTTCTGAAGATTCATTGAGATTTTGGAAAACCCTATCTTTCAGTTTGCTAACAAAACAAGTTTATTGGAGGACTAGACTTACCCATGTTGCAGAAGTTTCAGTTGCTGATAAGAATGATTCCCCAATTGCAACCCGGTTTTCTCATAATGCAAGAACAGAGGCCAAAGATGCTCTCTTTGACTACCTTTACTGCACGAGAGGCTTTCAATTCTTGGACGCGGAGCATATGAGCAAGAATTCTCCTGCTTTTCTTCAAGATCTGCTATCAAAGGTTGGTAAGCGGGACGTTAGGAGGTCTCTGAGCAGGTACCTTCGTTACCACCCCATTAATGAATTTGAGCCGTTTTTTGAGAGCTTGGGTTTGAAACCATCTGAATTTTCCTCACATCTTCCGCGTAATTTGATGTTTCTTAGTGATGACGATATGTTGCTTGAGAATCTTCATGTGCTCTGTAATTTCGGAGTTCCATATAGTAAAATTGGTAAGATTTACATAGAAGCAATAGAAATTTTTAGTTATGATCATGGGGTTTTGAGTTCGAAGCTTCACGCTTACGAAGCGCTTGGTCTGAGCAAACCCATGGTAATTAAGTTGGTAACATGTTGCCCAATACTTTTGATTGGTGGGGTTAATGGGGCACTGATTCGAGTCCTTGAAGAGTTGAAGTGTTTGGGGATAGAGTGTAATTGGATCACTGATCGCTTGTCGGATAAAATAACATATGATTGGAATAAGATACTGGAAACATTGGTTTTCATTACTGAGATGGGCTGCAGTAAGAACGATTTTCTGAGATTGCTTGAAGAACTTCCTGAGTTTTTGTCTGATGATCCTGGAAGGAAGATCTATGCACTTGTTCCACTATTACTGAAATTGGGTTTGAAAAAGAATGAGATTTTGGCTTTGCTCTTAAAGTATCCTCAAGTTCTTGCTGGAGATCTCTCAAAGAATTTGTGGCAGGCTATTCATTTTTTGTCTGAACTTGGGATGGAAACTGAAGACATTGCAAAGATTGTCCAGACTCACCCCCAGGCTCTGGGTTCTTGTTCTAGTTTGAGGAAGCCTAAAACTGTGTTATCGGAAGTAAAGGTAGGATGGAAAAGGTTGTGTGATATGATTAAGGAGGACCCCCTCTACTTGAGCAGTTTGGCTTCGGAATCAAATATCAAACTTTTGCGGAAGACTTCATTCTTGTTGAAATTGGGGTTTGTTGAGAATTCTGATGCGATAAAAAAAGCGATGAAAGAGTTTCGAGGCAGAGGGGATCGGCTACAAGAACGGTTCGACTGTTTGGTGGATGCTGGCTTGAACTGCCGTGATGTTTCTAACATGGTCAAAATGGCTCCTTCAGTGCTGAACCGGAGTATAAAAGTGATAGAGATGAAGATAGACTACCTTGTAAATTGTATCGGTTATCCCTTGGAAGCTATGATACCATATCCTTATTATTTGTGTTATGATATAAAGAGGATCAAACTTAGGTTTTCAATGTGTAAATGGTTACGGGATAGAGGAGTGCTGCGGCCTATGTTGCCCTTGGCTTCTATTCTTGCATGTTCAGAGGCACGATTTGTGAAATATCAAGTGAGTCTTCATCCAGAAGGTCCAAAAGTATGGGAGAGATTAAAGAATTCATCATCTTTAAGATAATTGATATCAGTTTTTAAATATCTGTTTAAATTTGCTTGGTATTAAGTATTTATTTAGTTTTTCATGACACATGCTTAAATTCCTCTTTCTTTTCATGTTGAGAATGTTTTCCTCTGCATTAGCTTGCTCTTGGTTGTACTTAAAATAGCAAGCAGTTTCACTATTTTGACATAACAGCTGGCTATTATTCCTGTGCTTAGGACTGGATGGAAATTGGAAATAATCTCAAATGTGGTGTTGGCATCAGAGAGGCAGTTGGACTTAAAAATCTTGCAGAACCAATTTTGACTTTATTACTTTTGAGTGAATCGCTCAGAGAGGCACTTGGCCTCACAAGTCTTGCAGAACCAATTTTGACTTAACTTTTGAGCGAATCACTCAGCTTATTCCGGATTGCTGGTAAAAGTTAGATATCAAATTTGGTGGTGTTTTTCTGCCAACCACCATGCTTGGTCATTATCCTTGTTGTTTACTGCCATTATCAGCATTGTTTTCTATTTACACTACTACAAATCACTGTTATTGATTTGGGATAAGGAGATTCCCACCAAACATGGTTTCTGACTCTTTTTTTTTTTTTTGGTGTCCGACTAATCATATAACCTTGTGTAATGCTAAAAAGATTTGAATCGATTGCCATTTGGGGTGCATCCAAACATTTAGGTGGAGATTCGTTTTGTCATGGGAAGGTCACTACCATTCACACACCCCCACCCACCCAACCAGCCACAAACACACTCTCTTTATGGAATTTGAAGAAGTCTGGAGTCAGCACCGAGTCTTCTACTTGTACTACAGCCTTCATAGTTGGCACTAAATGGGGTTTTCCTTGGGCTGCTTTAGTTTCATGCGTAGGATGATCAACATCAAGCTGCTTGGATGATCCAGTTCAACGTCCAGATTCAATGATGTAGTTTCACGGATTGGATCATTCGACCGACTTGACCAACTTGAGGATATGGTCATATGAAAGTAATGAGGAGTTGGGACATTCTTGATTTCTCAATATTATCTGTGGATGTAAACGGAAAATTGTTGTAAATCCCTTGATTTTCATAGGCTTCTATATGTCTCTTAAGTTATCATGTTTGTTTTTACCAGGAAGGAATTGATCATTTTCATGATCATCATCATGAATTATCCCATCAATATGGACTGGGTTATAATAGTTGTTCTCAACTCCCACTAAAAATCTTCATAAAAAAGTCTCCTTAGTTAAGACTACAAAATTATGTAATTATGGTGACTAGAAAGTAAAGATAGATCCATGTGATAAGACTTTCCTATTTTTCATTTTAACCTTTTCAAGTCAAGTGTAATATCTTAGCTATTCAGCCCTTTATACTGATTGTAGACTTAACATTTTCCTATTTTTTTTTACTATTGAATAGCAGAATTTGATGTTGTGTCTGCTAGTCAGCTGTAATGGATGGACATCTAGCTCTCCTTCAAGGGGAGGGAGGACAGTCAACTTCAAGACTGATTAACGTAATAGGTATCGGCTAGTTGCATCTTAAGAAAAATAATTAGGAACGTAATAGGTATCGGCTAGTTGTGTCTTAAGAAAAATAATTAGGGCCCTTTGTTTGCGTGAGATTGAATTCCTAGGACTTTTTAGATCCCTATTTCTACAAGTGGCTAAAATTAAAGGAATAAATGTGAAAATGATTAGAAAATGGCCATTAAATAGTCTATCCTTTTCATGGAAATGAATTAAGACCCAGTCATCCCCTAGTACATCAAACCCTACAGGGATGTCGACTGTCCATCGTCATCTCCACCTTATATATCCTGCATCCCTCACTTCTTTAACTATCCTTCATTGAGACCAAGGAACTCAATTCCATGCAAACAAATAAGCCCCATAATAATTTAGATTAGATTTAACATCAAAGGCTGAGGATCTATGGGTTTCCAAATAGTGATTTTCAACAGTATCAATCATCATATGTGGGTCCTAAATTCTGTATGTTCCACATTAAGAAATACCTTAAAATCGCAAGTTGCCGTTGTCATGGGCTGATTAAAGGAAAGATACTGTACATAAAAAAAAAGGATCCTGTACCCCAATTTATCAATCGGTGAGGTCTATTTCTTAAATCCAAGGCCCTCAAGATAAAAAAATCTGTGCCTGATCTATCCCTAGGACAATTATATTCATGGGAAGGTGGGGGATCTCAGAGAGCCCTTATGTGTGGAAAATCTCAAAGTATGCTAGATTATTCTAATCCCTTGATCCATGGCCCTCAAGTTAATGGTTTTAAAAGGCATCATATATTTTAAATTTCAATCTAATGGGCTTTACCATTCTGATTCCATATTAAAAAGGGAGAGTTTTTCCTCTTGCTTCCTCCTCTTTCTTCTCTTGTTTCCTTCTCCTGCCTGTAGTCGGACATCCGTTCCTCCCTTCATGGGTCCCACTTAGATCATTTTTTTATTTTTAATTTATTTTCCCCCTTTTAATCCCTGCCTTGAGAAAGATCTGGACTCTTCTTGCTCCTTTCCATTCATTTTGTATGTATAAGAAGCCTTGGATCTTGAGGTCACATTGATTTTCTACTACCATGGAGTGCTCTTGGCTCCCCATGGATCTTCTACCACCATTTATTAATAACTTTGTTGATTTTCATTTTTGGCTCTCTATTTCTTGTTAGAGAGTCCCATGGACTACCATGTTTTGAAAATGAATTCTATTATAATTAGGAGATAAGTGTATTATATTTAGGATATAACAACCCAATCACAGCCCAAACAAATTGGATGTAATTATGAATAGATTACTTTACATGGATTTCTTTTCTTTTTATATCTCATGGTAATATAAATATTGCAAGGTACCTCAATTAAAGGCATGTCAGTTTTCTCACATTATCATGTAAAATTTTGTCTTTTCTGCAGTTTTGGCTTTATTTTTTGTAAGTGCTGATTTTGATCGGTCAGAGGACGAGCAGATTAGCTCTGCTTGGCGATGGAGATCTCCCTCTTTCTTCTTGTCCATAGCAGATATTCCTACCTGTATCATGACAATTTAACGTAAGAGCTCGATCGGATGGTTCGACCGAGGACTCTCCTATGATAAAGTTAGAATCTCTCCCATTTGATTTTACTAATTCTCTCTTTTTTGGTTCAAAATTCGCATACCTTTTTGTCTGCTTTTTTACTCCTTTTATCTCTCCATTTCTCGATTCTTTTCCTCTTCTCTGCCCACGTTCTCCTTCTTCCTTGCGCACGTTTTCCTTCCTCCATCATGTCCAATTCGAAACCCCCTGGAGCGTCCATCGTGCGCTGTCTTGAATCCGTGAGTTACTCCCTTCATTATTGCTTTCGATAGTAATTAACTGCTGCATCACCACTTGGGCTTAAGCAGAGGGTCAGGTTTGGTTGACCTTGATCCATGTCCGACCCGAGTATTATTTTGAATTTCTCCCCCACATTTTCTATTATAGAAAAGTAGCTATGTCCCTTGCTTAAAACCCATTTGCAGATTTTCTTGAAATGCAGAAATTTAGTCAACCATTATTCCTGATGATCAATAAGATTTATTTTTCTATGCTATTTGGTTTCATGAATCCTTAGTTCTTTTGTCATGTTTTCAACCATTTGCAAATTTGACTCTTGTGTTTTCTTTATAGGGCATAAACACTTTTAGTTTGATTAGATTACAATAAAGTAGTACCTTTTTTCTTTTTTTGTTTGAATGGTGGTAAAGTAGTTCCGTTTGGATAACAGTATGATAAGACAATCTCTCTCTAATTTTTTCCTTAGATTCTTGATCAACCCATCACCAAATCGAAACGACTCAAATATTTCTCAAATTCTTCATCTCAAGTATGAATTGCATTTCTCTGTATGTATGTTTTTTTGGGGAATCTTTCATTGAAGGTTGAATTGTATTTTGAGATGAATGGTGACAAGCCCGATTTTCGCTAACCACACATTTGCATAATGGTAGTAGTTCCCACTGCCAGGGAAAGACATGGTAAAAGTCTTAGGATCCCAGTGTAAGGATCTAAGGCATGCTTGTTTGCATAGAATACAAATGAATTCATGGTCAAATGAGCTCCACCAAAAGATTTTTAAAGAGGGAGGGGTTAAAGAAATAAGATGGAAGTGCATATGAGACCTTCACTTCCCTAGGATTTGAATTATTAGGGTGGTGGCCGCGTGTTCTGTCGCACCCTGAACCGGGTCAAGGGCCTAATCCGGGATCGGGACGGTGGTTAGTGATGATGGTGATGAAGCCAAGTCAAACACAATGGTTAATTGGCCCATACGTACACGGATTTAAGGAGAACATTTCGTTCGTGCATGTGATTTCTCACAGGATTCCGCGGTGAGGATTTCACATATAGATCATTACATATACAAGTCATGTACATATTCTGGATGCGGAAGCGTGTAGCAAATCAAGCATATAATATTTTAATCCACGATATAAGATGGATTGCACAATGTGTAAGTCATGATGTCAGAGTGAGCAATGATCCTTGGCATTTCCCAAAAATATAAAGTTAGAGTTTATACAAAAGATTAGTTAATTAATTGCCAAAAAATAATGGCCAACAAAGGCCAATACATCCCAAAAAGAATATCCCAAAAGATGTTAATCAAAACCCCAAAATGTATCGTATCTCAAAGCATGACCGGATGCCTACATGACATCGTCAGCTTGCCATTCAATTACACGTTGCGGTTCACCGACCGCCTCATCTGGCTCCTCCTCAAAAGCAACGGGCTCTGGACCTGAGTACCAAAGAATGGGCCAGACATGATGGTCTGGCAGGTAGGTGAAAATATATCAATAAATTTAAAACAATGATACCTTGAAAAAATATTGGTACCTGTATAAATAATGAATTTCGTAAAAGTAAATGCATCATTTATTAAGAAAAGCATTTGCAATATAAAAACAAGTAAAGGTACCAATGAATCTAGAAACTAGCAAGATGACAACACAAAGCTAAATCGTCTCTCACTAAAGTGATGAGAGCAATATCGGGGCGTTGACTTCAGTCACATAAGGTGAGGAGCGTCAACGATATTCATGGATACATATAAAGATGGACGAGACCGCGGTAGCTAACCGGGTATCAGGACAGGACAGGATCCAGGCTGCAGCTGACAGGACAGGAGGGGGATCTCTAAGCCGGTGATTCAAACCGACAAGGTCATCCAAGCTTAGTGGTGTTGACTCATAGGTCATATGTAAGAAATCAGGACAAGTACATGTATAAATATAAGGGACGGGATGCCCATAGGCACAATAACATATTTGCATCAGGTCAGGCATAAACGGGCTAACAAAAATGCTAAAAGCATGATTTCAATATTTCTGGGGCATGACTAGTCATATAACATAAAGTTCGAGTGCATGAGTAAAATTCCGGATAAAATCAAGTATAATGGATTCTCTATAAATTTTCGGGTCAAGCGTTGATGGTCTAAGATCCAAATCAATGTGAATAGGGTCCTGTATGTTGGATTTGATATTAATTTGGTACTCTTTGGAATTGAGAACATTCCGAGTCCGTACGCACATTGACAAGTCTAAAAATCCTCAATGAATCTTCGTAATGGGGTTTCTTTCTCGACCGGGCTCCATGCAACACTTCTTAGGCCTTTCAATTGCATTGGGGTTCCAAACAATACATCCCCAAGCATTAGAATAACATTTCAAACCTCCTAATATTGACCCAGGCCTGACAGACAGTTGGCTCGAGCGGATTGGAAGGTGCGCTCGAGCGAACTGCTCTCTGTCTGGGGTTCGCTCGATCGCACTTTCGTTCGCTCGAGCGGACCTTCCCAGATCAGGTTGGCTCAAGCGACCAAAAGGTTGGCTCGAGCCATTGAGTCTCAGTGAGGGGTTCGCTCGAGCGATGTATCAAGGTAGCTCGAGCGAACTGTCATAGAACCTCATTGTTATGTGCTGTTTGACTCTTCTTCCTTCCCCTCTTTCCATACATTCTGAGCACCCTTTCTACACATATTTGAGGGTCTCAAACTCTCCTCAAAACCCCATTCAATCCACACTAAATCATAGAGAGAAGTAAGGTCCATCATTCAAGAAAATCCACAAGTAACATAAACAAGATTCACGCATTTCAAAAATACTATCAAGAGAGGGAGATGACTTATCAACATGCGTATTTCAAGTTAAATGAAAGCCATATGGAAAATCATGAATGAAGAAGACAATAAAACCCACATTTCTCATAACACATTTAACATTTAAAAATATCAAATCATCCACTTGCCTTAGGTCGAATGCTAAGCAAATCAAAGCTTCTAATCACTTCTCCAAGCCACAAACACCAATCTATAAAAAAAACCCCAAATCCATCCATAGGAAACCGTAAAATATCAAAAACCAAGCAAGAGGAAGATAGAGCTTGCAAGGATCAAGATGAGGCATCTCTAAATCTAGAATAACATAAATCTATAAGATTAGAAAGGTTTCTTACATGGAAGTTCTTCAATGACACAAGCTATCTCAAAAGGAAACTCCAATGTAGACGGTTTTCTCTTCTAATGGCGTCCAAGGAAAACTCCCATAGAGAGGAAGAAGATGGTGAAGTTTATTTCTTGATTTGTGCAAGGTTGGAGTAGATGGGAGATGAAGAAGCAAGAAGAAAGAGGGGGACAGCTGTAGCTTCCTCTTCTTCAATGGATTTGAGCAAGAAAGGGAAATGAGAAGGAGAGGCTCCCCTTCTATATCAAATAGAGGTGGGTCCCACAACTTAAAAGGATTAATGGGTTAAAAATAAGGCTTTCGGGACCTCGGATGAGTTCAACGTAGAAGAAAAGTTGGTCGTCGAAATTTCTAGTTTCCAAAAAGTATATGTTTCGCGGGTTTTGGTGACATTGAAAATTGTGTCTAGATTTTTGGATAAAAAGACCATTTTGCCGTCAAAGTAGGAAAAGTCGGGTTTCGGGGCTTCGAACGAGGACGAAGTCAACATGAAAGTTGAAGAGATAAATAAGATAAATTAAACGGGATTAACACACAATTTTATGGAATCTCGAACAATCCCCCAAGCGCACGCAAAGTTGTCAAAGGAACCCCCAAAGGGTCCTACTAAATCAAGAAGGCTCTCAAAATTTCCCAAAGCTATGTAAAAGCTATTCTAACCCAAAAACTTAACCAAAATTCACTAAACATACTTAGAGCTAAAATACAACTTAATTAACGCTAATCGTGGTCTCTCGGGTCGGGCTCTTACATGTTCATTTACAACTCCCCTTGATTCGATTTTCACAGTAAACTTATTAATCTCTGTAATTTTCGAGTCTTCTGCAATTCTCTACAGTCAAACCTCTTTTTTGGTTATTTTTCATTGTTTTTGTAGAGTTTTAGAATCATTTTTTATTATTCTAACTGGTTTTTCTCTTGGATTGTGGGTTCCATTCTGGGTTTTTGGTTTGGATGTTTCTATTGTATTTTCATTGTTTTGTTTGGTTTTGAAACCCTTTTTGGTTTTTGTGTCTCTGGGCTTTGTTTGTGGACATGTGTTTTTAGGTTTTTTTGCATTTGGGGTTTTTAGTTTCATTTTTTTCTTGGAATAATTTTTGGAGTATTTGTTTCTCTTGTGAGATTTCTAAAACGCTTTATGGATCTAATTGCTACTTTGTTTTCTTTAACATGTGATTACCGTACCTCCTTTTTCAAAGTAACTACGCCTTTGTATAATGCACATGCAATTCCTCAACAAATGTCATTTTTCTCTTGTTTGAATGTGATTTTATGCCTGGGAAAGATGTGGGTATGCATTTTTTGGTTTTGACATCTTAATTTAGCTATAAATATTTCTATTTTTTTTACACATTTGTGGGTGAATTTGTTTCAGTTTTGCTTTGGTCTTGCATTTTGTTTTGAGACCTGAAGTTTATTCTCTAGGCTGTGCTTTAATGTATGGATTTTTTTATTCATGTATATTAATTTATATGTAATGCATGAAGTGGGATTGCATTTTAGAAATATCCTTAATAGGAGGTTAACTGCACGTTCTTCATGATCTTATAGTTCTGTTTGGTTTTGGTTTTTTTAAGCTACTATTGCTTTATATATATATATATCATTTTAGCATGTACCATTTTGTTATATTATTTTGGTAAGCATTTTCCAGTTGGGTACGATGAGGCTTCGATGATGCTGCATTATGATATTTTGATTTGTAATGATGTTTTGACCTGAAACCTTTTTCTTCATTGTTGAATGTTCCTGTGTTGAAGTTAAGTATTTTACAAATTTTTTTATATTCATTTTTTACGAATTTCTCATATTACTTAATTAACCTGATTATTTGCTTTGTTATCTCCATAACACTTTTAACATTATTATTTTCTTTGAGATATAAGTTAGATTTTATTTTCTTATCTCACTTTTTATGGTCTGTAGTTTTGTGGATGACCCATCACCCAAATGTAGTATCTTTGCAACTTATGGCGGGTTTTCGATGAAACTGTCATCTTTTTTTGGGAGAAATTATAGTGATTTCATCATCTCCTTATCTGGGTATTTTGACTTTTGGTTGTTTGGAAATTTTTTTATGATTTAATTTCCATGTAGCATTTCCTATTTAGGAGTGGAAAACACAGTTCCACCAACAAACCAGAAGTTAGATTCCATAAATATTGAATTTTGAGTATGCTTGTATTGTATTGTATGGTAAGAACTTGTTAAAACAACAAGTTTATGGATATTGTGTTCTATCACACATGCCAAGCATGTTCAAGTTATCCTTAAGCGGAGTCAGTCAAATGAGCGTAATTGGTCTTTTATTGAACTAACTAGCATTCCTTTTTCTCACTGATAGAACATACACTTTTAACCTTCCTTTTCTTTTCTCAGTACAATTTTTTCTTAGGATGGTATCATCAACATTGTGATCCATAGACAAAAGCCAGTGAATCATATTAAAAGGAGTATAGCATTTTTCTATTATTAGGATGAGAAGTAGTTTCATTCATCCGGGGTCGTCTATTGCCATTAAATCCACCTTGGGTGAATCCATGTAGACGATTGTTTTTAAAGTGTTCATGTGTTTAATTAAATCATGAGGATGGAATTGAAAGTCCTCTGCCAAACTCCATAGGATGGGACTTCTTGTTACTCAAGGCTTCATATTTGAATTCCTGTAACGAAAAACATGGTTTGCTATTTAACTGTGTGCTACAAATAAGTCTACTTGAAATTGCAAGTACATGTAAATGCCAAGTTGGATGGAGGTGTAAAGAACTCATATGCTTTTCTGAAGGTTGCCACCACTACATGCTTCACACCATCAATGAGTCTGATAAGGCGTTCTGCATGGCACATATCAATAACTACCTTGGCACATTTGCTTTTCTAAAGCAATGCCTGTCGTAGGATCTTTTAGTATTATGAGGAAATTATTGGAAAGATTATTTTTTCATGTAGCAAATTTATCAATATAGCATTTCTAGGGACGATTGATGAACAACATCAAGAGAGTACTTAATCCACAATAGAGAAATAAAAACCATACTTTCTGCCTCAATTCTGCAAGACTATTTAATGTACCGTTGTCAACATTGGAACATGGGCCTTGATTGAGGGAATGGTAAGTCAACACATTGTTATCATCTTATTTGATCTGTTTGCATATTGATTTCTTGATATTAGTCCAGATATTTCTATTTAACGTCTAGAAAATATGACTACTTTAGATGTTTTTGAACTGTAAAACTAACTAGATAATAAGCCTTTTGTGATTTCAACAACTTCTGTTCTCATTTTCTGCATATAAGTTCTAGTTAGTCTTTCACATTCCTTAGAATTTTGATGTTAGATATTTGTTGAAGATTATATTGATCAAACATGTTTGATGTTGTGCATACTATATTTCTTTATTGTTTTTCTTTTGTTCATTTGATTTAGTCATTTTGAGATTGGTGTCTTCCATTTCACTGACTAATCTTTGGCCTGAATGGATATGCTCTTAGGGCAATCAGGACGAATGTTTTCTATGTGCTTATTGTGAAGTTGGAATGCAAGCATACATTAGCATCCTATAATTATTTGATTACATCAGAATAAAAGTTCTATTTTGTTCATTAATGAATTTAACCAGCTACCGAGGGCGAGGGAGGGGGCGGGGGGTGGCAGTTTAAATAGGACTGTTTATGCCAATTTTAAAATATAAGTTCCCAGTTTTACAATATAATCTCTCACACCAATAACTAAAAGAATATAGTGCTTATGCAAATTAGATAACTAACTGAGACTGAATATCACAATATAAGCGGGGGGAGGACTGTTTATGCCAATTTTAAAATCTAAGGTCCCAGTTTTACAATATAATCTCTCATGCCAATAACTAAAGGGAATATAGTGCTTATGCAAATTAGATAACCAATTGAGACTGAATATCACAATATAAGCAGGGGTTTTGAATAGGACTGTTAATGCCGATTTTAAAATCCAAGGTCCCAGTTTTATAATATAATCTCTCACACCAATAACTAAAGGAATATAGTGCTTATGCAAATTAGATAACCAACTGAGACTTAAATTACAATATAAGCAGAAATAAGTAAATAATAAAACTCTAACCAATGCAATATGCAGAATTAGAGTTAATTTGAATATGACTTGTTTATGCCAATTTTAAAATCCAAGGTCCCAATTTTACAATATAATCTCTCACACCAATAACTAAAGAAATATAGTGCTTATGCAAATTAGATAACTAACTGAGACTGAATATCACAATATAAGCAGGGGGTGGGGGTGTGGGGAGGTTTGAATAGGACCGTTTATGCCAATTTTAAAATCTAAGGTCCCAATTTTACAATATAATCTCTCACGCTAATAACTAAAGAGAATATAGTGCTTATGCAAATTAGCTAACCAACTGAGACTGAATGTCACAATATAAGCAGGTGGGTTTGAATAGGACTGTTTATGCCAATTTTAAATTCCAAGGTCCCAGTTTTACAATATAATCTCTCATGCCAATAACTAAAGGAATATAGTGCTTATGTAAATTAGATAACCAACTGAGACTGAATATTACAATATAAGCAGAAATAAGTAAATAATAAAACTCTAACCAATGCAATATGTAGAATTAGAGTCAATTTGAATAGGATTGTTTATGCTAATTTGAAAATCCAAGGTCCCAGTTTTACAATATAATCTCTCATGCCCAATAACTAAAGGAATATAGCGCTTATGCAAATTAGATAACTGAGACTGAATATCACAATATAAGCGGGGGGGGGGGGGGGGGGGGGGGGGGGGGGGTTTGAATAGGACTTATTTATGCCAATTTTAAAATCCAATGTCCCAATTTTACAATATAATCTCTCACGCTAATAACTAAAGGGAATATAGTGCTTATGCAAATTAGATAACCAATTGAGACTGAATATCACAATATAAGCATGGGGGGTTTGAATAGGACTGTTTATGCCAATTTTAAAATCCAAGGTCCCAGTTTTACAATATAATCTCTCACGCCAATAACTAAAGGAATATAGTGCTTATGCAAATTAGATAACCAACTGAGATTGAATATTACAATATAAGCAGAAATAAGTAAATAATAAAACTCTAACCGATGCAATATGCAGAATTACTACCAATCAAGGTTATCAAGAAAGAACTAGCATAATCTATCCACAATGTGCATCAAAAGAAGATAATAGAGATAGACACATCGATTTTTATAGTGGTTTAGTCCTTAATATACCACCACTCCCAAGAGCACCTGCCCACGGTCTTTTGGTATTCACTATTTGAGGTTTCCAATAGGCACACCTTAAAAACTTAGTGCTTGATGATCTCCCAATAATAGCATAAATAAAATAATCTGGAGGTTTTTGGATATAGGGTTTCTAGGATTTTCCTAAGGATCGAACAAGGTCCCTAGATCAAGATCTATTCTACACACTCCTCTTAGATGAGCCTTGAATACTCAAATGATCTTCCTTGTAAAGGATTAGAGAGTGTGGAAATGAAATCTCTCTGAAAAGCCTTGAATGTCATGTGTACAGATCTGGATCCAAAGATATCCATTTATAGATTTTGAACTTTGGTTGACCAATGTAAAACCTTTAGTCACCCGGGGTGCCAAAACAGACAATATAACTCACGCACAATGGCTAGTTTAACTTACATCTAGATCCGCTTTGGTTGACCGGGGAATGATGTGATCAATATCAATAATAAAATACTGCAAGTGCACGGATATCTAGATGAGACAGTGGCAAGAAAGGGTCGAACCCACAGGGAGCTTAATTAAAGAAACTTTTAGATTAAGAAAACTAATTAATTAACAATTAAGGAAAGTTTTGAGTATATAGAAATAAAAGAAAGCATTAAATTTAGAAATATGAAATCTACCAATTAATGAAAGTGATTAGAGCATATGAATCCAATAAGCATCCACAAATTATTTATCAAGTAACCCTAATTTATTCCAATTTTTACTTCAAATCAAAGACAAATCAATATTTTTAATTTAGAAAATCTAACTTTTAAAATTCCTTTTTAATCATAAAATTCAAAACTCAAGACTTCCTTCATCTCATAAGAGAATAAAAATCATTTAAGCACCACGCATCAAAAGTAAGCATAAACCATCAAAAGATCTAAATCGTAAGCAAGGCCTATCAAACCTAAGCATGAGTAGCCAAAAACTAATTTTTATTTTTAGAAATAAAAATAGAGATTTGCCTAGGGCACGAAGACAAGCCTATAAATCACTAAGCACATAATCATGGAACACAAATTAGAACTACTAAATAAATAAAAAAGTGATTTACTTACCTTCATCCATAGCTCTAATCAAGAAAATTAGCCCGCCATTGCAAATAATGCTTCTTGATTTGTCATTAAAATTTGCATCTTT
This sequence comes from Litsea cubeba, assembly GCA_012931725.1. NCBI lineage: Eukaryota > Viridiplantae > Streptophyta > Magnoliopsida > Laurales > Lauraceae > Litsea > Litsea cubeba. The sequence continues at coordinate 21,947,562 of CM022952.1, read as the reverse complement.
GCAACTTCTCCTTCACAAAAATTCTCCTTCAAAACAAGTCTTTGGACATGGCCCAAGGCTACCAAAATAAAAATAAACTAATGAAAAAACAGAAAGAAGGGAATTGGAGAGAGGGAGTGTTGCACGTGAGATGCCTCTTCATCCCCCTTTTGGGTTGGTTTTATAGATGTTGATGCCTCCTTTTTAGCAAAGAATTTCCTTCTTTTAGGACTTGTTTCCTTATTTGTAGAGATTTCTTGCTTAGGACTCAAGCTAGGCTTCACATTTGGAAAGAATTTGAATTGGAGAGAATTAGTTACTAAGTGTGGTCTCTTGAGCTCCAAGTCTAGCTAAATTGAACTCCTCAAACATCTTTCATGTTGCCAATTTTGAAAGCTTTTTGCATTCCCACATAGAATTATAATAGCCAACTTCCCGAGGTCATATCTCCCTCAATATGGCTCTGATTTAAGAAATCTTGGGCTCCACAGATATATACTCGAAAAGAGCTTTCTAACAGTGGGTAGATTTTTGAGAGTTATGACCATTTCAATTTGAAGCTTTTGAAAAATCCGAGAATAATTGTGCAATTAAGGGAACTTCTATGTGGCATGCAATGGGGTGTGTGGGACCCATGTTGGACGTCCAAGGCATGTTTGGACTCTTGCTTTGCTTTATTGTTTGATTCTCTTCCCATATTTGGCACGCTTTCTAAAAAATATTAGCCTAAGTTGTACCCTTGGTCCAAGAAAAGTTCGGATTATCCCTCCAACCTGGATTGTATGTGTTGGAGTATGGGTCATACCACTGACGATTATCAAAATGAGTGTTTTGATAAAGCACATTCACCTCCTCAACAGACTCTGTCTGACCCAAAGTTGTTGGGTCAATCTCTCCATTCATGGCCTGATTATATTTCAATGATTCCAAAGTGTTTGGAGTGGGCTTTTGGTTCAGCTCTAAGGCCTCTATTCTCCTTGCCAATGTGGCTAATTTGGCCTCTGCCTCAATTTCGGGTTCAACCTTGAACATCCCCCATTTTTAGGAATGGTGGGTTTGATGGGCTCCCTCTTGACAGGGGCCCATTGCAGTGTGTTTTTAGCAATTTCTTCCAAAAATGTTCATGCTTCATCCACTATTTTCTGTGTAAATTTCCCACTATAGAAAGATTCCACCATTTGCTTAGTAGGGTAATCCATACCCTCATACACAATCTGGACCAATCGGATCTTCTCAAATTTGTGGTGGAGACACTGGATCAAGAGGTCCTTGAAATGTTCAAGATAATTGTAAAGTGTCTCCCCATCCATCTGATAAAACCCATTGATGGCCTGCTTATTCGATCGAAGCGGTTTTCTATTTAGAGTATAATTTCTTGTAAAACTCTTCAACTAGTCTGGCCCATGTGGTAATGGACCCGGCCTGTAAGGCATAAAGCCAAGCTTTAGCCTTTTCTTTCAGAGAAAATGGGAATAATCTAAGTTTGAGGGCATCTTCAGTCATATGATTTATCCGCAGGGTCCCACAAATATCCTCGAATTCCCTAACATGCTGATATGAGTTTTCTTGGTCTAGCCCACAGAATACTGGGAGCATGCATCTGGATCATGCCAAATCTCAGCTCAAATGTGGCATTGGTCCGAGGCAGGGTGATGCAGGATGGTTGAGTTGTCCCGGTGGGGTACATGTAGTCCTTCAAAGTCATGGGTGGGTGATCCACTTGATTAGCCATTTTTTCTTTGAAAATTGACGAACTACCTATGATGGTCAATGCTAACTCAGGCTCTATTTGAATCAACCTTCGATTTTCGCGTTCCCACAATTTTTTTCCTCTCAGGTTTGGATTGCATGCACCAGGTTAACCAAAGAAATATTAGCCTAATCTATTTGCAGGGTCCTACTAGTTCTAATATGATGCACAAACAAATCAAGCAATCACACACAAGGATTAAGCACAAGAAAGGTCCTAGGGTTGACCTAGACACTAGACAACCCCTAATTGGTGAAGATAACAAGTTTGCCTTCAATTCGGTCCTATGAAACGTTAGTTGACCAGGCAGCCACCAAGGAGTGGTCGGGATGATCCCTCTTAAGTACCAATACCCTGAACAGTTAAACTGTCGCACCACAGGAGCAAAAGCTTTCTTGGGCATCAACTTCGGTCAAAGAGCGCAATTAGTGCAACTGTCAGTGGTTTTCGTCCTACTGAGCTTGAATCCTAGGGTCTCGTTGCTACTTGATTTTAATTAAAGTTAGGATCCTAATGTGAGAGATGATGAGCCTAAATGGGCAAGGATCTGGTGATAAAATCCAATCCTTATCTTTCTGGGGTCGATTGCCCTTAACTAAGTGTGTGTCCAATTAGATGGTGTGTCAATCAACATTCACACTTTGCAAAAATTAAATCATATAAGCCCCACTTACAAGTAAAAGATTCATGGGGTAAAGTTTAGGAACTCTTACAGTAGGTCCACGCAAATCTTTAAAACCTATATTTCTTTTTTTTAGCAATTTTGCAATTCTGAGAGCAACTTGTTTGCTTAAAAGCAATCCCCATGATTTTCTTCCTTTTAGAGTCCTTCAAAACTCAGATTGTAACCTCAAAGAAAACAACCAAAATGTTAGATCTAAATAATCTACTAAAAATAGCTAACAATTGTCAATAAAATTCCTAAATTGAAAAATTAACCTAATTTAAATTTCACAACCCTAAACTACTGCAATTTGAATGAAAGATGCAATTCTAAAACTCCTAATGCAGTCCTAAGTTAAATGAACACCTTCTTGTCAAGTGCTGAAAAAATTCTAAGTGTTGGAACCTGTTGCACAGGCCCAAGTTTACAGATCTGTACGATCCACTTGTATTAATCAAAATCTAAAAACAATGACTGGGATGTAACCTCCTAATATGCAAGAATAAAAAAAAATAGAGACTAAAAATGATAAAAGACGAAAAAGTTATGCTATAATGAAGTTGGCTACTTGAACCGGTTTTTCTGCTGATTGCAGATTCTGCCTGACTGACTAGCCCTATTCACGACACTAAAAGTTGAACTTCCAAAATGTATTTCTTTCTGAAATTTTGATGGTTCAAATTCAATATACCAAAGTTCAATCCAGCCAAGTTTCAAGTAAAACGAATCCATTTGATTGGTTTTCAAAGTGCGAACTTTTGGGCAAAAACCAGGCCAAATCTGTCACAAAATTAGTGCTGAAAATTTTCTTCTATGTAACCACTTGAAATCAGTCCGACAATTACTTAAAGATCAGCAACAGAAACTTGAAAAACAGCAACCACAATCATTAAGAAACACAAAAACTAAACCTAATGCAAGCTATGAATGCAATTATCTAAAAAGTATGCTATGATCTGAACAAATAATGCTAGAAATCCTAACTAAAAGATTCTTTTCAAATTGGCTCCCTGGCAACGGCGTCAAAAACTTGATGTGATCAATATCAATCATAAAATGCCGTAAGTGCATGGGTGTCTAGATGAGACAGTGGCAAGAACGGGTCGAACCCATAGGGAGCTTAATTAAAGAAACTTGTAGATTAAGAAAACTAATTGACTAACAATTAAGGAAAGTTTTGAGTATTTAGAAATAAAAGAAAACAATCAATTTAGAAATATGAAATCTACCAATTAATGAAAGTGATTAGAGCATAGGAATCCAATAAGCATCCACAAATTATTTATCAAATAACCTTAATTTTTTCTAATTTTTACTTCAAATCAAATACAAATCAGTGTTTTTAATTTGGAAAATCTAACTTTTAAAACCCCTTTTGAATCATAAAATTCAAAACTCAAGACTTCCTTCATCTCATAAAAGAATAAAAATAATTTAAGCACCACCCATCAAAAGTAAGCATAAACCATCAAAAGATCTAAATCCTAAGCATGGTCTATCAAACCTAAGCATGAGTAATCAAAAATAAATTTTTATTTTTAGAAATAAAAATAGAGATTTGCCTAGGGCACGAAGACAAGCCTATAAATCACTAAGCACATAATCATGGAACACAAATTAGAACTACTAAATAAATAAAAAAAGCGATTTACTTACCTTCATCTATAGCTCTAATCAAGAAAATTAGCCCGCCATTGCAAAGAATGCTTCTTGATTTGTCATTAAAATTTTCATCTTTGCAACTTCTCCTTCACAAAAATTCTCCTTCAAAACAAGTCTTTGGACATGGCCCAAGGCTACCAAAATAAAAATAAACTAATGGAAAAAAAGAAAGAAAAGAATTGGAGAGAGGGAGTGTTGCACGTGAGATGCCTCTGCATCCCCCTTTTGGGTTTGTTTTATAGATGTTGATGCCTCCTTTTTAACAAAGGATCTCCTCTCTTTTAGGACTTGTTTCCGTATTTGTAGAGATTTCTTTCTTAGGACTCAAGCTAGGCTTCACACTTGGAAAGAATTTGAATTAGAGAGGATTAGTTACTAAGTGTGGTCTCTTGAGCACTCCTCAAATATCTCTCATGTTGCCAATTTTGAAAACTTTTTGCAATTCCCGCATAGAATTATTACAGCCAACTTCCCGAGGTCATATCTCCCCCAATATGGCTCTGATTTAAGAAATCTTGGGCTCCACGGATATCTACTCGAAAAGAGCTTTCCAATAGTGGATAGATTGTGCCAATCTAATACTCGATTTGAGAGTTATGACCATTTAAATTTGCAGCCCTTGAAAAATTCGAGAATAATTGTGCAATTAAGGGAACTTCTATGTTTGTCATGCAATGGGGTGTGTGGGACCCATGTTGGACGTCCAATGGATGTTTACACTCTTGCTTTGCTTTCTTATTTATTCTCTTCTCATATTTAGCACGCTTCCTCACTTGCAACTTTGACTAATCAACTCCCCTGGTAAAGTTTCTAATTTTCTCTCTTTCTTGATTTTGGTTTCCAAATTTAGCAAGTCAACACCATCTTTCCAAATCTGAGTTTCTTCTTTCTTCTTTGAGAATTTTCAAGCTTTCCAACTCCACCAAGATGCCAAGATATGTGGGCCCACCATGAAGGTGTCTTGCCTTTGATTTCTCTCAAGTTTCACTAATGCGGGTCCCACTCTTGATTTCTCCTACAAAAATAAAATTAAATAATGCCAATAATAATCAAGTGTGAGGAATCTAGATGGACTATGCATGAGACCCTACATGCCAACGTAATACACCGAAAATACCCAACTTTTTAAAAATAATACATGGTGTCAAAATTAGCAGGTATGCATTAGTGAAGCTAAAAAAAACTAATTTTTGGTGATGAATGAGATGAGAACCCTAATTTCACAAAAGTCATGTGATGTAATGAATCTTGAGCAAGATTTTAACTTTGATGCTCAAATGCATGAAATCATGAAAGTAAGTGTAATTCTATGCACTTAACCTAATTAAGTCCATAAATGCGTATAAAATGATGAATGAAAGCTACAATCTTGTGGTCTTATCAGGGACAGGTCGGTCTCCCGGGATCTTTTGAGCCTGAAAAAAATGCTCTCTAGAAAGTCGACTGAAGGAAGACTTTGGTCAATTGAATGAGTTATTCGGTTGACGACATAACCATCTTTGGGCCACCGAGACCATCAAAGCTCAAAACTGAGTTCTCTGGAAGTTAGACCGAAGCAAGGTCTCGGGCTTTCGAATGGGTCTTTCCGTCCACCGAGCTAAAGGGATCGGTCCCTCGAAGACCATGAGAGACCTCTAATAAAAATGCATTCTCTTGGACACTTAGACTAATCATATTTTTTAACCAAATTTACTAAGGGTCTTAAAGCCCGTTTCTTGGTATATACTAAGGATCAATTTTACCTATCAGTTGGCACAAATTGGGTTGAAATTGATGAAGCAATGCCTTCACGTCTTTGTTTTTTTGTCTTGATATAACTTGAGCATCTTCTAGAGTCAAGATCACGTACCCTTCACGAAACTGACGCGGAATTGACAATCCGAGGAAGTAACAAATTTTAACTATGACACTAACATAAACATGTCACTACGACACTCTCTCACTAACAACTACGAGCAACACACGCACCTCTTACTAGTAGTGTGAAAAACATGAGCTCAGATACATTCAAGGGGGTAGTTGTATATCTTGTTCAGATTGATCGTAAAAGATCATAGATTATAGAGGTGCTCATATAAGGGTGCCAGATTGCCGGCTAACATCCATTTTGTGCAAATAAGATTAGTGAGCACATGCTCACAAACTTGAGTCCAGATCCCCTGTTTCAAGGAAAAAGAAAAATACTATTTCGGCTTATCTTTGAGTGCCACTTATATGAAATGCCGTCTTTGCTTTTTTTCATTCCAAGAAAGCTATTGAGAGTGTGTAATTAGCTGGCATCACATTTTATATAGGTGGCATTTGGGGATAGGTCGAAAGAATATTTTTCTATTTCGTTCAACGAAATAGGGGATCCGGACTCCACAAATTTATATATTAAAACAACAAGGTTTTACGAGAGACCTTCTTTCAAGTGCCATGTTATTGAGGGTCTAAAATCACCCCAAATAGTTCTAGGGTTCGAAATCTGCAGCCCTCATTTTTATACCTTTTAAAATGCACAGTTTGACATGTTTTCTGATTTTTTGTTCTATTGACATGTTTTCTGATTTTTTTTTTCTAACTATCTAGTATTTTTTTTATAGACTAATAAGCCCCATGGCGTAAACTTTAATATCTCACATCCAATTGTATTTTTGAGAAATATATATAAAAAAAGTAAAAATGGCATAATCTCATTTTTTTCTAAACTCATGTGGGACCTCGAATTCGTAATCCAACCCCGCTCAATATTCTCATAGAAATGATAAACTCAAAGGCATAAAGTCTTAATTATATTTTGAGATCCTCACATATTTTTAGATAAGCGTGAGGAACACAAAAATACCTTAATCCTAGTTTTGATTTTTTTTTTTTTGTATTTACGTGTGCCCGAGCTCATAATCTAAATTCAACATTCTCTAGTTATCTAAAACTGATAAAAAGTAAGGTGTGAAGTTTCATATCTTGGATACTGGCAGATTTTGCAAGAAAATGTAAAAAAAAAGAAAAAAAAGAAGAGAGAGAGCATTAATACCCTAATTCCACTTTCTGATTGATGATCCAAACCATTCAACATGTACATTGCTCACTATTTCTTTCGTAGAATAGTTTTGGGGGCCCTAATCAAATTATTTGAACGACGACCTTAAATCTTTGAGTATTATTTCATGATCAAATTAATATTTGCATAGAAGTAAGCAATCCTAAGGCGTGAAGTTCCATATCTTACATCCTCATAGACATTTTAAGAAATGTGGAAAATGTCAAAATAATGTAATCCTATTTTTTTTTTCATTGATATTGCCTCAAATACTTGATCCAAATCGTTCAATAATCTCATAGATACATGTGAAAACACAAGAATAATTTAAGCCCAATGTTTTTTTTTTTTTAATTATTCTGCACTCTTATGAGCTAGGTTCATGATCTGAGTAATCATTCTTTAATTCTAAAACTGATAAACTTCTCCAACCTTTTAAGTTATTTTCATTAAGGACCGGGCCGTTTTGCAAAACCCACCAGCATGACATTTGTAATGGCATAGAGAAATATTTGAAAGGTCTCCCAAATCCCAATGACCTGCTTCACTTCTAAGATGAATGCTCAGTTGATCATGAGAAATACACTTTTGTTAGCCTCGGAGTCTTCCAAATCCAAATCCTAATCCTTAAAATAATTTTGAAGCAGCACTAGTTCCTCATTATCAATTAAAGGGCTTCCAAACTTCTTTGAAATTCAAGTCAGTGATAATTTGAGATTTTAAGTTGGACTCAGGTAGGGCTCGCAGGCTAGGCCATTTCATTCTAAGTTTTTTTTTTATTTTTATTTTTTGTGCCCCGGCCAAGCCAATGGGGTTACGACTCAATAGAGAGCCCGCACACACAAGAAGATAGCTCACTCATGTGGGAAAGAAGCCCGCACATACGGAAAAATTAGGAAATTCTCAAAAAACTTTGATATGGCGGGGGCTTTGACTCTCCCCCACTGCCAATGTATATTTATTAGAAAAAGTTACATATAAAATATTTATTGTAATTTTTTTTTATGTAAAATGCCTGTGTCTCACTCACGCTTGAGATCCGGAATCATGTGAAAAACACTTATCAAATCCCACCACCTTGAAAGGGTCTTATCCCTGGACCCTAGTCCGGGTCGGGCCGAGCCCAAAGTTATCGAAGCTCTACCATCAACATATCTAGGCTGAGCCAAATCCTTGGAGGGCTTATACTACCTAGGCCCTTAGCTGGCCTTCTTGGTCCAGGCTGGGCCTAGGGGATGAAAAGAAGGAAATCAATTTTTAACTTTTTCTACACCGACCGAGTGTGTTAACCTTCCTTTATAAGAACCTAGGCACAACAATACAATGCAACATGGAGATAGATAGGATTCTCACTTTTACTATAATCTAATTTAATAGGGTGATAGCTAAGTAATACATTTGCAATTCAAGTGAAGAAAATTTGATAGTACTGGTGAATCTCAACTTTTAACTCATTATTTTCATCCCTTGATAGAATGCATTTCATTGAATTCTCATGAATTAAACACCAAACAAACAAATTGATCATATAAAAAAAGGTTGTCTCATAACTTTCTCTACAACATGCAATTGAGATTTTATAGCACTTCATTTTCCAACCATCTTAACATTAGATCCAATCTTATGCCATCAATAACCCACATAAGAATCATACTCAAATAAACACACATATATGATCAAATAAATTCACCCACATAACATCTGTGTAAAAATAAGCCATTCCAAAAAAAAAAGAAAAAAAATAAGGAAGAAAATCGTGCATAACTTACTCATATAAAAAACACATGAAAATCACATAAGAATCATATAAAAAATTAATATAAGAATCACATAAAAACCAACATAAAAATCACACTAAGATAAACCCACATATATACTCAAATAAAAAAAAACACACACATATATATACATAAAAACAATAAAATTAAAAGAGGATATGGCATGATTGATTTTATCTAGCCATCAAGCTTTCTAGTCTACAAAAACTTTGTCCAAAACCAAAACTAACCATAGAGCTAGCCCACTTAGAACTCATCTGTGTCAAAAAACAAGTCCAAGCCAGCAGACCAAAAAAACACAGAGACACTTACACTTATACAGTTATATGACTGAACCTCATCCACCCCCACCATTTTCTCTGTCTTGTCTCCCTTTCTCTTTCTCCATCCCCAATTTCCCCACCACAGGCACAGGCACAGGCACAGGCACAGGCACAGTGTATGAAATAGATACATATGTAAGTAAAGATGAAGCGCAAGAAATGGACAGAGGAAGAAGAATCAACCCTAATAGCCAAGTACTCAGACCTCCTCCAATCCGGCACCCTCCAAAAGCTCAAGACCCGGGAGAAGAAGTTCGAACCCATTGCCCACCACGTCAACTCCCTCCACCATCTCCAGAACCCCATCTCCTTCCCCTTCCTCTGGTCATGGCGCGACGTCTCCATCAAGATCCAAAACATGCGCCATCAATACCTCGGCGTCAAGCAAAAGATCCGCATCCCTTCGTCTTCCTCATCCTCTTCATCTCCCCACTTTAACTGGTCTGATGCCACCAACCACTGGCACAACTTCCTCAACTACAAGTCCGTCTTCGGCGACATCGATCTTGATGAGAATATCACTGTCAGCACTACCAATTGCAATTCCAACACTAACATTAGTAATGACATCGCATTTGATGCAGACCCAATCTTTAATTTTGTTGGAGGAGATAGTGATGATGTTCTAGGGTTAGGGTTGGGCATTGAGGATGAGGAAGATGAGGAATTGGATGGGAATTGTAAAGATGTTGAGGATGATGATGATGGGGTTAGGGAGGCGAAGAGGGCGAAGAGGGAGGTGGAGTGGGAGGAGAGGGAGTGGATGTGGGGGAGGAGGGAGATGGAGAGGAGGTGGAGGGTGGAGAGGGAGTTTGAGGAGGGGGAGAGGAGGAGGAGGATGAGGATGGAGGAGAGGAGAGAGGAGGAGGAGATGGAGTGGAGGGAGAGGATGGTGGGGATGCAGATGGAACATGAGAAGCAGATGATGCAGATGCATGCTGATGCCTGCCATGGGCAGATGCAGGTTTTGGGGCTGTTGGTTAGGTTGGTTTGCCAGTTTTTCGGGTCCGGAGGGGACGGGTTGGGGGGCGGGATGGGCGTCATCCCTTCCCAGGTTTTGCAGCATCCAGGGAGCTTGGTGGGCGATAATGGGAAGGCGGATGGGAATTCTGATCCCCACTTCATGTAAATTGTTAGTAAGTCAAGTCAGTATATCTTCTTCTACTTCACTTCTCGCTTGTTACTTTATTTTTTGCATTGAAAAGTTGTTGTCTATTATGTGTATCTGAATGTTTCTGCATTTGAACTTAGATGTGATGGAACCTTGGGATAATGTGTTGTAAGATGTGGTGTTATATCAATGGAATGAAGAATTTCTTGATACGTTTTGATGGTTGTGTGGCAATGTTGATATGAGCTATGATTTATTCTTTTGTTTCAGTTGGATAATCGTTTTCCATTTTGTTTTTGATTACAAAATAAAAATTGGTGGGCATTGTAAATGGGAAAGAGAAGTGAAAATGTGACACTATAAGAACCTAGCGTGATGATTCATGTAAAGTAGGGGAATGCTGTTTGAGATGGTTTGGGTGCTACACAAATGATCAAAGACAATATTTGTATGATGCAATGAAGGATTACTGGTTCAAAGAATTAGAAGGGGGAGACCATAGAAGTTGTGGAAAACTGGAATGAAATGGCAGCGTTCTTTTCCCATTAACGAAGAAAAAAAAGAAAAGAAAGTTTGTTAGCGATGGTTGACCCCTTGGCCTTAGAAAATGTCAATACCAATCGATGATTCATTTTTCCTTTTCCCTTTCAAGTGCTTTAGAAAACGACTACTGAAGTTCTCATCGACGAGATCCTGTTGTTCTGCAAAGAATGCAGTGAATCATGTCCATGAATTTTCAGGGGCAGATGGCCTCACTGAAAGGGTTCAGATCACCATGACCCGTAACTTGTTTGCAAGAGGACAAGGATTGGACGTTCATGGTGCATTATGGAATGAAAATGTACAGGAAATGATCTTTCTTGTATATAAAATGCAACATAAGGATGGATTTGCGTCTGGGTTTTCTTGGATTGTTATTAGAAAGTTGTCTGTTTATGTGTTGCATTTGCATAAAGCATAGCTTGTCGTATTCAAGCAAATGTTTGGAGATGATGAACAGATTTCTTAAATGGTTCATGTATGTAGACTTATACCTATCCCCCATAAATCTTCCATCAATGCAATGCCATTCAATCTCTTTTGGAAATTAGTTTCTGTTGGTTTGGTTTAAGGTAATTGCACTTGCCTCCTTTCTTCAAAATGGAACACATATTTTAATCAGTATATCCTATTCTTTTTGTAGACCAAAGAAAGAATCCTAATGGACTCTTTGGCTTGTAGTTCCTGATTGGGAATTGAGGTCTTTATTTATTTGAATAATGATCATATCATCTGCATTAAAACAAAGTTGGCTTCAGACTCAATGAAGTTGAAAAATACTTAAATTGACTTTCTGTGAGTGAAAGAAATAAGCATTTGTGTTTCGGCGCTTGGTGCAATGGTAAGACATACCTTGTATCATGGAATATAGAGATTAGGGTTTGAACTTGTCTAGGACGTGCTTGTATTCTCTGTAGTAATCCCTTTGCTTCTAGGGCAGCACATTAGAATTTGGCAACATGGTGAGCAAAAGAAGCTTACAATGGATGTTGGTGGCTATTGCTTAGAAAGAGAAGCAAATATTTTTGTTGAATGCTAATTGCTAAATGCCTAAGAAGGGAGATTTGGAAGGTGAACTTGATGTGGATTTGAGAAGAGGGATAATTTCTTGAAGACTTGTGGAATTACTGAAAAGATGGTAGAACACAGACAGGTGGATAAGGCTTTGGTGATGAGAAAATTTGCCCGAACATATATCTCTGACTTGGGAAAGGGATAGAAGTTTTTTCAGAGCAGCAGGTGGAAGGTGGTAGAGCAGTTGTATGGCATGGTTGATGGTGAATGGAACAAGAATTGAGGACAAGAAGCAGATTGAGTAGGAGCGCATTGGTTTCTTTTCAAAATCGTTTTTGAAGGAAGATTTGAAGCAGTGCTTTTTTACTCAATCTTCAATGAACTGCAGTCATGGGTAGAGAAGCTGTTTTTTGCAGAGGATATTCAAGGTGCACTTGCCTTTAATTCTTTCATTAGAGATAAGGCACTGAGACCAGATCGTTTCACTTGAACTTCTTATCTAGCATGCTCTTCCCCTTAAGAAACAAGCTACTGCAAGTCTTCAAAGTATTATTTCAGTAGGTAGGACGAGTATAATTATTAGTGAAACATTTATAAAATTTGCCCGAAGATAGATCTTTTTTTTCTTGTTTTTTCCAATGTATGGGATGGATAGAAGTATTTTTGCAACATTTGCAATGTTAATCCCTCTATATAATGGTGCAACCTGCAAAATAGGTGCCTGGTTATAGATCCTTTACCCTTGTGGGTACCCCTTCCAAGGTGCTTTTGTCTATAGCCAAATATAGAATGACAGTTTGTTTGTGAAACATTGTCTATATACATATGGAATGCCCTATCTTTACACCAATATTGTTGAGGAATTAAAAGCAGTTAGCTTATTTGAAGAAAATAAAAGCTATCTTTCTTTTGATGGTAGCATTGTTCTTGTTAGATTTGATTTTGGAAATCCATCAACATATTATTTGCCCAATTTTCAAATTCTAAAAGAGGTGGCAAAGAAATTCAAAGAGCTTCTTAGTAATTTCCTCTTGGAAGGTGATGGGAAGCTTTTCATCTTATAACCTGGAGGAGGCAGAAATGCCAAATGAGAATAGGGTTTATAGAATTAGGTGATGCATATGGAAAGGATAGGGCTCTTTTATCAAAATAGAGTTGGAGGAGAAAGTGATGCCTTATGGAGAGAGGTAACTGCTTATAATATTGGGAAAGGAATAAGGGATAAGGATATGAGAGAGAGAAGGTGATAACAGTACTGGCTCAAAGTGTGAAAAGATTATGAAATTGTGCGATGAGTTAGTAACAATGGGGCAATGTTGGTGTACAATTTTTCAAACTCTTAGCGGGGATGGAAGTTGCATTGCTTTGAGGAAGATGTGTGGATTAATAATTTTCGGCTGGCTTCCATATTTCGAAAGCTTCTTATGGTGTCTAATTGTCAAGTTCCATTTTTTAACTCGTTTAAGAGACTAAGAGAGAGAAGGGTGTGGAATGTTACTTTTAGGGCACATTTTGAAACAGCCATGGATTCCACAGGTTATGGATCTACACTGTTCTTTTTCCATGGACATTCTCAGGCGTGGATTCTAGACCGATGGAATTTACAATTTCTTTCTGGGTGTAGGGAGGGAGAGGGTGCACATTTTCCACGGAAGTAATAAGTTTGACCTCTCCCTCAGTTTTCAATATCCTCCACACTGCGATCTTGCCAAAAAAATAATTGCACGGAAAATTTCTTTAGGGCCTGTTTGGATAGGCAAAAAATAGAGTAGAGTGAAGTTAAATGGGTGCTAACTGTCTAAAATTTCAACTCTACCCCGTTTGGATGAGTCTGGCCTAATAGATGAAGTAATGTTGTGAGGCATATGTACTCCATTTCACTTCAACTCTAACTACTTCCATTTCCTTGAGTAAAAGTAGATTCTACTTCAAACCTTAACTTCAAAATAAGCATCCAAATGGAGTGAAATGAAGTATTATATTTTAACTTCAACCCACTTCTCTTCACTCCACTCCACATGTAAAATCCACTTCATTTCATTCCACTCCTCATTTATCCAAACAGGCCCTTATCAAACACCAGATTGGCACGTATCCATGGAAAATTTTGGTTCAATAATGTGGCCTTAGAAGAGACCTTAATAAGAATCTTAAAATTAGATGGTAGCCAATTTGATGGAGATTCTTAAATACACGGATACACCTCCTTTGGATGCTGTGGATAGAAAATTGGTATGTCAGACTCCCTTGAGGCCTTTTTGTGTAAAAGCCTACTCCTGCTTATCCTTTACATATTAGCCTTTTTTGCCATTTGGTGTGCTTTTTTCATTTCCCCTTAATTGGTGTCTCCTTTCCTTTATAGCATTCTATCATCCTTTTTCTTTGGGCAGTGTCCATTTTAATGGACAAGTGTTAATTTGTCCATACTTGTGTGATCAGAACTGTAGTAAAAAAGAAAGAGGATTGGAAGTTCCTTCACTGATCTTGTTGTGTGATCAGAACTGTAGTAAAAAAGAAAGAGGATTGGAAGTTCCTTCACTGATCTTGTTGTATCAAGTGAATTATCCTCATTTTGCTATGTCAAAATATCTGCCTAATTGGAGCTTAATCCTTTTCTGTGGTTAAAACCCAAAACCCAGGCAATGATAAATTTTTCCAACTAAATTTGAGGACTTCATATTTTCAGTTTCCTATCCAGTTGACAGTTTAGCCAATTTGGCTTAAATAGAACATAGATTCTTCCTCAAACAGTGAGGTATCCATGCAGCCAAGATGGTCTTTAGGGGCTCCAGGTTCCAAATGGGTGGAGCAAGGCTTTGGTGATTTCAGTGTTGCCAGTTATGCATTTAACATGGTTGAGACAAGGCTTTGACGATGATGATGTCCATTTCAATGTGAAGAAATTGACTCTTAACTTACAAAATTTTTTAGCCATATCCATTTCAGTGAAAACTCTGTCAGGCTATTGTGTGCAGATATGTTACAGCTAAATGTCCATAAGAAGGTCCCAAATGATATCCGTGATTTGCAATTGGGTAGGCATGTGCATTCAGTGGATTTGGTGATTGAATGATGTACAAAAAGCAATGAAAAATTGAGTGAGTTTCCTGTGAAAACTAAACTTTATTTCTAATTCGTGTAGATGAGAAATGCAAGGAATGGAAAGCTAATGATGATGATGACGACGACGATGTTATGAGTAGAAAAGCTGAGAAAACCCTAATTTTTTAATTAAGAGTGCACACCACACTATGTCCCAACCAAGTAAATGGGATGAGGCTTTGATAATGGTGATAATAATGAGAGAGAGTCCAAATCCATACATAATTGTTGATCAGGTGGTTGGTAATCAGAGCTCGTGTGTTAAATTCGATGGACGACTTTAATTCAGGTACAAATAGTGGGGGATTATCATCATATTAAAAATTTCCAACTTTTAACGGTTTTCAGTCAATGCCCACTTAGGGGGAGAGCTTTGTATTTATATTAACAATCATAAAGTATAATTATATGAATACCCTAATAAAATGGTTAAAAAAAAAAAAGGAACGGCGGAAATCTAACAATGCCAAATTTACATCTAGTCGTCTAGAGGAAGACTTAAGTTATTATTTTCCTTAATATATTGGGCACGTTTGGTAATTTTACGAGTAAAGTCAAGTCAAGTCATCATGAAATCAAAAGTACTTTCTACCAAAATTCCCTCCAACTTTTTCAACAAAAAGTCAAAAAACTACTACATTTATTAACTAAAAGACAAAAAAAACTCCATTTTCCATACCAAAAGTCAAAAATATTCCATCCCAAACAACTAAAAACAAAATACCATCATAACCCACTACATATTTTATTCATACGTTGTATTTTATTTCACTCCACTTTATTTTAAAAGTAAAATGCCAAACGTTTAGATGTGTTAGAATTGGTACCATCTTCACAACCCATACTGTAACAATGCATCTGCAGTACAAAATTCCCCAGCTATCCAAATAGTGGCAAACAGTTTTTTGATCCATATCATTAATTTGACAAATAGAAACAGAAAAGCCCACAGAGAGTTTTGGTGTTGGTGGTTTTTTGTCTATTTTCTCTATATCACTTGTTGGAGCCCAGCATGGTCATCATTAATGAAGGGGATTCAGAGTAGCTCCACACATCATAACCATTTTGTAGCTTTCATCTAAAACTGCCCTTCAAATATGACCCAACTCCCATAGTTGAGAAAGCAAGCACACAGTAACAAAACACAGAGGGCTGTATGCTCAACACAATGAGCTAGCCAAGATGGAAATCTTACACATAATGTTCACATCCACCAAATAATTACATTGACGACTGGATACCAAAATGTTTACATCCGACATACAGCCACATTGAGGATTGGTCACTGGGGACACCATGGAGGCAAGTTGGTTCCTGCAGGTGAGCGAGGCCAATGTTTAGGAAATGGAAATCCATTAGTTCTTAAGAAATAGCAACTAATTGAAAACTTTATTTTATCTAATTTCATAAAAGATAGATTAGTCTGAAATACAAATATTTTGAGGCATTTTTATTACATTTCTTGGAGGAAAGGAATTACTATTATACAACTCATGTTTAGGATGTAAGTAATGGTCTAAAGACAATAGATTTACAAGTGCCTTAACCACAAACTATACTTTTGAGTAACACTATTAAAATTAGTAAAAGAGTTAAGATTATGAGTTTCATAACCCTTCTTTTTTTCACGTTTTCATTGGCTATCCTAGTTAGGAGCATGCTTTCATTTAACAATTAACTTGAGCCAAATATTAATGAATTAAATGCTCACTTATATATCCAATTGTTATACTTGAAACATTTATCCAATTATGATTACAAACTTTTAAATGCTTTTACTAATTTGGCCTCACTTAGTGTTAAATGAAAGTACACTCCTAATTAGGACAGCCAATGAAAACATGAAAAAGAAATGGTCATGAAACTCAAATAATGAATACCTGAAAAATAAGAGAAGGGTTATCAAACTCATAACCTTATTCTTTCACCAACTTTAAATGTGTTATTAATGAGCATTGTTTGCGACTTTGGTAGTTGTAAATCTATTGTTTTTGACCAATACTTGTATCCTTAAACAAGAGTTTAAACGTGTTACTAAGGAGTATTGTTTGCGACTTTGGTAGTTGTAAATCTATTGTTTTGGACCAATACTTGCATCCTAAAACAATAGTCTGATAGTAATTTCGTCCTCCCATGTTGAAATGTAATAAAAATGCCTCAAAACTAATCTATCCCTTACGAAATTAGATAAAATATATGTTGGATGTAAACATTGTGTGTAAGATGTCTTTGGCATCCAATCTTCAATGTCTCTTGAAAATAGCATTGATCCAAGACTCATGCACCTTCCAAGTCTACTCTTCTCATCTTATTTCCCGAGTATGTCCAAGTCACTATTGTCCATTTGCAAATTCAAATCGATCTTCTAATAACTCTGCCCTTTTCCTCATTTTATAACAAATTTAAACTACATGTCATACCATGGAATATAATCTGTATAAGTGATGGAATATATATCAAGAATGTCAGAGAATCCTTACCCCCATTTTATATGATTCGACTCCCAAAAGAGCTAACACATCATGGGAATTTGCCACCTTATGGCTTTGAAATAATACCTATGTCCACTATAGTTTGAATGTCCAGATATCTGTAATATTTAAAACCTAGATCGAACACCAAATCCATACAAAATCAGCAAAGATATACAAATGCAAGGATTCCTGACCTAATTTGGTGCTTGCTGCAGAACAGAACCAATCAAATAGCATTTAGGCTAAGTATATTCGGTGGTCATTTAGGCAGTGTTTGAATGTGATTCGTGGATCAATCCCAACCATTCCTTTATAAATTGAAATAACTTTTTGTCGCTCAACAAACCCCGGTGGCTAGCACTGATTCCGACTCTTGCCACTGCTGCAAATCCATCAGCCTGCAAAACCAAAAATAAGTTAATGAATGGAATTGGGACACCAAACTGATAGCCATTCTTTGATTTCTCTTGTTTTACAAGCCCCGAAAGGAAAGAAGCTAAATTTGGGATATCAAAAGGAAATCAAATAGAAGCCTACAACAAAGAAAATATAAAATTATGCCGTAAGGTTTGCAAGTGACAACATCATCTTCTAAATCAAGTTGCAAAAATGACTTTTCAAACTAGATGTCCAAACTGATGGTATTTGTTTAATAATGGTCACAGAAGAAAAAAACACTATCCCTTGCAGCATAAATATTATTTCGTTTCTAAAACGAAAGAGACAAAACTAAACATCTTGCCACTTCTACGCAGCATTTTAGGTTGAATAAGAAGTTTAATGAAAAACGAAGTTGCAAGAACAAGGGTTCATAATTTTGGAATTTATTGGCAGCATGAGACGAAAGATTAGACAAATCTCAAAACATAGGATCCTTCAGATTCAGCATCACATTTAAATAGATTTTTTTAAAAGTTTTTCTAATGACAAATAATATGAAAATAAAACAAATTTAAAAATGTAAAAATCCTACCTAAGAACAATAAAATAATAACCATTCCAAATTCTTAGTTAGATTTCAAAAACATAACGGAAAAAAAAAATAACTACAAAGAAAATGTCTAAATTAGCACTGGAAATAAATTACAAAGAATGCGCTGTGCTTGAGACCTATCCAACAATAGTACCACTCATTAAAAGTTACGCAGGCGAAGTAGATGCAATAGAAAAGGAGGTAGGTATTTTTATAACTATCATCATGTCTTTATAGGTCAATCAATACAATATTATGCATAAAGTTTTACCATACACCATCCACGTAAAATACCGTATGTTGGTGACCTACAATAATGATACCTGGAGCGCACATATAAACCTGCTTAGATTGGAGGTTCTCAACCTATTATCACATAAATTACTCTGTTTTTAAGTATTCATTTTGTTCATTCTCATACCCAAATATAGACTGCAAAACAACTCCCCACACCCCAGCAAAATACATTTGTCACTAAGATACAGATAAAAGCTTCAACCATGTCTGATTTTTGACAGCTAATATCCCCACTATAAAGCTAATTCCATTGTTAAAAGGAGAATGCTTTTACCTATCTTTCAAAGTAGAAGATGCTTCTGCCATTTTAGTTATTTCACTCACTAGAAAGGTCCATAATGTTCCAAATTTAACTGATAATCAACCTATGCCACTGAAATCAATTTAAAATGATATGCTTTGGAAAAAAACCTGAGCTGATTCAGCAGGAACTGTCCCATCGCCATCCACATAGGAATATTGAGGCTGAAAGAAACAAACATTGAGGAAAAATAAATATAGATCTCTACAAATATATGCACATCAGTATAGGCACAGACAAGTACACATGTACATATGTTGATTATAAGTATCCACTTACCACAGTATGACATATCTGGGACAAATTGCCCAGTGGAGAGGTTTCTGATCCATAGCTGCATTTAAGAGAGAAGGCTGTGTCAAATTTACAAGATATAGGAAATCATTATTGAAACCACTGTGTGGGCTGTCCTGTGTGTAAGTTCCATGGATCAGGCTAACTGGCGTTGAGAAAAATATTTGTAATATGAACAAAATTCATGTCATAACTAAAATTTACGAAGATTCAATTCACACAATACACACAATAAATCCCCCAACTATTTAAGAAATCCATAATCCATGTGCATACCAGACATCAAATGGTGTCTCAAATGATGTTCCAAATACGTTATAGAAGCTGACACTGTTCGGTAACTGAGCAGTGTTGAGAATTTGGCGTGTTCCAGCTGCCCATTTGAGGATTGATAAATTGAATGGCAAAGGTACTGACTTCCCATGATACTCTAGCTGCAAAAGAAACCAATGGATGGTAAAGAAAACAATGAGATATAAGGTCTAACAATTCCAAGCTTGAGCTATGATTTCGCTGAATACTAGTTGAATGCAAGTACCAAAGCTACCAACATAGGAATATTAGTAAAATTATGTAAACAAATATTGTCAAGTAAATTTGACTTGATAGAATTTAAACTTCTATTCCAAGTTCTAAGAGATCAGATTCAAAGTTCACAGAATAGAATTTGATACAAGCTTCATGTATACTCATGTATAAGAGGAAGGTGAGACTAAGAGAATTTGAACATAAGAAACAAAAACAAATAAGACAGGTCACTAGACACACAACATCTGTAACCTCCAAAGAAAGATGAATCCAGGACATGTTAATAACGCTGGAAGTGAGTACCTCGTTATGCCTCAAAGCTTCTTCAAATAATTCAATACTTTCATTTGGGCCATACAATTCCAGCTTGATCAATGAGGCTTTTGAGTCTTCAGATTGCTTTCGCCAAACCTGGATCAAAGGTTGTTTTTTCCACTGGTAATCTGGATTTGGCAACATCTCATAGACTGAAGGGCATTCAACCAACTGTGAAATGAAAAAGGAATCTTATATTAAATGCAGGAATACATATTTTTAAACATCAAACCAAGAAAGGAACATGGGAAATGCTAAGGAAAATAAATTGTGGCATCCAATAATATGCAATTTCTTTTTTTATATTCTTTATGATGCATGAAATCAATGTGAGATGGGAACCAAGAGCAAAGGGAAAAGGAGTTTCTCAGTTATTAGGCAAATGCTGTACGTCACATCAGAATAATTCTTCAGTTAATCAATTTGTATATAAAATAATCAAATGTGGTACAGTGGTTTGGCTAACCAATATAGAATGATAAAGCTGTTTGCTAGTTTGCCAATCTATAAACATGAAACAGTATTCAGCTCAGCAGAAGATTGATAATTCAGACTTTTGCCTGAATTGGCTGGGTTTCTTTCAGGCCGACACTCGTATACTTGCAAAATGCAAAATATATGTATCATATCATATACGATACTTCATTTTTATGTGTGAATCTGTAAGCCCAGCATATCTTACCTATCAAATAGATGCCATATCTGGAAATCACAGGTTCCAGACACAGCCAAGTTGAGCAAGTGAGACAAATTTTTGTGTTTATGTGGACTGGTGAAGTTACCGCTGGTGACTGCATGAACCCTGAACCAAGTCAATTCAGGCTATAGTCGTGGACTATAGTCAATGATTTCATCAACTCGTTGAAATTGTCTAGAACAATTTTGCAACAGTAGAAAGTGAATGATTGCATGGCCAGCGTAGTGGCGTGAGAAACTACACAATCTCTTCATTTACAGGCGTCTTCTTAAGTGTCAGTTTCCACATCATGAGGTCAGTGTCATGGGCTTGTTACTTGATTGGTCAGTGTCATGGGCTTGTTACTTGATTGTTTTACTTGAGGTACAGGAGTCCGGGGGAAGTTGGGGCCTGTTTGGCATTGTTCCTGTGTTTTTCCAATTATGTGCTGAGACCAGGTTGTGCGGAGGCTATTCTGTGCATAACTTGCTTGACAACATTGTGTTAATTTGTTCTGCTGAGAATATGTTGTGCGGAACTTGTTTAGGAATACCATAATGATCCTGTTCTAGGAAATAAAACTTGAGATACTCATGTTTTGCAATGCAGTTAAATTCATGTCTACAATAAATATTCACAAATTTATCATAACTATTAAAAAAATAAAAACTTTTGGTGGACCTAGGCGTTCTGATCTTGATTGAATAAACATTATGTTAAATCAATGCCTGGTACAAGTTTTATGCAACGACAGTTATGTCCAAAGCAATCAGAACAGTAGGTCACACTGAAGTCTCAGTAAGGACCAGAATGTATAGGCCATGGAAGAATGTAACAAAGAAACGAATAATAATATAGAAAAATGCGTAGCACTCCTTTCGATGAATTAAGAATAATAAAAAAGTAGACTTTTGATTTCTTTATTATATTTCTATCCAAAACTCTCTCCTGTACTTACGTTCTTGGTGAGTCCAAATTACCTGAGCCCAACTATGGAAAGGTTAGTTCGTTTTGAAGGGACTTTTCCTTAGGACTTTTGAGGCTTAGTATTGGGACCCTTGGTACCCTACCTTGAGGACCAATTGGGAGACTAAGAGTGATGGATGTTTGAGCTAACATACACTTACGGATTGTACAAACGGCATGCGGTGTACAAACTACTTCAGAGTGGGAAGGTGTGAGGTAAGAGGGATACCCAATATTGGGTTATGGACCAAGGTGATTTGATGGTACATCAATGACCTCATTTCCCCTAGAACCGAATGGTAATGTACCGTACGAAAAGGGCAATCATTGACTTAGGTTGGGATTGTAATTCTCCTTGGTTGTTGAGTAATTGAGACTTCAAATTATATCTTTTGGCATTGATGTCCACATGTCTTGAACATGTTCTTTAGCTTTGTAATTGTAATATTGGGATCGCATTGAAGAACTTTGATGGATTGGACTTAGGATCTCCTTTGTATTTCGAACCTTTTGTTGGGATTTGACTGAAGTGTTGAGGCTAGGTGGCTTTGATCGTACAGCCTTTGAAGAGGACTACTTATATTGGTTTTGAAGTATTTGATTGCTTTGTTTTGAATTTGATGGAAGTTTGAATGATTGATTGATGAGAGAGTAGTTCGTCATTCGTTTTGACGAAATCTTGTTCACACAAAATACGTCTAGCCTCTCACTAATGTAGCAATAGGATTCTTTGAGTTGAGCAGCACTCAGCCGTAACATCTAATACAATTGGGGCACCAATGTGATAAAGACTTTTACTTAGCGGCTGAAGATCAATTATTCTTAAATGGATGTACACCATTGGATACCAAAAGATGTAGAGTTCTGATGTTTGTTACCCTGGGTATCACCTTTTCCGGCTGAGCTATTATCCCGTGCATTTCTCTCTACCACGACTCGATTCGAGTGGGGAGGGCAGTGATACTATCCTGTGGTGATTAGCCTATGTGGACCGCCTATATGTTAAAATGTTTTGTTTAGATCTTTTCTTTTGACTCTTCATTTATTGAGATTCATGCACTGTTGCTTAGTACTTCATCTTTGAAATTCACATGATCACATCGTTTGTACTTGTTTTTTGCTATCGCATATTTTTTAGCAACCTAGAGTAGAGACTATGAACCCAACTGAATACACCCAAAAGCCTAGGTAACCTTTAGGTGCTTAGTGGAGCCTCTTAAAGCACCAACACACACACACTTCCCACCGATGTGGGACTTGGGTATTTATTGTTGTTTATAGGTATCAGCTTGCCGACTCGTCGTAGTTTGATAATGCTACTCCTGGTGCATAGCTACCGAGCCCCGATCCCGAGGAGGAGACCGAGGAAGTTCTAGCGGATCAGCCTGATGACTTCCACGAGTGGTGTGCAGACAATATAGTATAGTCGTACTGACCTCGCATCTGAGAGCCTTCACGTCTTACTCTGGTTAGTTTCTTTTGGTTATATTTATTGGCCGGGGTATTTGTAGTGGCCATTTATTTTTTAAATACTTTTGTATAACGGTTAAACTCTGACTTTAGCAAATGTATAATGGAAGCAGAGGCAGGACCAAGTGTTCAGCAGGGAAGAAAAATTAGGATCGACCCAAGACGAGCTGAGAGAAGAGGGGCTTGACTCCTCTTCTCGTTTCCTTTTGACCTTTTCTCTTTTCTTTTTCATTAGAGAGATATGAAAAGTGATTCGTTGCCCTTTTCGTCATGTATCTCTTTTTTCTTTAGTTAAAGGTAGATGAGAGAGAGAAGAAAGGTGTGGTGGCTCAAACCTAGCCAAAAGCTATTGCGATACATTCTTTCTTTTGCTGCTCAACACTTTGGGCAAACTATATCAAAAACTAAATCATGAGATGATTAGGATGAAAATAGAGCTCTCTATATTTTCTACACCTAGGCTCTCTCTTTTCTCCTCAACCCAAGTGATCCCGGTACAATTTACCCATTGAATTGTTTTCAATATACACAAGCTGCCCATATCCAAGCCACTCATTGGTTACATGTGTATAAAAAATCTACGCCTTGGTTTAACTCATTATCAAACATGTCCAACCCAAATTACACTTAGTGAGTCGGATAATGTGGGTTTGGGTTTGACCATCCAAATTTTAGGAGGCAGAGAGGGGAGGCTCGTGTAACCTATGTGGGTGGGTGGGGCAGAGAGGGAGGTGGCTGGGAAAGAGAAGGCAAGGGTTCAAGTATCTTAATAGTCTGAATGAATAGGTGGAAGAGGCAAACAATCCAAAATCCATGTTTATGTTTTCAAACCACTTGGTGGATAGAGTGAGAATAGAAGACGATGACCAAGTGAGGTGCTTTGTATGGGGAGAGCTGAGAAAGGCCTCCATGGTCTGTGGTTGGAGATGTGTGGTTTTTGAGATGGATTTATGTGGGATTTGAAGAGGGGACTAGATGGATATGGTGTGGTTATTTTAAGGAGGATGAAAATAACACACACACACAGAGAGAGAGAGAGAGAGAGAGAGAGAGAGAGAGAGAGAGAGAGAGAGAGAGAGAGAGAAGCATGGGGAAAAGGAGGGAGGGAGGCGATAGGGACATGCAGCGTATAGGTCCTAGAGAAGCATGGGGAAAAGGAGGGAGGGAGGCGATAGGGACGTACAGCGTATAGGTCCTATTTAATTGGCGCCTTTTGAAAAAAGTTTCCAGCGATTTGTTAAAAAACAAAGAAAAAAAGAGTTAGATTGGTCTGAAATTCCTACTTTGGCGGCTATGATTTCAGGGATTGTTCCACAAAGATTAGGTAATTAATATTTACCAAACAAGTTCCCTACCCACTTGTCTCATGGATCGGTAACATCCAAAGAGTATGATGCCAAACGGGCCCTTAGTTTTTGGAGGAAAAAGGTAGGGCATATGATTTTTCCATGATCTTCCTTTCTTGAGTTCCTTCTCTACAACAAGTGGGAGAAAAAGAGGGGTTCTCTACAACAAGTGGGAGAAAAGAGGAAGAAGGCTTAAGGAGAGAGAGGAAGAGGAGGAAGGGGGAAGGGTGATGCAGCCCAGGGAAAATACCAAACCCACAGCAGGGATTTTGGCCGAATCCAGATGGATTCAACAATCAAGAACTTACGAACAGTGAATAACCAAAGCAAGAAACAAACCAGAAATCAATTCTTTTATTCAATAATAGAGATGTGTCGATCACTAAAGGGGATTTACATATTTATAATAAAATTCCTACGATCTTTCCTATCTCATTAGGATTCTATTGCTAAACATAAAATTCCAATTTAAAGAAACCTACTAATTCTAAAATACTAAAGACTACTAAAATAGGATAACTTCCCACAACACAGCCGGTTCTTCCCATTGGACTTGTGGGCCATTCCAATGGGTTGTGTTTGATTGACCTGATAACTCACGGGTTGGGCCCATTGGACTTGGGCCTGGCTAGACTTTCACCAGTTCTCCCCGCCTTGATAACGTTCATATAGGTCCGGGTTGATGCGCTGGAAATCAGTAGCAGTGATCCATGATGCATCTGAGATGGGGTGATCCTTCCATTGATCAAGAAACTTTTGAAAACCTCCGCAGCGTGTAGACACGAGTTGATCATCAAGTACATCCACAATTTGATCAGACGGAGGACGAGTAGGTGGTAGAGATAAGATGTGCTCTTCAATTCCTTCATCTTTGTGACGCCCATGGTAGAGAGTCAAGTCTCTTACATTAAAAGTGGAACTGATACCTAGCTCTGTAGGCAGTTCAAGGACATATGCATTGGAACTCATCTTCTTCAAGATCTTAAAAGGACATGCGTTGTGAGGGTGCAGCTTTTTATTTGCTTTGGGAGGAAGGCGCTTGGGACAGATTCTGATGACCATGTCACCTTCTGCAAACTCAACAAAATGACGACGTGCATCAGCATGCTGTTTGTATATGTCATTACTAGTGGCGATGTTTCTTCGAACCTCATCATGTACGTGCTGCATATGACGGATAAAATCTTCTGCTTCTCCGCTTGGTCGCGATGCTATGGGCAAAGGGACTAAATCAGCGGGTAGACGCGGCCGTACTCCAGTCACAACTTGAAATGGTGACATTTCAGTAGATCTGTTGACTGAATTATTGTAAGCAAATTCAGCCATGGGTAAAACCAGATCCCAAGATGTGATGTGATTGCTAACTAAACATCTAAATAATTTGCCCAAACTGCGATTTACCACTTCTGTTTGACCGTCGGTTTGCGGATGATAGGCACTGGAAAATTGTAACTTTGTCCTGGTGGCCAACCAGAATGTCTTCCAAAAGTAGCTCATAAACTTTTCGTATCTCGATCGGACACAATTGTCTTAGGAAGCCCATGAAGATGTACCACTTCTCGAAAGAATAACTGCGCGACTTTGGATGCGTTAGAAGAATTGGAACATGATATGAAATGAGCCATCTTAGAAAATTGATCTACCACGAGTCCACGACAAATATAGAATCAACTTTCCGTACTGTGTTCGGTAGACCCAAAACAAAGTCCATGCTGATGTCTTCCCATGGAGCATGTGGGACGGGAAGGGGCTGGTGGAGTCTTGTATTCTTTTTGTTACCTTTCGCAAGTTGGCAAACCCTGCATAAATCACAGATTCTAATGATATATGATTTCATCTTAGGCCAAAAGTACCTATCACTAACAAGATCAAGGGTCTTGTCACGGCCTAAGTGTCCGCTACATCCGCCACCATGTAATTCTCGCACAATATGTTTGCGGATGGAAGTTGCTGGTAGACATAGTTTCGTGCCACGAAACAAATATCCATCATGAATACTGAAGTGCGGATGTTGAGCTTGCTTGCCATTGAGAAGATCAGTGTAGATGTGACCAAAATCATTATCTGCAGGGTATTTTTGATCAAAGCATCTGCGACTTGATTTTCTTTGCCGGCTTTGTGTCGAATGACAAAAGTGAATTCCTAAAGATGGGAGTTCCACTTTGCACAGTTTGCACTCAATTTCTGTTGAGAATGTAAATGCTTGAGGGCTTCATGATCAGAGAATAGAACAAACTCTTTTCCAATTAAATAATGTCGCCAATGACGAAGAGTTTGTACTACAACATATAGTTCGAGATCATAAGGAGAATATGTCTTCTTGGATTCATTCAGCTTCTCACTGTAGAAGGCGATAGGATGACCTTCTTGGCTAAGCACGCCGCCAATACCAACATTAGATGCATCACAATGAACTTCAAAAACCTGATTGAAATTTGGAAGGCGCAAAACTGGAGCTTCTGTTATCTTCCGTTTTATCTGTTCAAATGCATGGGCAGCAGCACTGGTCCATTTGAATGTCCCCTGTTTCATACAGTCAGTAATAGGAGCCATGATGCTACTAAAATTTCTGATAAAACGCCTATAGAATGTCGCAAGCCCATGGAAACTTTGAGCTTCAGATATGGTTGTAGGAGTAGGCCAATCAATAACAACATTTACTTTGGCGGGATCTACCTCAACACCTTGAGCAGTAATGAACTAATCCAAGAAAAGCAAAAAATCAGTCATAAAAGAGCACTTCTTGAGGTTGATATAAAACTTGTCACGGCGCAAGGTGCTGAACACACACCTTAAATGATCAAGATGTTCTCTCTTTGACTTGCTGTATATCAAGATATCATCAAAATAAACCACAACAAATTTGCCAAGAAAGGGGCGCAATAGCTCGGTCATCACTCGCATGAAACTGAAAGTACTTGGTGCATTAGAAAGACCAAATGGCATCACTAACCACTCATAAAGACCTTCTTTGGTTTTGAATGCTGTTTTCCATTCTTCACCCGGTCGGACGTGAATCTGGTGGTAGCCGCTGCGTAGATCAATTTTGGAAAAAATAGTGGATCTATGCATTATATCCAACATATCGTCTATTAGAGGAATAGGAAAACGATATTTTACCGTAATTTGGTTGATGGCGAGACTGCCCACACACATAGATCAATCTATGTGTGGGTCTGGGCCTAACCTGCAATTCAGGTCGAACCTGAACCAGAGCCCAAATCCAGCCCACTTGCAGCATACTGAATTTGCATTTTTCAGTTTGGGCCTGACTTGCAATCTGGGCCTGATTTGAGTCCAGGCCCGACCCAGCCCACTAAAACAAAAAAAAGAACTAGAATGTAGAAATTTGTGGCCGGAGTCATGTGGGCCCAATTCCAATCTAACTCATTCAGAGTGCCATTAGGCCAGCCTATCAAGCAACAATATTTAAATCATCCAGATTCCAAACAGTGATCCACTTATACCTGCGATCTCCAAAATCAGGTTAGCCCATTCAAAGAAAAATATGATCTCTTCGTGTTTCCTCTTGATTCAAGTCAATATGAAGATTTTTGGGAGCTCAATTGCACTTCAAAGAATTTGGTATAAATTTTTACATGGAGATTGGTATTTTGAAAATGAGTTCTATTTTGAGCAATTTCTGAATTTGAAGCAAGAACATCTGACCATTGATGAATATACCTGCCAATCTCGGGAGCTGCAAGACATCGAATTAGAGGAAGATGAGATACATGATTTAGCTCATTATGTCCAAGGCTTGAGACCCGATATCTTGGAAAATATGAATTATTGCAAAACCTGCCACGAGGCACACTTAGAAGCCATCTGTATTGAGCGCATGCTTAGAAGGTCTCGCAGGCAACAATGTCGACAGAGAGCTCACATCGTGGAAAGACTTTTTTTCAGGAGAAGACAATCCTACTATTGTCATTTGCCGACTCCTCAATACAAATGAAAAGGAAGAAGAAGAATGGAGATAGGCTCAAAAATTCCACACATGTATAAGAGTCGAAGATAAATCTGCTAATTTGATTATTGACAATGGTAGTGCAATAAATTTTGTTGCGCAAGAGGTCACTGACAAACTTCATTGGCCAATTGAGAAGCTTCCTAAGCCCTACCAAGTCACATGATCTAATGGTAATGTTATCCCCGTGACTTATAGATGTTTGGTATCATTCAAAATGGGCCATTATGAAGACAAATTTTGGTGTGATGTGATCCATATGAATATTGCTCATATTATTTTCGGACGTCCATGGCCTTATGATCCAAAAGTGCACCATGATAAAGAGTCCAATACATATACCATTTTGTGGAATGGAAAAAGGGTTATTATGCTCGTTCCAATGATTTTAACAACCCCGTCTTCGTCTACATAATCACCTTCCACAAAAAAGTCACAAAAAGAGCAAATAGTTGAAACTGAAGTCATGACTGCGCCACAAGTGAAGCCAGAAGACATCAAGGACGACATCAAAGAGCAAGGTCATGGCAAAGACGATTTTGTGAGTACAAACAATATTGATCAAGGCAATGTCAATCAAGAGCTGCAAAAGGTTGAAGATAAACAAGGAGAAGCAAACATTGAATACTTTGACCAAGTTAGTGAGAATATTGAACATCTGGTGGTTCCAATTGTCATACCACTTCTAGAAAATCCAATTGGGCTATTAGAAATCAAATCCATTGTTCCAGTAGTTTCACAAGCAGATCAAGTAATTGAAGTTCTTCACATTGACTTCATTTTTGGCGATCACCGATGGATAGTCAATGTTCATGCTCTGTCGGTAAAAAGGCAACAACTGAAGCTTCTATTGGTCAGATCACACATCCGAACTCCATACAGGCATTAGCAAAAGCAAAACCTCCCATCTACCTCTTAATGGAGTAAAAGACCGCATCAAGCTTCCAAGCAATGTCATGAGAATGCAGATCAAAAGAAGAAACAAATGTTTGTGCGATTGATTTTCGACCCAGGTGGACATTTTTCAGAAATTGTGGTCGAATTCTCTCCCTTTTTATCAAGCTATCAACTCGCCAGAGTCGAATATTTTTCAAGCAGGGGAGAATTGATGCAGGCCAAACAATAGGTCGGCCAACCCATTGGGTCAGTCCATAGGCCCAAGGGGACATTTATTTAGTTAGGAAATATTATTTAGTAGTTTGGTTTGTTTATGATTGATATTAGTTAGTTTCCTTTTAGATATGATTCATATATTAGGAAATATAGTTGCTTAGGGATCAAGCCAACTCCTTTATAAAAGGATGTGAGGCCTATTGTAATGACATGCTTATTATCAATTAATCTTTTGAGTTATGAGAGTTTTCTCTTCAGTTATGGTGTTTTCTCCTCTTGTGAGATTGCCCTAGTGGCTAGAATCCATCTTTGGATTCAATCAATCATTCGGGAGATTGATCTATTGTTCGATCGGTTGTGGGCCATTCCAATGGGTTGTGTTTGATTGACCTGATAACTCAGGGTGCCCATTGGACTTGGGCCTGGCTCGACTTGCACCAGAGGGAGGGAGGGGGGATTTGAAATTCGAATTACTACTAGTGCAGCAAAGATTGCCAGGATACCAAATAGAGCAGTCGTGGATTTGATAATATATACGTTTTAAATGAAAGAATGGGATCAATAGCAGATGATTTTTTTAATAACAGTAAATTTTATTTAACCAAAAAACAACAAAAACAGAACCAACACAAGCAGCCAACAAAAACCTAAACAGGAAAAAAATTTAAAAAAATAAAAATAAAAATCCACGAGCATAGAACTCCCTCCTCCTATGCAAGGCTATCTGCCAAAAATTCGCCGCCCTTAGAACATGACGGAATAAAACACCAACTGACTACTAACATCCTATAAACAGCAATATAAATATATCCAGTTGATGCCTTGGGAGCAAGATCATGCACACAGATCAAGACTGAATACGTCATATCATTGCCAAAGAAAAATAAAAAAACTAAAAATGAAAAATGAAAAAAATATAAAGTAGCATAATTATCTCAACTATAAGACACCTTAGTTGGCAGTCTGAGACACTAACTCAGCTCCAGGTATATTCCAGAAACAAAACTTTACAGGCTACGGAAGTACCAGTTGATGCATTGTCCACCTAGATACAAAAAAGTAGCTTTCAAACCCATAAACAAACTGCAATCCTGTTAAAAGGGCATCATTGATGCACCCTGGTGCACCTGTTAAAACACAATCCGAAGGTTAGTAACCAAGTACGAACTCGTAAAATTTCATATGGAGAAACTCCTCCAGACACAACTCACAAGAAATTACCTTGAAAGGGGCATGCAATGCAGATCCACTTGTTTACATACTTGTCGAATACCTAATGAGTTCCCCACACACCGTCATGAGATACAATTTATATAGAAAATATATATATATATATATATCACAGATGAAATGGTCAATAACAAAAAAAAAAAAAAAATACACACATCAGGATGTAGTGAAAGGAAACACAGCATAAGAAGTCCACCCATCGAATGTGATATGACATTTACTCTCTTCCCTCCAGATGCCTTGTATGCGGTAGCCAGTTTTACTTTCAGGCCATCCATTACTTTATCAATTCTGCCAACATGATAACCAACCCAATGCTGAGATCATCGGGTAGTTTCATACACTACTTTGAGGAACTCTAGCAGCATGAAATTTTAGCCAGTCTTAGCTATGGTTTAAGAGTTGATTGAGTATCAAATAATCCCATTTACGTTTTGGTGAAACAGCTGCCGTTAATCAGTTAATAGTTTTGCCTACCTGTTGCTTTGTCGGAAGTCATAACCATAGCCAAACAATGTGGTCCCCTTCTTATATCCACATCCAATAAGCATATTGATCATATCATGAAAATGGTACACATCTGTCAAATGGAGACATTTTGCCCACTACAAAATCAACAAAAAAGATGTCATACTAATAAAATAAATAAATAAATGAACAAATACAACAAACATTTAATGTATCTCTGCAATGGGCAAATTAACCACTGTGGCCTGATGGCATCGATCAGTTTCCCTTGCACATTCCAAATTGGTACACAGAGAACATAAACATGCAGGGAAGTAGTAGAATTGTGGGGAATCAGAACCAGCTCATTTTGGGGTACACAATGTTTCAGAATATTGAAATCAAATTATACTTCACAATGGGAGATGAAACTAATCAAACCGCATGAATAATATTGCAGATTGTAAGATTTTTCAGAAGTACAAAAGCACATCAGAGGAAGACATTGATAGACCATCTAGGCCACATCCATATTACTAAAGAATCCTTTTGAAATTTTGAAGTGTACTAGCTTAGCAGCTTCGGCAGTGAAGATAACCCTGGATTGATATACATGGTTGATGGTTGGCATATGGCATACCCAAAGGCCCACTGGCTGATAGGAATCCTATCCATGTTTATATTTTTCTTGCTTTTATCTCTTTTTTCCTTGAGTTATCTTGTTAGCTACTTACCTATCTAATTTTTTTTTTATGTAGTTACATTGTCTGTTGTAATTGCTTAGCGTAGTTCCTTGTTTATCTCAATTACTTTAGATTCTTGTTTTTTGTTGCAATAGGTAGTCTATATGAGGGGCTATTTGTTCAGAGAAAATTCTCTCTCTCTCTCTCTCTCTCTCTCTCTCTCTCTCTCTCTCTCTCTCTCTCTCTCCATTTCCTTAATAATAAATCAAGGCTAATAACACTGGCCCTGCTAAATAGAAAGGAAGCGGATCATGGATTAGACTATAAAAAATAGATCCATCAGACATTCCTAGCCTTAACAAGAGTTTGAATGAGATAGTGAGAACAAATGTCAACGGCTTAAGTTATTGCTTGGATTAGATGTAATGCAGGATAGGCTTGCAGCCCACATGTGGGGCCCAAGATAGTTTAGGGCTTTTTTTTATTTCCTTAATTATTTGTCATTATTGTCCAATTTTATTTAATGAGTTGTCATTAGGACAGTTTCTGAGTTTATTCGCTTTCCTAGTTTGATTAGAAGTCTTACCACTAAGTTTCTTTCTTATTTATAAGGGCATTGTAGAGATGAATTCTCAAAGTTGATTAATAGAATTTGTGGGTTTATCCCTTTTTGACATGCGTCCTTGTGTTGAAGTCTTTGTGGAGACCATGTATTGTGCTTCGGCACTTTTCCACCAAGCCATAATATTAGGATCTGCATCAGATGACCAGCGGACTAGCAGAGTCTAATCAGGGGCAGAACTGGGGAGAATTTTGGAAAACCCCCACCACAAGAAGTTTTTGTTTACATAGTGGCCCCTAAAGGCAAATTTCCAGCTTCTGCACCACTGTGCGTACGCTTAGCTTCTGACTTGCCATGCCAAGAAAGACATTTCACAAGAATCACGATTGCTCGACTTAGAAAGTTATAGAATAGGCAAGAGGTGAGCCGAAAGGTCCTATTAAATGCAAGAAGGGGTTGTGTTTTGGCCTTCTACTAAAATCAAGCCCTTACCTTCTTGGGGATCAAATCCAGGCTTTGGCATAAATGATCAACAAAAATTAGTTTAGCGCGAGCGCAATTTTAAAACAAAATTTTGCACACTAACAATGTGTTAGATTGGATGGCTAAAAATGTCAGATGTAGCTGAATTTTGGTCAAATTATGATTGATTACCAATCTAGAACAACCCCTATTTTGGTAGGGCTAGTGGGCTCCACCCATATTCCACAGCTCACGTGAACATATTTGGACTTCCAAGTTCATAAAATGGAGTTAATTGCATTTTGCTTCCCAAGCTATGTGACATGTAAAGGGTTGAATTTTGAAATGTATTAGCATGTTTGATTGGAAGCACCATTTCACACAATTAAATGAGAGTTTTAGATGTAACTTTGTTTTTCACATTTTAATCAAAATCTATGGAGATTTACGATATGAAACAAAATATCATCATGTTTGTCAATTCTCACTTAAATGAGAATATTGAATGGTTCAAATCATGAATTGGCAGCCACAAAAGTGCAAAAAATCAGATTGAGTGTGCATATTACACCATGCAATAAAAAAATAATATAAATCCAACAGTTAATAACAACTGGAAGAGTGTCATCAAATTTGGATTTGTGCCAATGCAAAGAAGGTAGGTGTTTGTAAAAAAAATTAAAAAATTGTATTAATTAAAGGTTGCTGCCAGGTATGAAAACTCAGAAAAGGAAGGTAGTTGATAAAGTGGGTTCTCAGTAGATTTAGATGATCTTCACTTGATAAACTACTATTCACTTGTATCTCTTAAACAAATAGTGAATAGAGTTCATCATGTGCAGAATAGCCATGATCAACCTAGTCATTTGCATTACACAAAGGTGGGCCCCAATAATAAAAAAAAGGACCCACTTCTCCAAGTACAATAAAACTACCCCAAACGCTATTAAAAGAAGAACACAACAGAAGAAATATCAGAGAGAGGCCCCAAACTCACAATTGAAGGATCTAAATTGTCAATTGCATGCAGCCCATAATCATCTTCAGGAACTACAATTTCAACATTCTCATCCAACGATTCCGTGTATCCTAAACCAAATCAAACCAAAATAAAATCAAACAACACCAAAAAAGAAGAAGAAGAAAGAAGCACTTCTTTTCATCAACTACCCAAAAGTTGAAGAACACAAAAAAACCAGTACCTGTTTTGGGATTGTAGAGAGACCAGAGATGCTTCTTGAATTCGAAATTGGCCAAGAAGATCCGAACCCAAGCGCGGATTTGGAACCCGTTCTTCTTGTTCCTGGCGTTGAGGATGGAGCCTCCCATGCCCGATACCAGGAGGACCGGATCCAGATCCGAGTCCGACCCGTCATCGACGGCCAGGATCCTTCCGCGGCGAAAGCAGTCGCCCAGCATCTATCTCTCTCTCGTTAAGGGGGTTGTAGAGAGGTGATGGTGGAAGACGAACACATGAAGTAGAGAGAGAGAGAGAGAGATGAGATTTCGCGGGAAGCGGTCAGATGCCGCTGTCCGCAGATTGACTGAAAAGGGAAAGCAGCATGCGAGCTTACAGATGGAGGTTGCACTCGTGCCACTAAATGACGCGTGTGAAAAGGACGTGCCGTTCGTGGGATGGTACCCGTGTTGGTTGGTTGGATTCGGAGTTGATGATGGCGATTGTCAACGACATGGATAGACTTTGGAGGGCTCTTATAAAAACACTAGTAGATTCCCGTGCATCAAGCCACGGCGCACCACGATTATACAAAATAAGAATATTTATATATATTTACACGATTATACTTATAAGAATCTTAAATCAGATTATTTTTATTTTTTATTTTTATTATTAATAGGAGTTCTTTTGGGTGATTGACTAACTCCATGGTTTGTAAAATCTGGATGTACACGAAGTTAAACACCCAGGGTAACTACCAATTCTTGCAGAAAAACAGAAAGTGAGAAAGTTATTGTAGAAGTTAGCCCAAAAAAGCCCAAAAATTTGATTGCAATCAATTTTATTAATTGGAGAACAATAATCATAATTTTCTTTATAAGTAAATGGGGTCATGCTCTGAAGACTTAAATAATTTATGTGAATTGGAAAGAAAAACTGGACAAAAGCCTCTTTAAACTATAAAAGGGTTTAGGGGAATGGAAAATAATACCCAAAAATCTGATTCCAACAATTAAATATTTCAATTAGAATGAAGTTGCGTGACCATAACCAAGTGAAAGGGTTCAATCACAGCGAAACCATGTGGTTCTAGCCACTACACAATTAGAATTTTTAAAAGCGGGCTTCCCTTTTCGAATAGGAGGATCTAACGCGGATAGCTTATGACAAAAGAAAAGTAGAAAACAAAAGGTTTGAGATTATATTTTTTAAAAACTTTGGATAATTTTCACCTTTTTTATTCTTCTGGTCAAAATGAATATTTTTTGTAATAAATTTTTGAACCAAAACTACAATGGAAGAATCTCCCCAGTAAGTTCAGTAATTGCTGGAGTGCAAACTTATGGAAGCTCTTCAAATATGTAGATTCCACCACCCAAATCAGACTCTTTAACCATTAATTTATGTGATGAAAGGCTTCCTTATGTAAAGGTAATAAACAGAGTATAGGCAATGTAAGTAAATTATTCAGTCGTATTGGAAAATGACATGTGGTACCCGACATCTCTTTCCATCGTATTGGGAAATGACATGTGGTACCAGACCCCAAATCTCTTGGGGCTTCAATATCAACACTCATGATCATATTTAATATGATACTCTTGTCAACCCATTTATGCATTTGCCAATATAATTTTCTATCAGTCAAACAATGGAACACATAACTCTCATCAACAGAGAGAGGCAATTCCTTTGAAACTGTTTCAACCAAGAAGATTACCAATAATCAACTTCTAATTGAAAGCATTATGTTTCTTCGAATTTAAATAATAAAAAAAATCTAGTAAAGTGCCACACCGTTGACTCATGCTTGGCACATCAATGGAGTCTCTTTTGGATGGTCAATAGGTCCTTACCCAAAATAATTTCTCTCCTCAAAATAATCTAAGAATTTAATTTAGAGTTTATAAAACAATCAGGTCCTTAACCCAAAATTCTAAAAATTAAAAGGGTGGCCATACTATTTCCCATTCCCACATACTACCAAACCACTCATCCCAAAAGTTCTGTAAAATATTGAGGGCCACACTTTCTCCTACTCTCACAAACCAACCACCAAAATCATCTCACCATGTCACTATCATTCTCTCCCTCTTATCCCCACATGTCATCTCCATCCTCTCACTTATCCCCACACACCACAACTTATAGTCATCTCAGCTGCTTCACAGAACCGAGTTTGTTACAGAACTCGACGCCTGCAACCAATGAATAATCTAATAGATTCCCCCCCCCCCCCCCCCCCCCCCCCCAACTAATCAAGAGTCAAGATCAGCCGTCATCATCAAGGTCGCCCAACCCTGTACAGCCATAGGATTGGACCTGAGCCATGATCAAGTCGTCCAGTGGGTCCCACAACCTGATGTTTATAAGTACAAAACCCCTTTGTGATTGACTCCAGTAATGTGTAAGCTTTGAGATGAGGGGCCAGATGGGACCCAATCCCCACGGGTCCAACACCATCAGGTTCGCCCTTGAGTCCACTATCAGATGTAAGGACCCGATCTGTAATCAGATCATTTGGTGGGTCCCACAATCAATTAAATATGACAGAATCGAAGGACGCAAAGATGAACAAAGGATTTGCATAAGTTCAAATGAATAGGAAGTACGTTGGAAAAAATCATACCCTTTTTTTAGGGATATCTTCTTCTTCCCCTTTTCTTCGATGTCCAAGCAAACGAAGGGATTACAAAAACAAAACATTATTAGATGAGAAAATCACTTGACTTTACTATTACTATTACAAAACAAAACAGCCCTCCAATACCATAACCCATCCACACCCACTTCTCAATACCCTAAATACCATCGACCCATTCGATGAAATTGTGAAAAAAAAATCTACACGAACCATTCAAACCCATGCATTTGAAAACAACACAAATACAGTCTCACATAATCGAAACACAACAGGAAGATTTCAATAAGACCGATTTACAAAGGAAAAAAAATTAACAACATACCGTAAACTAAAATGGAAGATTAAAATAGAAGAGGATTAACGCAGGAAGAAGAAAATGTATCTGTGAGAGTTGTGGAGTGTAACGTTCAGGCATGCGCAGGATAGCGGTAGAGGCGCATCACAAAAGAGAAGAATAGAGAGATGGGATGATAAAATGCGCAGAAGGTAGAGAGAGAGATCATACTGTGATTCGAACCAAACCCTAGGTTCTTATGCACCACCAAAAATCCTTTAATCCTCTGAACTGCAGAAATATTTGAAAATGAAGAAAATCACGTGCCTTTATCTTACCACATATGCTTAGAATCTCTGCAAGAGGGAATAAAAACGGAGCCTCAACAGAAAAGAAGATCATTGGGTTCTCTATGATTTTTCCAATGTCTCAGATCGAAAGAAATGGAGAGACGAAACTGGAGAGAGGAGAGGAAAGTGGTTTGCGTTTTAAGGGAAGTTTAGTAACTGTCTGTATAGCATTTTGGACAAATCTCAGCTTTATGTACATAAATCCAAGGGTCCAAAATATCCAAGGATTCAAAATCTGCTCCCCCTTATTATATAGATGTTTCTTTGCACACCTACCATTTTAACTTGGGAGCTGCTAAAAGCACACAGGAAATTTTTTTTTCCACAAAGTACATTTTTTTATGATTAAAATATCCATATAGTAAATTACCTACTATTAAGTCTCTATACCTCTCTAGCTTCTCTCTACACTTACCCACTCTAAACTAACCCCACCACCACCCCCGCTTGCAGCACTGCCGGCTGGAGAGGGAGAGCGGGAGGTGGGCCCTGGGTGGAGGCGGTAGGGAGAGGGAGAGGGAGAGGGGGAGAGAGAGGGAGAGATAGGGAGAAGGAGATGGAGACTAGACGGCCAGCGAAGGCGGGCATGGAGAGGGAGGGAGGGAGGGAGAGGGAGTGTATAGAGAAGATGAGAGAGTAAGGATTAGGGTAGTTTAGGAAATATGGGGTGTGTAGAAATTAATTTTGGCACTTTTTTTATTTAAGTGGTGCGTGTAGAGAGAAGCGATGTGTGGAAAGAGATTTTTAGTGTGCATTTAGTAGCTCTCTTTAAATTTTTTAATAACGAATATACCCTTGTGGTAAATCTCCAAACTACTCCTTTTTACCTCCCCTTCTCCATCTCCATCGCCCATTTGCCATCTCTCTCTCTCTCTCTCTCTCTCTCTCTCTTCTCTCTCTCTCTCTCTCTCTCGCTTCCTCTCCCTCTCTCTCTCCCTTTATCTGTCCCTGTCCTTTTTCGCTCCCTTTATCTCTCCTTGTCTTTTTCGCTCTCGCTCCCTCTCTCTTGCTCCTTCTCCTTCTCCCGCACCCTCTTCCTTTCTCTCTCCCTCTCTCTCTCCCGCTCCCTGTCTCTCTTTCTCTCGCTCTCTCCCCCTCCCCCCCCCCCTCTCTCTCTCTGACGGTGCTGTATGAGGGGGTGGGGGTAGGGTTTGAGGTGAGATTAGTTTAGGTATTATGGGGGGTGTGCAAAGAAAAATATGAAAATCCCAAACTCAATGGTAGGTGTAGAAAGAAAGAGAGTGTGCAAAGAAAAATTGGGGGTGGGGGGTGGGGGTGTGTTTGTATTTAGAAGCGCTCTAGACTTTGATTGCAGAGAGTTTTTTTTTTTTTTTTTGGATAATGACTGTACGATTGCCCTTATATTCGACAATTGCCCCAAAATAGTAAAAAATAACATAATTCCCGTAGAGCTGTTCGTACAGGAAAGGACGCCTTGAAAGCTATGATTTTACTCTTAATTTTGTGTGATAACCCAGGGTTGTAGGATATCTCACAAATTCAGAGATTTTCCAATGTCTTCCTTTTTCCCTTTTTTATCGAAGAGTGTTGCTTTCCGATAAAGAGGAAAAAAAAACTGAAGTAAAAACCCTTTTCACTAAGGTTCATCTTCTTCGATTCTCTTTTGTTTTTCCCTCTCTTTTTATATTACTATCTTTCTTCTGATATAATAAGAAGACATCCTTGCAGTCCATTCTCCTTCTTCATTCTTTGCAAAAGCGAGATAGGGCCACATACCTCTTGTGATGACTTAAATTGGATGAACTTTGGATAATAGAAAATAGTATAGTAAGAGCCCTAACTTAGGAATCCGCAAGTAGAAACGATGAAAATAGAACAGAGCTCTGAATTCACAGTGAATATGTGCATTAGGTTTGGGTGGGAAGCGAGAATTGTGCGATACCTATGACTGTAGGAATAATCGCCTGGTTAGATATTCTACAAACCTAGGATATTGCGGCATGTGATATCCTATAGACCTAGGATGTTGCAAGCTTAAGGGTAAAACCATCACTTTTAGAGCGTCCTTTCTTGTGCGAATAGCTCTCCGAGAATTATATATATTTGAACCGTTTGGGGCAATAGTCTGGTATAAGGACAATCGTACGGTCATTATCACTTTTTTTTTTTAGATATATATAGAAGATTGCATAGAGTTAAGAGTGTATGGGGCCCACTTGGCATTTAGGCCCACTTCATTGCAAAGTATATGCCCCTTTGTGGAAATATCATGTGGCTCCAACACCAAGTTAGTCCTAAGCATCATAGGTTCAGGCTCCATCCATTTACTTTTTCTTTACTAATCTTTAGGTTTTTTTAATCCCCGGCTATATTGGGGTACTGCCACTGGTTAATGATAGGAGCCTAGCCCAACTGCACTATAAGAGCTGAGTCACGAGATGAGCTAATGGGTTTCCTATTGTGCATGGTAGGATGATTCTAGAGTAGGGTCGTCTTTGGCAAGATTGTGAAAGATCACAAGGATGGTCTCCTTTTTAATTTTTATCCATTAAAAGTCCAGATACAGTAGGAGTTATTAATAGATATCGTAGGAGTTGTCAGCCGTCCATTAGGGGAGTTCAAATATGGTGGGAGTTGTTAGCAAATCCATTGCTTAGTTGGTGATATTTCCCATCCTTAGTTGTAGGGGTTGATTTTCAGTTCGTTTCTATCTTTGTATTTAACAATAGTTATTTAATAATAGATGATTAATGAGAAATATATCAGAAATTAACCCAAAATCTCACAAGGAGGTTTAGTACATCCTCAAATTTGGTTAGTTCCATCTTCCACTTTCAACTCGGTTCATATCAGTTTACAAGTGATACTTTAAATTGTGGACATAGGTGGAGCAGTGCCACGGAAACGGGATAAAAATCTGGCGTCTTTCTCGCATGTCTGTTTTGGTGTAGTGAATAGTGTCAAAGGATTCCATTATTTTAAGCACTTTTTCCTCGCGATGAAAGGATGTTAGAGTCAGATATCAGGGGTGAGACTTGTGTTGCTGTAGAAGTCCACGGACTTTGCACAAACAAGTTCTAGGTGCCAACACCATGAGTGTGTTGTCATCTTTAGGGCGTGTTTGCTTGCACATAGTACATAAAAATTCAGGGACGCAAGTGCCAACACCATGAGTGTGTTATCATCTTTTGGACATGTTTGCTTGCACATATTACGTAAAATTTCATGGACAAAGAGCTTTGCCAGGGATTATTAAACAAGTGAGATAGATGATGAATATATTATAGGTATATAGTTCATACTATTTTTTCTAGGATTTGAATTACTAAATGATTGCTGGATACTCATTTCTTACTTTTATTGACTCAATTTCCATTAAAAGGAAAGATATTCAATGGTTATTGTTAGATACTTACATTTGATTATTAATTTTTAACCACTTACATAAAATATTAAGTTTGAGAATTCATAGGAATTCAATTACATGAAACAAACAGGCGTCAACTATTGGGCGAGAAAAACTTAGCCTGAGTGGCGAGTGCGCAGTCCATGCGTCTACTTAAGCATCCCAAACAGACCACTGTGGTCCAGGTGGCTAATCTTCGGGCTCGTACACTGGTTCTGCCTCGTTTGGCCATGAGAACCCCTATTTCTCACCTGTGGAGCTGGAGCTTGTTAGGGATGCAGCTTGATAGAGTTTAGATTGAGTATTAGTCCAATCTTATTCTAACCTAAATTGCTTTTGGGTGAAGCAAATTTGATATATATCCTATATAAATGAAACCCCAATATTCTCCACTCAAGCCCAACTGGAATTGTAAATTTCCAACCTTTCTTTTTATTAGGTCGTCTCAGTTAGGTGAGGATGCTACCAGAATTTACTATAAAGTCTTGTACATAATACATCACAAAGACTACACACTATTCATATATAATCCAGCTCTATGGGTGCATCTTTTAGTCTTCAGCCCGCCTTTGATCAGTCTCCCTCCTTCACATTTGCCACCCTTCCTTCTTCCTTTAAATTAGCAACATGGTTAATTTGATACTCATGTGATCTTTCACCTTGAATTGAACTGAAAAAAAAAAAAAATCAAAGATGACAAAACTTTGAGATTTGTTCTTGATGTAATTTTTACCCACGATAAGTTCTCAACTGTAGCTCAGCTGGTTTGGAACACGAGTGTCTGAGAGTGAGAATGTAGGAGCTCGAATGCCGGTTCAAATGCCATTATAACAAAAACTTTCCTATCCATGAAGAGACTTTCCATTTCCTTATTACTTAGATCACACAGCATACTTGTCTAATGCAGTATAGCTTGTGGGCCCCACTTGGTAGCCTACTAATTAGCGGGGGTGCAGTATATGGAAATGTTGCCTTTATAGATAAGGGTCAACAAAAAAACAGCCCTGTAGGATCATCCTAGCCTTAATTTAATAATCATAAAATTTAGTGATCTTTTAACCACAAATTGCATAGAGATCCAGTGTAATCATAGATACAGGTTTGATGGGAGTAAAATTAGGTCTAATGCAGCAGTGCTAGATCATAGAGGGATGAGGGTGTGAAAAGGCCTACTGATCAAATGTGGGCCCAAATGGGTACCACAGAGCTGGACCGCATATAAGGTTGTTCGTAGGATAGCATTTCTCAGTGAAGGAAATCATGGTGAGACTACCATAGCAATGTATGAAAGTATAGAACAAGGCATACTGCCATTCTTGACGCTTGTACCACAGCATGAGGTGAGTCCCTCTTATCTTATTCAATGGAGATGCATATATCTTGTGATCCTCACCTCTTTATTTAATACTAGTAAATCCCCGTGCTATGTACGGACCACAGAACCACCAGATGCACAGACTTATACATATTATTGTTATTAAATTTATTAATTCGTAAACCTTTATGTGTCCTTCTTTTTGTTGCTAATTTGATATATTATTTATTTTTATTTTTCAAATATTTTATTCTTTACGCAAGTTGTACATTGAGTTTGATGTAGCCCGAGCACATGGAAAAAATATTAAACTGAAGACATATTAACAATAAAATAACTGAATAAAGCAAGTAAATGTAGCTTCAATAACACGGGGTTCACAATATATACATTCGTACGATTTATACAAATGAAAAGACAATAAATATGTCCAAATTAGGACACTAACAATATCAAACAAAATATTAATGCCGAGCAATTGTAAATCCATCTTTCAAGTGCTTCGCAGTGGACCT
Organism: Litsea cubeba; assembly: GCA_012931725.1. Classification (NCBI taxonomy): domain Eukaryota; kingdom Viridiplantae; phylum Streptophyta; class Magnoliopsida; order Laurales; family Lauraceae; genus Litsea; species Litsea cubeba. The sequence goes on along the minus strand of CM022952.1, from coordinate 21,904,865 downwards.
GTAGGCATATAAAAACTATGTTAATAATTAATAAATTATTATGTTGATGGTAAATAACCAATTGAGAATATTTTAGAAGTCATCATAAGAGGACTTTTTTTACCTGGAATATGGAGATTGACTTTTATATCTCATTGTTGTTTTTCTCCAGTCCATCGTCTAAATCTTCTAAAACCCTTATTGTTCTAAGGTCTAACTCGATATCTTCCAACATTTCTCCTAATTCCCTTATGTCCACGAAATTAGCCTTGACTTTAGCATGGATGTCATGTACAGGCCAAGGAGGTGGTAGAGTGCTTATTATGGACCGTACCAGATCTGCAATATTTGGTTTAAAACCTCTCCTTTTTAGATCGTAATACAACCTTTTCTTGGTTAGGAAATGTTCTCTGACACCCGTTCCTTCAATCATTTTCTCTGTCCTGAACTGTATCCATAAGGGATGAATATACTTCTCAAACGATTCCAAGAGGTCGACAAACTCCACTGCATGCCATGGTCGAAAAATCTCAAATATCCTCCTTTTTACAGCATCCCAAGCTGGTGGCAAACTTTCAGCAATTTTGATAATTATATATCTTTCCGGGATGAAGTCTCCACAGACTCTTAGCCACTGAGCTAGCTGTATTTTTCTGGAACCGTGTCTTGCTATTGGTGTGTCATTTTCAAACGATTTAATTTCGAACTCATTTGCCCATTCCCTGACACGTAGAGAGTCTTTTCCACGACGATATTCGAGTGGTGTACTCATATTATCTGGGTTAGAGTTTTCCAAAATAAATTATAAATTATAATTTAAATGAAAGCAACAACAGATCAATCAAATTAGTAATAACACAGGAAGCAATTTAATAACTTGGCACACATTATAAAATACATGTAAAATAAACGTAACGACAAATTAGCAAACACAGAATAAAATAACAACATCGACAAATGAAGAAAAAGCCAACCAACTATTACACTAAATTCAACAAAATCTCAAACCTCATAACATATTTTAATGGGAGATATCGTTGAAGACTTCCATGTACACAACATTTTTTGTGATATCATTTGGCATCCATTCTTTATTGATCAGCAACATCTTCAAACCCGACGGAGATGTAGCACGCGACAAAGCTACATATAGCTGGCCATGTGAAAACACAGGATTCGGTAGATAGACCCCAACATTTTTTAGAGTTTGTCCTTGACTCTTGTTTATGGTCATTGCGAATGCCAACTTGATAGGAAATTATCTTCTCCTCAGTGCGAATGGTGAATCAACAGCCGTCGGTGTTAGGATAGCACGACTTATCAATACAATTTCTCCAATGCGGGACCCCGTTATGACTTTAGCTTGTATGACTTTATCCCCCATCTTGTCAACAACCAATCGGGTACCGTTGCACAATCCCAAACACTGATTCAAGCTTCTCAACAACATTATCGGAGCTCCAACTTTTAACTCAAGAGTATGACTTGGTGATCCCAGAAAGTCCAAAGAATTCAGAAATTCTGGAGGGTGCAAAACATGATCATTAGATTCCCCAGACATTGGACATAGCTTATCTGCACTATAAAATACCCGCCTTTCACCTGGAATCATCGATAACATCACGGAGTTTAGCTTGTCGACATCGATGTTTTTCGGAGCCAGTATTGCACGCTCATTTAAGTACGACAAATCAATGTATCTATTAAGCATTTCAGGATAAGTCGATTCAATCAACCGATGTACTCCCCCCTCATCATTTCGTATGAGAAACTCATTTGGGATTTTGATCCAGTTCGCATCATTATCATTTCCAAAAGACATCCCGGATATCTTTCCCTCGCCAACCATCTTAATCCACTCCGTAAAATCATGTAACCGAGATTTTAAAGCTTCAGAGACATTGTTTGCTGTAACACGCATATTTATATGCAGATGTAAAACCTGGCAATATTTTCAAATACTCGATCTTGGTAATGAAGCTCCAACTATCTGTTCACGTCCCCCCTTTGTTATAATTGGCAGTATCTGTCTAAAATCTCCTCCAAGTACGAATAATTTTCCTCCAAATACTTTATCCGAAGAACAGTTACTTGTATTTTGAAGAATGTCTCTAAATGTTCGATCAACTGCGTCAAAGGCATAGCGACCCAACATTGGAGCTTCGTCCCAAATGATTAACTCCGCTTCGGAAATTAACAGTGCCAAATCGGTTCGATGAGTGATGTAACAACATGACGATTGATGAAGGTTTAATGGTATTTTGAAACGGGAGTGCGCTGTTCTTCCATTTGGCAAAAGCAGAGCAGCAATGCCCGATGACGCTACCGAAAGAACAATTTTATTTTGTGACCTTACCTTTGCTATTAAAGTCCTCCATAGATACGTCTTTCCAGTTCCTCCACTACCATAAACAAAGAATAGACCTCCTGTCCGTCTCTCGTACGCATCCATTATCGTATTGAAGACCCTCTTTTGATCATCATTTAAACCAACATGTAAAGATTCAAACAAATGGCTTTCAGCAGTGCTATCATAATCGAGTTCTTCCCTTATGAGTTTGTTTGTAACGAATTGGCCCAACTGAGAAGATGGCATAGGCATAGGATGAAATTCTGTCAAGGACCTACCATTCCTATTAAGTATACGCTCGATATCCAGTAGCCCTAAATTTCTCAATTCATTTTCATCAAGACGTATATCTCTGTCTCCAAGCTCTCTCCTCGTTCGACTTTGCAAATCATCTGTGAAGTCCACCCAGTGTTTTTCCCATAATTCTGTCTGATTTGTAATTTCTGAGAACATGAGCATTGAACAAAACATGTTTCTGAGTTGTGAACCTGTAGCCCACTTCGAGGCCTCGTTAAGTGCTTCATGCCATTCACCATCATGATCGAGTAAGCCAAGTGCAAAGCATGCCGATTTGTAAGTTGGGTGCACCACCCCTCCAATGGTTCTTATATCCTCATGGCATTTTGCCCCCCGAACTTTGTTTAGCAGGATACCCAGATAATGACGTTCTCCTGAGTTTGGATGTGCATAAGCAAGCCTACCAATACTAATGCGTTGTTTTCGCCTTGTCCATATTTTCTGCTTTGCGTTCCAGACCCCCCACTTTGTTGGAAACTCAACATATGTAAATTCATTGGCATCCGGGTGGTTTATATTTGCTTCGAACCATTTAGTGAACATTGTTTCATGAATGCCATCCCGATTAACCACGGATGCAACATCATCTGTGTCTTTAAACAAAACAAACTGTTCTCCTGGTAAATGATATTGTAACCTCTGCACAGAGGGATATTGTTTTTGCAAGTAGAATTCAAATATTCTCCAGAATGCTTCAATCGAAGATATGTATCGATCGTCTTGAAATTGCTTGATCTCATTCACACATCTGTACATACGTTCTCCATTCTAATCATATTGTACAATATTATCCTCGATCACAATCGCTGCACGATCTGGACCCTTATGAATGTACTTGTATAAGTATTTAATGACCTTGCTGTGGGCACACCGCTCAATATTTATGTGTGAGTCATATCTTACAATGAGATCACGATTATATGGAATAACCCATCGGTTATCGACATCAAAACCATTGATTCTATAAGTCATGTTATTATTTCGACGTTTGTATAGCACGAATCCATTCTCAGCTATAGTCGTTGAACCGACAAATGGTTTTGGATAACCTTTCGAGCACTTTCTATTTACCATGCATGGAGCATTTATATTTTGAAAACCACAAGGCCCGTGTAACATGCATCTCGTCACAGTAGCGAACGCCAATGGATCTTCAACCTCACTTGGTATTTCCGCCGAAATAATGTCATCAATCTCTTCAGGTAACTGTGGTTTGTCTTCACCGGTCAGTGTGAGGATGATGTGAGCATGTGTTAATCCTCGCTTTTGAAACTCAATGACATGAATATCTGTTCAAGATTGGTGTGAATGTTGTAATTAATAAAAAAATTTATAATTCCAACATAGTAATAAAATTATGAATTGATAATGAAGTCTCATGCTAAGACCCGATTTTGTATACCTGCAATCACTTTGCCGAAGAAATTATTTTTTTTAAGGTCCTCCATCAGTTGTTTCAGCCTAATATGAAATACCCTTGCAACTATATCTGGCCTGTCCTCATTGCGTTGACCAGGAAATCGTGATAGTTGTTGCTTAATCTCTGGCCAACTTGGGTTGCATGTGAACGTTATAAATAGATCGGGGAATCCCATCGTACGACAAATCGCCATAGCATCCTGATAATGTTGAATCATGTTCCTTGGACCACCAGTGAACGACGAAGGAATAATGTAGCGTATACCAACTGCAGTCGCATCCGTATCACCAGCGTTGACCGCATCCTGAAAACCCCTATACAAATCTGCATGCAAAGCATTCTGATTGTTCCTGATGAAACTAAGTCTTTCTTGCTCTATTGCCGCGTAGCAATCAACCACAAACTGTTGGAAAAGTCTGCCACCTTGAAGCAGCGAAGTGCCTTCATCATCCTGAGACATCAATCTAAATGCATAGAACTCTCTTATCGATACACCCTCACGCATATAGTTAGATTCAGGTGCGAATTTTATGAATTTCGTCCATCCATCAGTTCCATATGGAAAGAGCAATGGGTATTGGAGCGGCATGTATGAAGGGTGTGTTTCGTTAATCCTCCGGAGACTACCATCTAACTTTCGAACAATGATGTCATGATTTCTTGTAATTTCAGACTCATCTCCGACAATGATGGCCGCAACCTCATTTGTGGTCGGTCTAGCGTACTGTCTTCCTTCCCGTGAATGCAGAATTCGGACATGCAAATTTTGATTGCCATTTTCAGAGAGCGCATCCCTCGCGTTACGGAACAATTGTACGTAAGGGTTAGTAGCGTTTAGCATTGACTGCAAGGCCTCCAACACAGTCAAGTCAAAATCATTTGCGTCTTCGTTTCCTTGAAGAGTCCTTAATCTATTGGATGTTTCATGTTCCGTGTCACATATATATAGTTGTGCAAACGTAGGCATGTCTCCAGGCGCAGGAAGTAACGAACCGATTCTGTGAAAATTCGTTCCACTTATTCGGAAATGATATGGTCCTCTTCTATCGAGCAAAGAATGATCAATTTTACCACCCATTGACGTGAATGACAACATTGAATTGTATGTTCTTATTTTCTCCTTGAATCTAGATTGAAGGAATTGATTCTGTAGAAATTCAGGTGTGTTCGGTAGTAGTGGTAGCATCACCTTTCCTCGATGACAACATAGATTAAACATGGGTCTTGAAATTGAACTGTCCCTAATTCTTTCTTCAAGCCACATAAAAGCTCCACAGTGAGAGCATACTGCAACTCTAGAACTGAAGCTCCAACGCGTGGAGATATTTCTTCTCTTTGAGCTCAAGAAAATATTATTTCCTATAATTAAATTATTCTATCAGCCTTTAAAAGCTCATTATTTATGGGAAAAAATAGTGAGTAGCTAAAATTAAAATTCAGTACTTGATGTCGAAGCGATTGTCTTGCCCAACGTTATATTGGAATGAGATGTTGAAGCTAGTCTGCTGCCCGACGTCCCATTTGAATGACCATGATGTTGCCGCCTAAGATGCAAGATTGTGGATCTCACACGCCTTGCCTCCATTTGCATGACTCTTTTCCTATACCCTGGTTGATCTTGTTCATTTTGGATCGATTGACAAATGTGACTCACATTATTTGTATTTGCACCTATAATTCATTGGTAGCCATTATTTATTATTTTTGTATATATAATAAGATATGATTTCGAGTTATGTAGATGTTGAAGATGTATATATTTTACCGATTCTTGTATGCATGAAGTGGTATCCATTGTGAGAATATGTAGCCTCCTGAATACCTTCGAATTGCATAGTACGTTTACGACGCAAAATCGACAACCTTAAGAACCGAGACATCTTATACTTGATTCTTTTTTGATGATCTTCTATAGTTGTAAGTCTATCCATCCTGAACATATATAAATATGTGTCACTTAAAATAAAGGCCCGCTTAATATATGAGGTATCATCAAATTAATACAAACCCACCAGTAATGGATATATCTATGATTAAAAATTCACACCGATTGTTATATCGCTAGGAATATGTAGTCATTTAAATAGTCAATCTCAAAGATTGACTAACGAATAGTTAATCAAACCCATTTAGGGATCTAATGGAGAGATAATTCATAGTCCACTTGTTTAAAGAGTTATTTAAATTTTAATTAGTAGTATAATTCATAGTCCACTTGTTTAAAAATAGTGTAAGAGGCCCGTGCTGGATAAAAAAAAGTATTAAAAAAAGATTATAGATGAAGCAAGATAGTGGAAGGAGTAAGGGAAAGATAAAATATTCGAACCGATTAGGTGGTCTCATAATGATATAGTGCTGGCCTAGTGGTTAGGAATTAAAAAAGAAAAAAAAATTAACAACACTAATTTATAGAAAACTTTCGGGAATGTTGGCCCAACCAGGGCCCATAAGCTTCTGCTAAGTTCAAAATTTAAATCTTTTCTTTCCATGTAAAATAATTAAAATTTAAAATCAATTGAAAAGTAAAGAATCAAGATCTTTTTAGGCATTGTCTCATAGAATTATGTGAATACGACCCATGATGAGGGTGCGCATGATTTTATTCTATTTTATTATGTATTTTTTTATATGTTGCTAATCTCATGGTGAGGCCAATTTCAATAAGGTGAAACTTAGCTCAGGGCTAATGGTAAATTAAGATCGAGCCCCTTTCGAACGGGGCCCACGCCCACGCGGGCCTTGTTTAAAGAGTTATTTAAATTTTAATTAGTAGTATAATTCATAGTCCACTTGTTTAAAAATAGTGTAAGAGGCCCGTGCTGGATAAAAAAAAAGTATTAAAAAAAGATTTGTAGATGAAGCAAGATAGTGGAAGGAGTAAGGGAAAGATAAAATATTCGAACCGATTAGGTGGTCTCATAATGATATAGTGCTGGCCTAGTGGTTAAAATATGTAGTCATTAAAATAGTCAATCTCAAAGATTGACTAATGAATAGTTAATCAAGCCCATTTAGGGATCTAATGGAGAGATAATTCATAGTCCACTTGTTTAAAGAGTTATTTAAATTTTAATTAGTAGTATAATTCATAGTCCACTTGGTTAAAAATAGTGTAAGAGGCCCGTGCTGGATAAAAAAAAAGTATTAAAAAAAGATTTGTAGATGAAGCAAGATAGTGGAAGGAGTAAGGGAAAGATAAAATATTCGAACCGATTAGGTGGTCTCATAATGATATAGTGCTGGCCTAGTGGTTAGGAATTAAAAAAGAAAAAAAAATTAACAACACTATTTTATAGAAAACTTTCGGGAATGTTGGCCCAACCAGGGCCCATAAGCTTGATCTGCTAAGTTCAAAATTTAAAACTTTTCTTTCCATGTAAAATAATTAAAATTTAAAATCCATTGAAAAGTAAAGAATCAAGATCTTTTTAGGCATTGTCTCATAGAATTATGTGAATACGACCCATGATGAGGCTGCGCATGATTTTATTCTATTTTATTATGTATTTTTTTTATATGTGGCTAATCTCATGGTGAGGCCAATTTCAATAAGGTGAAACTTAGCTCGGTGCTAACGGGATACTACACTTTGAATAAGGTAGAAAGGAAACCATCCGTTGAATAATTATCAAATGGGCATTTTTTTTTACTCCATCTCTATCAAATGAAAAAACAGTAATAAAAGAAAATTGAGAATGGATTGAAAAGCGAAAAGAATTAACATCTAATATTATAAAAAATTAAAATATATTACCTTATTATGTGAAGATTAAAATAATTTGATGAGCTTCTCCAAACGTATAAAAAATTAAAATATATTACCCTATTATGTGAAGATTAAAATAATTTGATGAGCTTCTCCAAACGCCTCAAGTAGAGATCCAGCAATGTCTGTCAATATTAATCATAAATCATAAGTCATAAATACCCGGCAAAGTGCAGGGAAGGAGAAAAAAGAAGAAGAAGGAGAAAGAGAGGGGAGGTGATGCATATGGGTGCATGGATGATGGGTCCCACTGGGCACCACCCTAAGATTAAAGACATCTACATTGGGTCCTACATACATTTAACGAAATCACCATCATCTTTTTGCAGGGAAAGAGGAAAAAGAAGAAGAAGGACAGGGTGATAATGGGAGGAAGAAGATGATGAAGGCGCAGGTGCTGTCAAGGTCCAATCAACCATGGAATGATAGGCCTAAAAAGGGCATATATAGCTGTCCCAATTACAGTTCAGGTTCAGCAAAACGTGGGAGTTGGGATGGTGGTGATCTCAAAGAGCTGGACCCAAGTTTTTGAATTGCTCAGATCGGGCATTTTGAAATGGGCTTCTCTCCTTGGCCCAAACTTGTAATAAAAAGTGCATAATAACACCTTCATATTGGGGTCACTCATTTTCATAATCCTTCCTCGCTCATAGATTGAAAGTGAAAAAAAAAGAAGAAAAAAGAATGAGACTTTCTATTATCAACATCACTAATATATGGGCCCCACCGTTTCCAGCTATTGAAGTCCCACAACGGATTTCAGTGCTGAATGATAGGCATAAAAAGGGCATATATAGCTATCCCAATTACAGTTCAGGTTCAGCAAAACGTGGGAGTTGGGACGGTGGTGATCTCAAAGAGATGGACCCGAATGACGCTAGAAGCCTAATAAGTCACCAATGTAGGTACAGCTGAAGTAAGAAATAGATAACAGTCCACATTTAATGTAAGAGGATAAATTTTACTTACAATCAGAGGGCTCAATCCTAACACTTTTTTGCAAGGTCTAAAATTCAAGATCGAATAGAAATACTTTCAAACAAACAGAGATCAAAATCGACGTTAAAACAAACCTCAATAGCAAACAATCTTCCCCTTCACCATAGAATTTGGCATCGTAGGCAGGGCCACTATGTCCTTGAATGAAGTGAAGCGGTTCAGCCAATAAAAAATCAAAAGGCCTGCAAATGTAGTTGGATTAATAAGTAAAGAGAGCAAATCAACAAAACCCAATTTGGGTCCTACATACATTTAACGAAATCACCATCATCTTTTTACAGGGAAGGAGGAAAAAGAAGAAGAAGGACAGTGTGAGAATGGGAGGAAGAAGATGATGAAGGCATTTTAAATTGAATGAATAATCAATGTTTAACCTGTACAGATGGCTATCAACTAATTTTCACTTTAAACATGAACTCAAGAGGAGATAGTCAACAACTTTAATCCTTCCTCGCTCATAGGTTGAAAGTGAAAAAAAAATAAAAAAGAATCAGACTTTCTATTATCTACATCACTAATATATGGGCCCCACCGTTTCCAACTATTGAAGTCCCACAATGGATTTCAGTGCTGAATGATAGGCATAAAAAGGGCATATATAGCTGTCCCAATTACAGTTCAGGTTCAGCAAAACATGGGAGTTGGGACGGTGGTGATCTCAAAGAGATGGACCCGAATGACGCTAGAAGCCTAATAAGTCACCAATGCAGGTACAGCTGAAGTAAGAAATAGATAACAGTCCACATTTAGTGTAAGAGGATAAATTTTACTTACAATCAGAGGGCTCAATCCTAACACTTTTTTGCAAGGTCTAAAATTCAAGACCGAATAAAAATACTTTCAAACAAACAGAGATCAAAATCGACGTTAAAACAAACCTCAATAGCAAACAATCTTCCCCTTCACCATAGAATTTGGCATCGTAGGCAGGGCCACTATGTCCTTGAATGAAGTGAAGCGGTTCAGCTACTAAAAAATCAAAAGGCCTGCAAATGTAGTTGGATTAATAAGTAAAGAGAGCAAATCAACAAAACCCAATTTGGGTCCTACATACATTTATCATACCTGGTTCAGGAGAGGAGATGGGTTCAGGGGGGGGGGGGGGGCCTACATACATTTATCATACCTAGTTCAGGAGAGGAGATGGGTTCAGGGGGAGGGGAGAAGAAGACGAAGCAGAAGAAGAAAAAAGAAGAAGGGGAGTGGTGTGGCGATGGAGAAGGAGATATTTTAGGGAGTGAGAGATGGAGAAATTTTAGACAGAGGGAGGGAGAGATGGAGAAATTTTAGATGGCAGATTTAAGGTGGATGGATAGATATTAGGAAATGATGGAGATTTGTAGGAAGACATTTCTATTTGAAGGGCGGAATGGAAGGGTGTGATTGGAGTGATATAGATATTAGGAAATGATGGAGATTTGTAGGAAGACATTTCTGTTTGATGGAGGGAGGGAGAGATGGAGAAATTTTAGATGGCAGATTTAAGGTGGATGGATAGATATTAGGAAATGATGGAGATTTGTAGGAAGACATTTCTATTTGAAGGGCGGAATGGAAGGGTGTGATTGGAATGATATAGATATTAGGAAATGATGGAGATTTGTAGGAAGACATTTCTGTTTGATTGGAAACCGAAGGGCGGAATGGAAGGGTGTGATTGGAATGATTTTGTTTTGAGTTTTAGAATAACCTTATTGGGACACCATTCTTGGCTGGCTGCTGCCAAGTGTCCCTGCCACGTGTCCCTCTCCAAGGCTTGCCAGGTGTCATCCTCCAGGAATCCTCACGAAGCATATACATCCCTTTAGTAATATAGATTTCTTCTTTCTAAGAACTCATTTTACAAAAGTTTTTAAAAATTCATTTCCATGCATTCCTAGAAAGGTTAACATTGTGGTTCACTGCCTGGTTTAATGGGGCCAGGATGGTCAAAACCTTTTGTGGTCTAGGGATTCTTTTGGTGTAGGCTATTTTGGTTTTGTTGGATTTAGTCTGTTTGCTGTTTGTAGTGGTTGGGCCTTTCATTTTTGTCTTGATGTTGTCGGTGCTCTTTTGTGATTGTGTAATGGATTTCCTCTTCTTCTACCAAAAGATAAAATAAAATCCATGCACACTTACAGGTTCCTAGAGTTGTTTGCTTCCGAAATTGTAGGATGGAGAGGAGTCAATTATACTGAGCTGGAGTTGAAGATAAACTTGAGAATTTGGCGAAATTTTGGTTATTCCTGTAAGTGCAAAAAAATGTAACTCATAAGAATAGGGGGGTGCCTGCACGGACTTATCCAAAGAGATTGGGAACACCGATGCCTGTGCCTGAAACCTGAGAAAAGGAAGAAGAATAGTAGGTCAGAGGACCCTGGCTTGGGCAGCGTAGGGCTCTTCGATGCCTAAGTCAGTTTAAGAACTGAACAGTAGGAGGAGATTTTTGGGGAAGAAGATGATACCAGCAGTGTGGTATCGTTGTTGGCTCTCTTTTCTTGTGGATTGTTCTTGTGTTAATATAGAGGAAGAGAGGAGGTAAAGGGGTGGTTGACTGTCTTGTCATAGCCCACTCTGTCAGGTACTAGGGAGGCGCAGTCCCATCGTAGTCTACTTTTCTTTAATTGCCGTCCCATCAAGCCTTGTCATGGCGTTTTGGGAGCTGTGGACGGCGGTCTGTCAGGGACTATGGGGGTGCCCTTGTCTTGTCGCACGTGCTGTGGCGTGCTTGAGCGTCCATGGGAGGACAGCTGTCAGCCCCTGCCTTGGCTAGCTCTGGCATTGTGACCGAGGTTAGGGCGTGTTGCCGAGGTCGGTGAGCCGAAGTCGGGGGGCGACATTGACTTGGCTGGAGACCTTGCAGGGACGCCGAAGTGGAGAACTGGGACGAAGTCCCTAGCCGGGCTGGGGATGCCATGGCCGAGGTGGAGCTTATGAGCGTATGGCCGAAGTGGAATTACTTGGCCGAACTGGAGGCTGGCACTATCGCCGAGACCGAGCCTCGCCAAGATGGACTAACTGGTGCTAGAGCACGAGATGGAGCATCATGCTAGTATTCCGGTGAGTTCGGAAATATCCCCACACAATAGCCCCCCAGCTTCTGAGCTCTAAGAGTACTCTTTGAGGTCGGAAGCTAAGAAGGGAGGAGTTGTTGAGCTTGGTAGTCTTCAGTGTCTGGTTTGCCACCAACTGAGAGACCGAGCCATGCCTGGCTAGTAGTCTGAGGCCACCGTAGTCTTGTTGGCGCTGTTGTAAAAAACCGAGAGGTGACCAGCTCGCCCGTAACCAAAGGTGCTCTCGCTGGCCGCGATTCTGATGCTGTCACCGAGAATGAGTGTGGCCGAGATCAGCATGAGGCCGAGGAGGTGATATTGAATAGTCTCTTCGGCATTCTAGTTGAGCTGCCATTGGCCGAGGTGGAGACGTGGAGCAGTCTCTTTGGCCGAGGTGGAGGAGGCTGGACGGTACGCTAGGGTGTATGAACCCAGAGTTTTAGGAGCGACTGGGTGTATGAACCCTAAGTCAGTCCATGGGCGCGTGAACCCAAAGTTTAGGGAAGACTGGGTGTATGAATCCGAGGTAAGTCCCATGGTGTATGAACCTAGAGTTTTAGGAGCGACTGGGTGTATGAACCCTAAGTCAGTCCATCGGCGCGTGAACCCAAAGTTTAGGAAAGACTGGGTGTATGAACCCGAGGTCAGTCCCAGGGTGTATGAACCCAGAGTTTTAGGAACGACTTGGGTGTATGAACCCTAAGTCAGTCCCTTTGGCGCTGGCCGAGATGGAGAAGTCTGAACGGTACGCTAGAGCAATCTCTTTGGCGCTGGCCGAGACCAAAATGAGGCCGAACCTGCGTGAAGCGCGTAGCTAGCATGAGGGCGACACCAACATGAGGACGTGAAATGCGGTCGAGACCAGCATGAGGCCGAAACCATCGTGAGGCGAAAACCAGCACGTGGACGGACCAGCATGAGGTCATTAAATGCGGTCGAGACCAGCGTGAGGCCGAAACCAGCGTGAGGCGGAAACCTGCACGTGGACGGACCAGCATGGGGTCGTTAAATGCGGTCGAGACCAGCATGAGGCCGAAACCAGCGTGAGGCGGAAACCAGCATGTGGACGGACCAGCATGAGGTCGTTAAATGCCGTCGAGACCAGCATGAGGTCGAAACCAGTGTGAGGCGGAAACCAGCACGTGGACGGACCAGCATGAGGTCGTTTGGAGGCTAAGAAGCCTGGGTGTATGAAACGACTCCAGGGTGAGCTCGGTGACTCTGATGACTGATGGCGGTAGAGGACCGTGTGATCAAGGCTGACAGCAGAGGACCGTGCCGTCGAAATGACGGTAGAGGGTCGTACGATCGAAGCCGACAGTAGAGGGTCGTGCCGGTGTCATCGAAGCTGACGGCGCCATCGAAGCTAACAGTAGAGGAGCGTGCCGCCGAAATGACGGTAGATGGTTGTGTGATCGAACCTGACGGGCGATCGAAGCTAAGTGATGATAGGAGACTTCTAGCTGCCTCCCGAGCTGGAAGAGACTTCTGCCGAGCTAGGGGCTGCTAGCGAGCAGGAGGCTTCTGCCGAGCTGGAGACTGCCGCCGAGCTGGAAGCTATCTGGTCGCTTTCGTAAAGGTTGAAATGCTCCTGGGCTCGGGCTTCGTCTGCTTCTTGCCTGACGAATCGGTTTATCCTGGTGATCAGTGCTGCCATAATGACCACGGGATGCATGGCCAAGTCCCTCCGAAGCTCGTTGCCTGGTAGGAGGGCTTGTTGGAAAGACATGACTGCTATTGCATCTGAGGTATTCTCGATCTGGCTGTAGATAGTCCAGAACCTTTTGGCGAACTGCGTGACGCTCTCGGTCTGCTTCATTCTGAGGGCCATCAGGTCGGCGGCTGACCTGGGGATGACCCTGTGAGCTTGGAACTTCGTCATGAAGGAACTCCGGAGCTGCTGCCAACTTTTGATCGACCCTTGGGGGAGTACGCAGAACCACTTTAGGGGGAGGTCCCCGAGGCTGGAAGAGAAGATTCTGCAGTTCAGGTGGCCTGCAACGCCCCACACAGACATCCTCTGAGTGAAGTCTCGGAGGTGTGCTGCTGGGTCCGAGGTCCCATCGTAAACGACGAACCTCGGGACGCTGAAATCTTCAGGAAGGGGGAAGTTTCTGATCTCTGGAGAGAAGGGGGATGTGCCGAAATCGTAAGAGTTCAGGCGAACTCGAGAAACCGGCCATCTCCCTGTTCTGTCAACCTGCTTGCTCTATGCGTCGATCAAGCCACTCTTTGGAGTCGCTGTTGTTACCCGAGCTTTCGCCATGAGCCCGGTTGCTTCCGTTGTCCTTCAGGGTGCGCCTTTTGGAAGGTAGAGTCGAGGTCGAATCCTTAGAGGATGTACCCAATCGAGTATCCTGCTGTTGGACGCTTGCTGGGCCAGATCTTGCTCCTGACCTTTCCCGGCGGGGGACCGTCGGCAGCTGTGTCGACAGTGTAAGTGGTACATTTCCCTTTCTGGTTCATCGAGGCATGGTGTTTGGGAAGATGACTTTTTGTAGCCGTTCCCCAAAGACGGCGCCAATTGTAATGCAAAAAATATAACTCACAAGAAGAGCGGGGTGCCTGCACGAACTAATCTAAAGAGATTGGGAACACCGATGCCTGTGCCTGAAACCTGAGAAAAGGAAGAAGAATAGTAGGTCAGAGGACCCTGGCTTGGGCAGCACAGGGCTCTCCGATGCCTAAGTCAGTTTAAGAACTGAATAGTAGGAGGAGATTTTTGGGGAAGAAAATGATACCAGCAGTGTGGTGTCGTTGTTGGCTCTCTTTTCTTGTGGATTGTTCTTGTGTTTATATAGAGGAAGAGAGGAGGCAAAGGGGTGGTTGACTGTCTTGTCATAGCCCACTCTGTCAGGTACTAGGGGGCGCAGTCCCATCGTAGCCTACTTTTATTTAATTGCCGTCCCATCATGCCTTGTCATGGCGTTTTGGGAGCTGTGGACGGCGATCTGTCAGGGACTATGGGGGTCCCATTGTCTTGTCGCACGTGCTGTGGCGTGCTTGAGCGTCCATGGGAGGCAGCTGTCAGCCCCTGCCTTGGCTAGCTCTGGCATTGTAACCGAGGTTAGGGTGTGTTGCCGAGGTCGGGGGGGGGGGGGGCGACATTGACTTGGCTGGAGACCTTGCAGGGACGCCGAAGTGGAGAATTGAGACGAAGTCCCCAGCCGGGCTGGGGATGCCATGGCCGAAGTGGGGCTTATGAGCGTATGGCCGAAGTGGAATTGCTTAGCCGAACTGGAGGCTGGCACTATCGCCGAGACCGAAACTCGCCGAGATGGACTAGCTGGTGCTGGAGCACGAGATAGAGCGTCAAACCAGTATTCCGATGAGTTCGGAAATATCCCCACACAATTCCCAATTTGTGGTTGCAAGCAAAAACTAAACAAAAAAGCGATGGTTTGAATATGCATGAAATTGCTAGAAGTAGAATCTCATAAAATTCCATCCAAACCATGGAAGCCATTGTTAAGGGAACAAAACTTCTTTTCTCCTACAGAATTGAAATTCCACGAGCTCTGCTTTTTCTTTGTTAAGATTCTCCAACTAATTAAATTACAAACCTAGGCAGCCTTCTGACATGTGGGGTTGGCAACAGAGCACCAAACAAACCGCTTCATATAAACTGAGCTTTTCTTTTAGTGCATTGGTGGATACATATATATTTATAAATCATAACTGATCAAATTAATGGGTAGGTATCCATTAGCACTAGCCCAATGTCACTCCAAACAGATTTAGGCCTACAGTTATATATATCTCTATCACAAGTCACAACCCAAGATTTTGCCCCATGAATATACATGGAGAGCACATTAATTAGACTCAAATGCATCCACGACATATTAGGTATGCATCATGAGTACATTGATCTTCATTTCGATCAGACAGCAATGTCAGTATTCTAAGCCCGTCACATTGATGTCTAAAAGAGAATGATTAGCAGTCCAATGTCCATTAGTAAAATCAAATGGCTAAGATCACTCTATTAAGCCCAATTTTTGGCCATCCACTCTTTATACTAAAAGCGTTGATTTAAATGGTATGGACTGGTTTGCATTTTCCAAGCTGCAGATGGATGATTTGCTCTAGGGCTATGATACTTTGTTTTTCCTGGCTTACTAGGGGAATATGAAAGTAAGGTTAGAAAGCAACATGAACAGGAACTAACGAGGAACCTGAGCAAATGGAGACAGAGAAAGTCATATTCTTTATTCTCACAGATCACTTATGCGGAAACAAATACCATCATAAACAGGATTGCCAAATAAATAGGTTTACAACAATAAATAAGATTGTGGAATGAGGAAAATGAATTTGTTTTCTCCTCTCCTTTTGGCTGCTTCTCTCTTCGAAGTGCCATTGTCAAGCTCCCTTTGAAAGCCAATGCTAGCACCATGGTTACATGCAACATAGCCATCGTAGAAGAACTTGGGTCTACACTGTGACTGATCTTAATTGCATCCTTATTATCAAGTAAGCTCAAAGATTGAGGCAGGAACCTCACTCTTCTGGAACAATCGCTTATTTCACTAGCCCAATTAAAACCTGCACATATAATGTTGTAGCACATGAGATGAAACCATAAAGTAAGGTAAAAGAAATCTTACAGGATTAGTTGAGATGAGAATTACTCACATGATTGAAGAGTAGAAGAGAAACTATCCTTTAAGCCTAGTAGTGGGTCGGAGGTGGTGGAGATGCATAGATGTATGTAGGAGGTGGGGATGGGTATGGTGGGGGTGGAGATTTGTAGTAGTAAGGAGGAGGAGATGGTGATGGTGGTGGGGGAGACTTGTAGTAGTATGGAGGGGGAGGAGATGGTGATGGAGGAGGTGGTGACTTGTAGTAGTAGGGAGGAGGAGGAGATGGTGACGGTGGTGGCTGTGACTTGTAGTAGTAAGGTGGGGGTGGAGATGGTGATGGAGGTGGTGGTGACTTGTAGTAGTATGGAGGAGGAGGAGATGGCGATGGTGGAGGGGGTGATTTGTAGTAGTATGGAGGTGGAGGCGAGGGAGATGGTGGAGGGGGTGATTTGTAGTAGTAAGGAGGAGGAGGAGGAGAAAGCGATGGTGGTGGGGGTGATTTGTAGTAGTAGGGAGGAGGAGGAGATAGTGCTGGTGGTGGGGGTGATTTGTAGTAGTAGGGAGGAGGAGGAGATGGTGATGGTGGTGGGGGTGATTTGTAGTAGTATGGAGGTGGAGGGGAAGGTGAAGGTGGTGGGGGTGATTTGTAGTAGTAGGGAGGAGGAGGGGATGGTGATGGTGGTGGCGGTGATTTGTAGTAGTATGGGGGAGGTGGAGATGGAGACGGTGGTGGTGGAGACTTGTAGTAGTAGGGAGGAGGAGGAGACGGCGAGGGAGGTGGTGGGGACTTGTAGTAGTACAAAGGCGGAGGAGATGGTGATGGTGGTGGTGGAGATTTGTAGGAATAGGGAGCAGGAGGCAATGGCGATGGTGATGGTGGTGGAGGTGATTTGTAGTAATAGGGAGAAGGAGGAGGAGATGGAGATGGTGGGGGTGGGGACTTGTAGTCGTAGGTAGGTGGTGGTGGAGACTTGTAGAGGTAAGTGGGTGGTGGTGATTTGTAGTAGTAGACAGGAGGTGGAGGAGACTTGTAGTAGTATGTTGGAGTAGGAGGTGGTGGAGACTTATAGTAGTATGTGGCTGTTGGAGGTGGAGGGGATGTGTAGTGGTACATAGGTGGCTTTGGCTTCTCACATTCCTTATAAGGGGTCTTCGGAGCATAGGCAAAGGGCTTGGCTTGGAGGACAACCTCTTCATATGTCTTCGATTTCACATGGAGCATCGCTCCCTTTTTGCCATTATGTAGGTTAGTTGGGATGTTGCACATAGAACCCTTTGGTGGCATGTGGAGCATGGCCTTACAGTTCTCACCACCAAATTTCCTGTAATCATAACCTTCAACAGCAATGCTGTATTTACCATTGTTTTTGGTCTTCCCAAAAGCTACAATATCCTTGTCTCCAGCCTTGCAAATGATTTTTACTACAGCACCTGCCATTTAGAATAACCAATCACATGGAATGCATGCATGTTAGATAAGTAAAATGATAAATATAAGTTTTAATTTCAACACATGCTTGTCTCATGACATCAAATTGAAACATGATTTTAGAAACAAGCCTATAGCAATTGGGAAAACCTCTATAAAACTTGATCAAGAGAGAAATTTAGTATTGAATGACACAGTTTGTTGGTTTGTATGTGAAATGTAAAGAACCATTTGGTCTTACTTGAAGTTTCTCCTAATTATGAAATTTCTCTACTGTTCTTATTTGATCGTCATGACGTTAAGCCGTTCTCAATGAAATTTAGTGGTCCCAGTTATTGGGAGGTGCACATAAAAATTGATGGGAATAAGCATAAGTAAATATTACCAAACTGTGGATAAAATAAAGGAAGCTTCTTTTGAAAATGTACCTTCAAGGTGTTTCCTGTCATGGGTCTTCAGAGGATATTCCCAATTGTAGCATCTATGGCAATAAACCTTTCCAATCACCTTAACAATGAGAGCGTCATGGTGAGAATGTGGATATTTCATTGGTGGCGGCGGCGACTTGTAATAGTATGGTGGAGGAGGTGATGGTGAAGGTGGTGGTGGGGACTTGTAATAATATGAAGGTGGCGGAGATGGAGAGGGAGGTGGAGGAGGCTTGTAGTAGTAAGGTGGTGGTGGAGATGGTGATGGAGGTGGGGGAGATTTATAGTAGTATGGTGGTGGAAGTGAAGGAGAAGGAGGCGGCGGGGACTTGTAATAGTAAGGAGGCGGTGGAGATGGTGATGGTGGTGGTGGCGATTTGTAGTAGTAAGGTGGTGGTGGAGATGGTGATGGTGGTGGGGGAGACTTATAGTAGTACGGTGGTGGAGGTGAAGGAGAAGGAGGTGGTGGGGACTTATAATAGTAAGGAGGCGGTGGAGATGGTGATGGTGGTGGTGGTGATTTGTAATAGTATGGTGGTGGAGGAGAAGGAGATGGTGGAGGTGGAGACTTGTAGTGGTAAGGAGGAGGGGATGGGGATGGTGGTGGAGGTGACTTGTAATAGTAGGGAGGAGGAGGCGATGGTGAAGGTGGAGGTGGAGACTTGTAATAGTAGGGAGGTGGAGGGGATAGTGATGGCGGCGGCGGTGACTTGTAGAAGTAGGGAGGTGGAGGAGATGGGCTTGGTGGGGGTGGTGATTTATAGTAGTAAGGTGGTGGAGGCGAGGGCGAAGGTGGTGGTGGAGACTTGTAGTAATATGGCGGTGGGGGTGAAGGCGATGGAGGAGGTGGTGACTTGTACATATAAGGTGGCGGGGGAGAAGGTGAGGGAGGGGGAGGGGATTTGTACAAGTAAGGTGGTGGAGGGGATGGTGAAGGGGGAGGTGGTGACTTGTACATATATGGTGGTGGAGGCGAAGGCAAAGGCGGTGGTGGAGATGAGTACTCATAAGGATTGCTTGAAACCAATGCTACATTGTTAGATATGAGGAGGATGGCAAATGCCAGAAGAAGTTCAGGCCATTGACGAGCCCTTAAGGGGCCGTCCCGGCCGACGTGATGATACATCCTTCACCACCTATAACCAATTTCCCTATCAGAATTCAAAAACACCAATGTGTGTGTAATCTTTGCAGACGAGGGAATTTTGGAGTGAGAGAGAAGCTTGGGTTCTCCATTGCCTTCCATGGCCTTGTACTTATAGCACAAGGTAGTTAGAATGGAGTTGTCATATGTGCTATATTATAATGTTCTATGTCTCATGGCATTGGAGTTTACAAGCTGGATTGGATTGTTTTCTTTCGTTGGCCTTTAGAATATTAGGAACTTTCCTTCCATGCATGACTTTAGAACAAGTCGCCTTCTCTTAGTTGGCTGCTTTGAATTGAAAATGTCTAGTCTTTGTGTAGCTTTTCATATATTTCTTTACATTGGTGATTTCTCTGTTGATTTTTCCTTCAGACAAAAGACATGCTTTCAGCAGTTTAGTTTTTCATTTCATTGTTTTATTAAGAAAATTTGGGAAATCCTTTGAAATAGACTAGTAAGGGTCATACTCAAGTTCACTTTCTTATTCTTGCATATGCTTATTTTGGGAAAAGACTCTCTTTCTCTAAGCAAGAGGCAAGGGTTAAATTGAGGAAGCATCTTATAAAGGTTGCTCCAAGATTATGATTCTTTCTTATGCATAGGAATTGATCGAGAGCATTAATGGGAATATGGACTGGAATATCAACTCTATTATTTTGGACATTTGTCAACTTAATTAGTGTTTATATTTCTGTTGTTGAGTTTCTGATTGTACTCAAAACACTTAATGAGGTGAAGTATTGTTCTAAACTTGGCAAGAGTTTTGGTTGGTAAGGTTTTATTTTGCACGGGGTGAGTAGAATTTGCCCGGACCATATGAATTGATTTTTTTTTTTTTTTTTGTCTTCGTTGTAACGAAAAAAAAAAAAAGTTCACTAGTCTCAAGAGAATAGGCTGATTCAGTTCTTAATTAATTATGGGCAGTTTGGAAATTACTCGAAAAATCAGGCTTTTATTTAATGGTTTAGAGCTTGTTTATATATTAGAGCATTTGATAAATCACTAATGTATTTTTCCATTTTATTAAAATTAAAGTTTTCATGACCTCTTAAAGAATAAGCTAAATGGGCTTTTTTTTTTATTTTTATGGAGTTTTTTTTTTTGTTAAAGCAGAAGGAGGCGGACAATGTAAAATCTATAGGTATTTTGGAAGAAAGTTACCTCACAAAAGTTTCAAAATGACACAAACCAATAAAAGAAAAAACATTGTAATTTCTAAAAAGTGACCCAATTAACACAAAAGCTGGTTCCATGTTTACAATCACAAATGGTTTCCTCACTTTATAAAGGTCGGTCCCATGTTCTTAGTCACAAATGGTAGCCCCTACATTATACGAATTCCTATAAAGGTTGTCCTATGTTGTAATTTCCAAGGTCGGTCTATGTATAGCAATTCTTACTTGTATCCTTATTGTAATTCGTATAGATGGGGCACACTCTGTAATCCATAAAAGTGGGCCACATGATCTAATTCCTATAAAGGCCACATGTTTTAATTCTAAAAGGTGAGTAACACCTTCTGATTTCTAAAGATATGCCCCATGTATAATAATTCATAAAGGTTAATTGGCCGATGTTGTAATTCCTAAAGTAGGGTTTTATGTTCTCGTCACACAAGTGGCCGATGTTTCAATTTCTATAAGGATGGCTCCTATTTTTTATTTCTATAGGTGGGCCCCACGGGCCTAGAATTTTTAGGAAATGATAGAGCAATGTCCCTCTAACGAGCTCTTATCAGTACATCTACCCAATACTTTGTTGTGAAATAATATTTTTTTTCTTAGATAAAGTTCTATCAAATAGATTATTGTTGATTAGGAGTCAAAAGTTAGAGCTTTTAATAAAGTTAGAGCCTTTTATCTTAGACTTTAATCTAATTAGTTCTTACTTTATTTGACTAGAGTTTCCAAAGGGCAGTCGACCCGCTGGCTCAGCTCAGCTCAGCTTAGTTTAGTTTTGTTTTTTTTTTTTTTTTTTATTATTTTTTAAATACCACCGAGACTCAAGAGCGCCTTTTAAAAGTGGGAAGATGAATCCCACTACGTGGGAAAGATAATCCACGCATGTAGGAAGAAAGCCCACACACATGAGCAGAATGACGTACCCAGGATCTATCCCTCGGCAGTAACGTGTGGGGTTACCAGCCCACCAACTGAGCAATCCCTTATTTTATTCAAAACGGCCCTTAAAATGGGTAAATATCGGGCATCTATAGCTCTACTGTATATTTTATGGTCATGAACAATTATCATGTCGCATAGTAGAAATGATATATATATATATATATGGGCCAGCTCTTCTAAGCTGAAGCTTACCTTATCATAAGCTGAAACAATGCTGGTCCCACAAATCAAAGTCGATTATTGTTGCTTTTTGCATGATGATCGTCTCCAAAATCAAGATAAATCCAATCAAAACTGGGTTTTCCAGAGTTCCATCATGCAAATAATATATATAATCAATTTTGATTTGTTGGACCAGCAGTATTCCAGCTTAGTATAAGGTAAGCTTCAGCTTAGGAGAGCCTTGCTCATATATATATATATATTACAATATGTCTTTTATTAAACTCCATTTACTAGGCAGCAGTGACCAAACTAATTTGGAATACTAATTTACTTGAAACAAGAATGGCTTAGGTCTATTTCAATAGTTCCTTGTCTGGAAAGAAATCATACTGGCTAAAATGAGGCCCTTTAATTATGTCTCATGGGCCAGTTCTTATCCTTTTGTTAGAAAATAAATTACTAGGGTTAGGGTTAGTGCAACTACGTACCTCAACTATAAATTTACACTCATTTTCAAAATCGATGGCATATATTTTTAAAAAAAAAAGTAATATAGATTGACACGCATCTCCCTACACTAAGCCAGAAAGATAAATATGACTACACATGTATTGCTAAAACTGCAAAAAAAAACTTCATTGATAACAATCCAAATCATCGGTTTGTTTTGACAAAAATAGATGAAAAAGCTTATTCTTTACCGAAAAGAAAAACTTACTGGTTTTTTATTTCTATTTGGATTTTAGGGAGAAAAATCATTTTCATTTTAATTAACTAACTTTTGCAAAAAATAAAAAAAGATTTTCTGCTAGGAGTGGAGAAAACACTCTGCTCTCTATTGGAATAAAGTTTTTATAAATTAAAGTCAGGATTTTTATATTGGCTAATAGATTTTTATATAGAAATAATCTTAAAATGACTTTCTCTTAAAGAGTGTTCTCCTTTTACATTTAAACAAAGTTGTGAGTCACTTAATTCCTAATTAATAGGGGTTTTCTGCTTTTGAATTTCTCTTTATCAAATGAACCTAAGTCACTAAAATTGTCCATCAAGTACCCAACTTTAGAGTGACCTAAATATTATGGGCCATTGAAGATCATCATAAAGCTATAATATTGCTTAGTCCGGGCCAAAAAAAAGTATAACTTAGAGTATTATTTGAAATATTATTGGAGAGAAAAAAAATATTAAAGAATATACTTTTTATTAGAAATTTAGTAAAAAGAGAGTACATGAATGTGAATTATTTAAAATCTATTGTAAATCTTCTGATAGATCTTAATAAATCATAAAATGCATTTAATTAAACATCTATGTAAATTAAGATTTATCTTATACAAAAAAAAGTCAGAATTACAAAAAAAAAAAAAAACTAACTTCATGAATCAAACTCCTTATCTAAAGTTTAAATAAATAAATGAATTCAACCGCAGTATATAATATGAGTCATAGAACAACCCTTATAAAAAAAAGAAAAAGAAATCAAAGCTGGGAAAATGAGAACTTCTAATATCTTTAATCTTCTAATCGATCTATAACTTCATGAGAAATGATGAAGTGGGTGGATGGATGCTACCTTCACCACGTAATGAACTTGTGTCTCGTTTACCAGCATGGCTACTAGAAATTGATAGCAGAAGCCATCATACCCTTTTAGTTAGCAATTTATAATGTGATATGATTTTGAGATTTTAAGAGATTTTGAGAAGAGTTTTGAGACATTTAAGGGACAAGAATCATTTAAATTAGAGTTTCCAAATTGATTTAAATCTTTAATAAAGAGGGCGGATCGACTTGATAAATTTAAACCGCTCAAAATACATGCCTCTTCTGTATAGCCATTAGTCAAAATGTTACTTGGATTGGTGTTGAGCCTGCTGTTAAATCAGTCAAATGTAAACCATATGATTAAAGTTCTTGTGATATATATGATCAATCTAACAATGCCTCTAGATCACATTTCTTGCCCCCTTTTTTTGTAGTCCCTTTAATCAAAACTTGTAAAATACCGAAAGTATAACAGACTTCAATAGCTTATATACAACTAAGGAACCCTATTGTGTTTTTTTTTTTTTTTTTAATCTGCTTGGGTGATTAATGTTCAATGGCATAAAGCGTCGGTTTGCCCCCCACATCTTATATTCAAATTCCATTTCAAACTTAACTGATGCATGTGTGTTGCAGGGTCAAGCGTGCGTGTAGAAAACTGTCGTGTTGGGTAAAAATAGCATGGGGATATCCTTATCATTAAAAAAAAAAACGTTAAAGAAAGATCCCTTTTGCATGTTATTGATATTATTTTTTTTAACATGGGACCTTGGCGGTGGCAACGATGCCTTGTGCATATGATTGTCATCGTTGGTTCGCTATGCTCGTGCACCGTTGACGAGTCTTCCCCGCCATCATCGGGAACAAGTGGTGGCTGCTTCTACCCACCTTTCAATTATAATTTCCCTTCCGTCTGCACAAAGGCACATAAATTTTGTGTCAAATGACAGATATGTTCTCTTATAGAATTATAAAAAATAGAAAGCTCCATAAAATGAAGTACCTCGTGAACCAGATGAGTTTTTTTTTTTTTTTTTTTTAACAGCAGCTAAGGGCCAAGAGAGAGCCCGAAAACACAAGGAAAGATAGCTCACTCAAATGAGAAAAGGCGCGCACAAGCGGAAAGAGGTGACATATTCAATGGTTCAAATTCAGAATAGTCAGATAAGAACTGACGCTCATTACCACTCGGATAAGGAGCCATTCTTAGTAAGAAGTTGAGTTATTTGAAATAATCATAATGCCATCGACATAAAAAAGCGTCACAAGTAATTGGGTTTTGGAGGCAGTTGCCCTGTTAGACCTTTGGACAATATAATGAAGAAAGTAATATTACAGCCATCATCTGCGCTCTCAAACTAATGAGATTAGAGGAAATCTGAGTTTCATTATAATAAAATTTATATCATTGGCTGTGGTGAAGAATTCTGAGAAGCCTCATCCAGCTTGGATTTCTCTAGACTATGTTACTTGTAGCCTGAAGTTAGACGGCAGGGGTGTTTTCATAATGACATTACCTCCATCTATCCCTTTGCCACCTGCAGGCTGCAGCCCATGTGAGGCATATTGACCTTGAATAAATAATAACTCCCAAGCAGATCGAGTCTGATTTTCATGGAAATGAAAAGAACAATCTGTTTATATGTGGCCTTTGGGTTGGAGTTGGGACTTGGGCAGGGCCGGCTCAACAACATAGCAAAGTAGGCACCTGCTTAGGGCCCCGCAGTCCAAGGGGCCCCATATAATTCAGCCCATAGCCCAATATAATTATTATTCTCACTAATCACCCTTATTTTCTGCTGAAAATCAGTTATTACCTTGACCTTCGGCCTTCGTGATTGAGCATCGAAACAAAAAAAAAAACCCTTCGGTTTTCCCCACCATTATTCTCCTTCTCCAACAAAAATTCATAGCTTCATAAATGATAGCTTTATTCCACCGGTGCTGGTTGTTTATCTTCTCTCCCACCATCACTTTCCTAGCACTCTGTGAAACACATCATGCTCTCCCTGTAATCTAAATATCTAATCCTCAAACTCTCCAGCTTGCACTTTGATGTCCTCTACAGCTCTACTCACACTCTCCTTCCTCATTTCTCTCATACCCAAACATTTATAAATACCCTGGTTGGCTGGTTTCTGTTTTTCATTTGGTCTCACATCGCCGAGGATAGCATGCCGGAATTGTCGCCGCCGCCACTGCGTCGCCGGAGAAGGAGACCGCTGCCCTCGCCGGATCCCCGTGCTGTTGCGCCGTGCCATGGACGAAAGAGAAGAATCTTGTTCCGCTGTTCGGTTCTTGTTCCTCTCTACTCTGTAGACAAGACGAAGAAGTGAAGAACCCATGTTCTGTTTAAGCCTTTTGGCTTTTGCTTTTGACTTGGTAGTCTGAGGTACCAAGCAAATTTATGGTCCCTTAATAACTCTATCATTCTTATATTATACAAAGGCATAGGCACTTATACAAGGATTCTATCAACACTCAACAGTATCAAGTAAGCTTCAACTTGACAACTCACGGTGATTTGTTTTGATTTTACTTTTTAATATTTATGATATATATTGGTCTTATTATTTTATATTTCGACATGAACCGAAAGTATAAATCCGGTTATCAAAAGCGACAAGAAAAAAGAAAAACAGATGGGGAGATTGAATCTCAAAGAGGAGCTATTTTTAAATTTATAAAAAACTATAAACAAAGTGAATCGGTTAGATCAAATGATAATCTAGTAGATGAACAACATGATCAACCAATAGAAGTGAATAATAATAAAAATATACAACAAATTGATCATAATGTAAATTTTGTTCCGAGTGTTTCTATTCAAGAGAACATAGAAGAAAATCAAACTGATGATAATGAAATTAATGGTAACCCAACAGAAGACTTGCTTGCTAGTATTGATGAGAACCTTAATGAACAATCTAACTCTTTAGTTCAAGATATGTATGACCCCGGGCGATGGGGTAAAATTGATAACAAACTAAGAGACTTGTTAGTTGAGAAGGGTCCAATTAGAGTTAATGATATAGAATTTTCTATTGATGTGAAGACGAAAAGAAAATTTTCAGCTAAATTTTATACCCAAGTAGCGCCAAATGGAGAGAAGTTTGATAGAAATTGGTTAGTGTATTCAAAATATTGCAATAAGGTATTTTGTTTCTGTTGCAAGTTATTTAATTCAAGTTGCACCCAATATCAATTAAATAGTGAAGGGACTGATGATTGGCAAAATATTGGTTCCAAACTTAAAAAACATGAACTGACTAGTGAACACATTGATAATTTGACACTTTGGGATGAGTTAAGCACAAGATTAAAAAATAAAACAACAATTGATAAGCATATCCAAGAGCAAATTGATAGGGAAAAAGAACACTGGAATAATGTACTATTAAGAATTATTGCGGTTGTTAAGACAATTTCTAAAAACAACATGGCATTTCGTGGAAAGAATGAGAAAATTTATGAAGCTAATAATGGTCTTTTTTTGAGCTTAATTGAAATGATTGCGGAGTTTGATCCTATTATGCAAGAACATCTCCGGCGTATCAAACACGATAAATTAAAAATTCATTATCTTAGTCACAATATACAAAATGAATTGATACAGTTGTTGGCATCTGAAATAAAAAATAAAATTATTTCAAAAATTAAGGAAGCAAAATATTATTCTGTTATACTTGATTGCACTCCTGATATAAGTCACCAAGAACAAATGACTGTTGTATTACATTGTGTAGATATATCTTCAAGTCTTGTAAGAACCGAAGAGTATTTTCTAGACTTTATAAAAGTAGAGGACACGTCAGGTAAAGGACTTTTTAATAAGCTTTTATGTATTTTAGAAGAGTATAAATTAGATTTTAAGGACATTAGAGGTCAAGGGTATGATAATGGATCAAATATGAAAGGTAAAAATCAAGGTGTCCAAAAAAGATTGTTAGATATAAATCCTAGAGCATTTTACTCTCCATGTGGATGCCACAGCCTTAACTTAGTATTATGTGATATGGCAAATTCTTGTTCAAAGGCAGTATCATTTTTTGGAATTTTACAACATATTTATTGTTTGTTTTCTTCCTCTACAAAACGATGGGATGTTTTACGAAAATATTTAACTAAATATACTGTGAAGACTTTGTCACCAACACGTTGGGAGAGTCGAGTTGATAGTGTTAAAGCATTAATTAGTCAATCATCAGAAATTAGGGATGCTTTACTTGAGTTAGCAAAAACTAGCGAGGATCTAAAAACAAAGAGTGAAGTGGAAAGTCTAGCATTACATGATTTAGAAAATTATGAGTTTTTGTTTGGAATGGTTATTTGGCACGAAATATTAACTAATGTGAATTTTGTTAGTAAGGATTTACAATCTAAGGATATGCCTATTGACATGGCTATAAATCAAATAAAGGGTCTAATCACATTTTTTAAAAAGTATAGAGAAGAAGGATTTGAAAAGGCTAAAGTAGCATTTATAGATATTGCACGTCAAATGGATATAGAACCGGTATTTCATGAAAAACGTGTAATTCGGAGAAAGAGACAATTTGATGAGAATGTCGATAATGAAGTAATTCAATCTCCTGAAGAGTCTTTTAGAACTAATTTTTTCTTATATATAATTGATCAAGCGATATCATCTTTTAGTAATAGATTTGAACAGTTAAAAGATTTTGAAGAAATGTTCGGATTTTTATTTGGTTTAAAAAAATTGAAATCAATAGATGATGATATGTTAAAAGAATATTGTCTTAATCTTGAAAGTTTTCTAAAACATGGAGAGAGTTGTGATATTAATGGCACAGATTTGTTTTTAGAATTAAGACTACTACGAGAAATTTTAGATACCGAAAATGAATCTGCAAGTAAAATATTGAACTATTTAAAAAGAATACAATCTTTTCCAAATGCTTATATAGCTTATAGAATATTATTGACAGTACCCGTAACCGTTGCTTCGGCAAAAAGAAGTTTTTCAAAACTAAAGTTAATTAAATCTTATTTAAGATCAACCATGTCACAAGAAAGATTGAGTGGATTAGCTACATTATCTATAGAAAGAGATTTTCTAGAAGAACTTGAATACAAAGATTTAATTAGTAATTTTGCATCTCAAAAAGCAAGAAAAATAAAATTCAATTAAAGTTTTTGAAACGTAAAAATTTTTTCATGTTAAAAAAAAAGTTTTTAAGTCCACCAAAGTATTTTAATAATATATTGCCGGTCCCAAGCCCGGATAAAGGACGAGGGTTTGCATACGAAATAACGTAAAATGAATCAATATAACAATTTTTTAGATATTAATAGCAAAAGGCCC
The DNA here is from genome assembly GCA_012931725.1 of Litsea cubeba. Classification (NCBI taxonomy): domain Eukaryota; kingdom Viridiplantae; phylum Streptophyta; class Magnoliopsida; order Laurales; family Lauraceae; genus Litsea; species Litsea cubeba. The sequence continues at coordinate 21,876,270 of CM022952.1, read as the reverse complement.
CCTATTCGAACTTTGCTTAGGGCCCCCAATTGTCTTGAGCCGCCCCTGGACTTGGGACCAAACAGCAATATCTTTATATATAAAATTTTAATGTCGATGAGCCACTAAAACATCTTTTGTTATGTTAAAACATCACTAATTCAATCACTGGTGGGTTTTTTTTTAGAAGAAATGAATCACTCTGGGTTGTTGGGGCCTTATTAACATGCATCTTAAAAAGAAAGAAATGAAGAGGATAGTGATCTTGGTGCTTACATGCACTCCTCATTAGATCTTCTCATTTGATGAGTAGTATCTCCTTGACCACCCTCTGATCACGATGAGACATGAGAACAAGTGCATGCACCACATGATTCTGTAAGGGGCTGGTTTGGCATGTAGTGTATACAACAGTTTTTTAGTGTAATTATCTATTGCACAAATCATTCTTCAAAGTCAATATTCTCTCTCATATTTTAGGACTGGTCCTTCTTCTTCCGTAGCTGTCATAAGATAGCTCATATGTTGGATATTTTCTAATAACCGACTTACTTCTCATAATCTCTCAAGAGGCTTTTTAAAATGTTTCAAGTACTTTTTATGTCTTTTAAAATTTAGAGTGTTCTGTGCCTTTGAATGAGATGTGCCTTTTTGAACTTTAGATGAATGGATTTCACTCAATGGTCATGGGTTGCTTCCAACTCTTTAAATTAGAGGCCAACTCAAGTTCTCAAAAAGCAACACAAAAACACAAGCATTACAGTCCCTTTATTGTTTTCTTCTTCTTTAAAAGTGCTTTTACTTTCTCTTATTTTTGGTGATTTAATATCATCAGAACTAAAATATGTTGATGCCACTATCATTAGCTTCAGCTCCATAGTTAAAATTTGTAATTTGTAATCCTAATTCCCAGTATGATGAATTGACTTAATCTAATCAACACAAAAACAATAAACTTAACAGAGTCTCTTGTGCATGAACACAATTATGTTCATTGTTTTGGTGTTATGTGCATTAAAATTAAAGAAAATAATATGCATATATAGCGGTACAAACTACAAAATCTCTTAGCATGCTGGCATCCCTTCCCTCTTTCATGTTTCTTACTTGAATTAATTTAAAATCTTATATTCCTAAGCATAAGCTACAACAGTGACTAATTAGCAAGATCAGCGGATGGATTTTCATAGCAGGGAAGCTTGCAGCATGTAATTTCAGTTGACTTCTTATAATTAAGATTATCTGATCTCATTTTTTTCAAGCGCTTCTGGTTGGAGTTTTGAAAATTTTAAAAGGACAACAGATAAGGTTACTAAGGCAGCAAATACCTAGACAGAACTGATGATCCCAACCTAGGGTGATCACCATTGCACATATTAATGAGAAGGTGGTGCCACACCTAGATCTGATATGATGAGCAAAACCTTTGGTCAATCGCCGCCGTGGAATAGAGATGAGCCAATTTTTAGATAAACGATGTTTGAGGTTATGGGTTGTTTCTGAATTAAGCTATGGACTTTGGTACTGTTTAATTGACTTTCCAAACTCCTCACACGGCTGATGTATTGGATAGTTATTTTCTCACACCAGTTTTTGGTCCGCTAATTAATGGAGGGTCCAAGCATATGTACCATACACCTTGTGATTGCGAATGGATACACTAATTAATCTGCGAAGAAGGGAATTGATAGAAGGAAACATTTTTCTTTTCTATACAACTGGAAACAGTTGTTATGTTAGGATCAGATGATATCATGATAGTGACAAGGAAATTGTTATCTTTGATAAAGTGGGTCATGATTCCAACCCATATTCTGCTGCGTAGTATGGAAGATCAAGAGGTGTTGGAAAAATGGCTAAGAGAACCCACCTTTAGGCTATCTTTGGGCCAAACTAAAAGTGGGACCCACTTATAGTTTTAGGTGAGAATACATGGGAATGTAATCTACTCCATGAGTAGACTAATGACATGTATTGGGTTGCTCTAATCCATTAAGGAGTGAATGAGAAATTGCCTCCTAAACAATACTACTTGAACATGTTAAACATGGAAAGAAAGGGAAGTGGAAAACTTGCTTCCCACATTGCTTGAGAGCAATACATTTCTTTGGTATAAATATGTTTACCTTAGTGGTATAAGATGAGCCCCAAGGGGCATCCCACTTTTGTGGAGGAGGGAGGACATAGATCCTTGTTGGGTCACCACCAAACAACACACACGCGCGCGCGCGCCCCGGGCCGGGCTCGGGCCTGGGCTTCACACGCGGGTTGGGCCTGACTCGGCCCACTACCCATTTAATTTTTTGGAGAAAATAATAATTTCTTTTTTGGATTTAAATGGGGTGTGTCCAAGTGATGTGTGTCATCTGTTGGTTCAAACAGACACACAGTTTGCAGTGCTGCTAGCCTTGATCTACCATCTACTGCGAATTTCTGAGTTTCGTAAAGACAACAACAAAGTACTGTTATTCTGCCTTCAAACAGTAAGAGAATTTCAATTCAAAAATACTTTCTGTAACTCTGTTTTATACTTAGTTTGATTCACTGTTGAGAGGATCTGTAATCCTAATACTGATTGTTATAACTGTGTACTCGGAACAACAATCTTAAGACAAATTTCCTTCTGTCTCAATCTGAGTACACCATCAGTTTAATTCAGTATTACTGATTTCGGGTTCTGTCAGTTCTCTACTGGTTTCTACTTCTTCTTTCTATGAAACCAGTATTGTGAAACTGAGGCTCTCTCTTCATGCAAAACTTAACAGAACTCTAGTCTGTTCTGTGTCTTTACTAAAAGTGATCAGTAAGTCTGAGTTACTGTAAACAGTGTTCTGTTTTTGCTTTTCTCTGAAACGTAATCAGTAAGTCTGAGTTACTGTTTACAGTTCTATTACTTTCAATTCCTGCATAATTCTTTGTGCTGTATTTTAAGTAAAGTCTCTTCTGTTATACAGTTATGGGTATTGAGAAGAATACTCCAGTTACTACCCATGGCCCTGTTTTGGTGAACCATGGGGAGAAACCTGAGAAGTTCAACGGTACTGAGTTTAAGAGATGGCAACAGAAAATGTTGTTCTATCTCACTACCTTGAACTTGGCTAGGTTCCTCCATGAAGAAGCTCCTGCTTTAAAAGAAGATGAGACAGACAAGCAAGTTGTTGCTGCTGTAGATGCTTGGAAGCATGCTGACTTCCTCTGTCGAAACTATATTCTCAATGGACTAGATAACACATTATATAATGTGTATTGTTCATTGAAGACTGCTAAGGAATTATGGGATTCACTTGACAAAAAGTACAAGACTGAAGATGCCGGAATGAAGAAGTTCGTTGTTGGCAGATTCCTTGACTACAAGATGAGTGATTCCAAGGCAGTAATCAATCAAGTTCAGGAACTTCAAGTCATTCTCCATGAAATTCATGCAGAAGGAATGTCTCTTAGTGAGTCTTTCCAAGTGGCAGCAATCATTGAAAAATTGCCACCACTTTGGAAGGATTTTAAGAACTACCTTAAGCATAAGCGAAAGGAGATGAGACTTGAAGACCTGATTGTCAGATTGAGGATAGAGGAAGACAATCGTACATCTGAGAAAAAGGCAGGAAAAACCTTCACTGAAGCCAAGGCTAATGTGGTGGAACATGGGCAGAACCCCAAGAAGAGGAAGAACCCCTCAAATGGTCAAAGACAAGGTCCCAAGGACAACAAGAAGTTCAAAGGGAATTGCTATGTGTGCGACAAACCAGGCCACCGTGCTAAGGACTGTCGTAAGCGCAAGGACCAAGGAAATACAAGTAAGAAACCAGCGCAGGCCAACATGACAGAAATGGACAATCTCTCCACTGATGTTTCAGACATCAATCTTTCTGCTGTGGTCTCAGAAGTCAATCTGGTTGGCAACACCAGAGAATGGTGGGTGGACACTGGGGCCACTCGACATGTCTGCTCCAATAAAGACATGTTCTCCACTTATAATGCAACAAACGGAGAACAACTCTTTATGGGTAACTCTGCCTCTTCAAAGGTTGAAGGCCAAGGACAGGTAGTACTGAAAATGACTTCTGGAAAGGAACTCACCCTCAACAATGTGCTGCATGTACCTGATATTCGTAAGAATCTGGTATCAGGCTCACTACTGAGTAAGAAGGGTTTCAAACTTGTATTTGAGGCGGATAAGTTTGTCCTCACTAAGTCTGGGATGTACGTGGGCAAAGGGTATATGAGCGATGGGCTCTTTAAAATGAATGTAATGACCATTGTCCCTAATAAGAAAAAATCTTCTGCTTATATGCTTGAGTCTTCTAATGTGTGGCATGGTAGATTAGGCCATGTTAACTATGATGCTTTGCGTAGATTAGTTAATATGGAATGTTTGCCTAAATGCAGTTTTGATTCAAATATCAAATGTGAAACATGTGTCGAAGCTAAACTCACTAGAACTTCTTTTCATTCAATTGAACGAACTTCTGAACCTCTTCAGTTAATTCATTCTGATATATGTGACCTCAAGTTTGTTCAAACTAAAGGTGGTAAGAAATATTTTCTTACATTCATTGATGATTGCACAAGATACTGTTATGTTTACTTACTGAGAAGTAAAGATGAGGCATTGGAAATGTTCAAACATTACAAGAATGAGGTTGAGAATCAACTTGAGAAGAAAATCAAGGTGATAAGAAGCGATAGAGGAGGTGAATACGAATCACCTTTTGGTGAATTTTGTTCACAACATGGTATTATACACCAAACTACCGCTCCTTATTCACCTCAGCAAAATGGTGTTGCTGAAAGGAAAAACAGAACTTTAAAAGAAATGATGAATGCTATGTTAATAAGTTCTGGATTACCTCAGAATTTGTGGGGGGATGCTATACTCTCCGCAAATTATATTCTTAACCGAATACCTCAAAAGAAAACCAATAAGACCCCTTACGAGTTGTGGAAAGGCAGAATGCCTACTTACAAATACTTGAAAGTGTGGGGGTGTTTGGCTAAAGTGGCGGTTCCTACACCTAAAAAGGTTAAAATAGGACCAAAGACAGTTGACTGTGTTTTCATTGGGTATGCTCATAATAGCAGTGCGTATCGGTTTCTTATTAACAAATCTGAGATTCCTGATATGCATCCTAATACTATTATTGAGTCAAGGAATGCATCGTTCTTTGAACATGTATTTCCTAATAAACCCTCACAGGAATCGAGTTCTCTTAAACGAACTCAAGATACTGCTAATAGCAGTGAACAAAACCAACAAGAGATTGATGAACCTAGACGGAGTAAGAGGGCTAGAACATCAAAAACATTTGGTCCAGATTTTCTAACACTTTTGTTAGAAGATGAGCCTCAAAGCTTTAAAGCAGCGGTGTCCTGTCCCGAGGCACAATATTGGAAAGAGGCAATAAACAGTGAAATTGAATCCATTTTGCAAAATCATACGTGGGAACTAGTGGATCTTCCACAAGGTTGCAAAACTCTTGGGTGCAAGTGGATATTCAAGAGAAAGATGAAAGCAGATGGATCAATTGAAAAATACAAAGCCAGGCTTGTTGTTAAAGGGTACAGACAAAAAGAAGGCTTGGATTATTTCGACACTTATTCACCAGTTACGAGGATAACATCCATTCGAATGTTAATTGCAATTGCTGCGATACACAATTTCGAGATACATCAAATGGATGTAAAGACCGCTTTCTTAAATGGTGAATTAGATGAGGAAATATATATGGAACAACCCGAAGGGTTTACTGCTCCAGGACAAACCAAGAAAGTTTGTCGACTTGTCAAATCTCTATATGGATTAAAACAAGCACCTAAGCAATGGCATGAAAAATTTGACAGTTTGATGATGTCAAATGGGTTTAAGATCAATGAATGTGACAAGTGTGTATATGTCAAGAGCACTAACAATGGCTGTGTCATTATTTGCTTATATGTTGATGATTTGCTAATTATGGGTAGTAATGATGGAATCATTCAAACTACCAAGAGAATGTTAAACAATAAGTTTGATATGAAAGATATGGGTGTTGCTGATGTCATACTAGGAATTAAAATTTCTAAATCATCGGATGGACTGATATTATCTCAATCGCACTATATTGAGAAAATACTCCAGAAATATAATCAAGATAATAGCAGTCCAGCGAGAACACCTATAGATATTAGTATCCATCTATCCAAAAATACTGGAAAAGGCATATCACAATGCGAATATGCGCAAATAATTGGGAGCCTAATGTATGTCATGAATTGCACTCGTCCTGACATTGCATATGCTGTTAGTAAACTGAGTAGATACACAAGTAACCCAGGATCAGACCATTGGAAGGCCATAGTCAGGGTTCTAAGATATTTAAAATACACCCAAAACTATGGATTGCATTACTCGAGATATCCAGCAGTACTTGAAGGCTACTGTGATGCCAACTGGATATCAGATACCAATGATTCAAAATCCACAAGTGGATATCTATTCACGCTTGGTGGTGCAGCGGTATCATGGAAATCTTCTAAACAAACTTGCATTGCTAGATCCACTATGGAATCTGAGTTTATTGCACTGGATAAAGCTGGCGAAGAAGCTGAATGGCTTCGTCAATTCCTAGAAGATATTCCAATGTGGACAAAACCTGTGCCTCCTATCTGCATTCACTGCGATAGTCAATCAGCAATTGGAAGGGCGCAGAATCACATATATAACGGTAAGTCTCGACATATTCGTCGGAGACATAATACCGTGAGACAACTGCTCTCTAATGGCATTATGACTATTGAGTACATAAAGTCCATGGATAACATTGCGGATCCCTTTACCAAAGGTTTAGCAAGAGAGCAAGTAAATCGTTCATCGAGGGGAATGGGCTTAAAGCCTATGAATGAAAAGTCACCATAATGGCAACCCAACCTAGCTGACTGGAGATCCCAAGATCTAGGTTCAAAGGGACAACCGAATTGTGTGTGACTTAACGATATCACTATGGAGATAATATCTCCTGCTCATTCCTATAATCATAATAGTGATACCTGTAGCGAAAATTAGGGTAAGCAAGGCTTTTAATGATTCTTATATCTTGACTCATCAAGTGGGGTATAGCAGGATACTCTTAATAAGAATCACCTATGTGAGTGTGAACTGGGCCGTTTCTATGAGAATAATAAGGCTAAATTCTCTAAAGCACTCATGAAAACCAGGCATTGTTCAGGGCCAAAATGAACACAATCATTAGAACCAACTGTGTCCAGGAAGATTCTGTGTGAACTCTATTGTCTCGGTTTACGTAAAAGGTTGAGTAGTTCAAGACATCACGTTCACTGTTCAACCAGTAAATTCGATAGTACTTCACAAGGGAAGGTTCAAGGCCACAAGCTACCTTTCTCTATACAGAAAATTTCCATTTGTACTCTCTCTGTGTGTCTGCATATCATTTCATTGCTTTCAGTTAATTTCATTCATGTGGGGGATTGTTGGAAAAAATGGCTAAGAGAACCCACCTTTAGGCTATCTTTGGGCCAAACTAAAAGTGGGACCCACTTATAGTTTTAGGTGAGAATACATGGGAATGTAATCTACTCCATGAGTAGACTAATGACATGTATTGGGTTGCTCTAATCCATTAAGGAGTGAATGAGAAATTGCCTCCTAAACAATACTACTTGAACATGTTAAACATGGAAAGAAAGGGAAGTGGAAAACTTGCTTCCCACATTGCTTGAGAGCAATACATTTCTTTGGTATAAATATGTTTACCTTAGTGGTATAAGATGAGCCCCAAGGGGCATCCCACTTTTGTGGAGGAGGGAGGACATAGATCCTTGTTGGGTCACCACCAAACAACACACACACGCGCGCGCGCGCACCGAACCGAGCCGGGCCGGGCTCGGGCCTGGGCCTGGGCCTGGGCTTGGGCTTGGGCTTCACACGCGGGTTGGGCCTGGCTCGGCCCACTACCCATTTAATTTTTTGGAGAAATTTTTATTAAAATAATAATTTCTTTTTTGGATTTAAATGGGGTGTGTCCAAGTGATGTGTGTCCTTTCATTTGTGAAAGGGTGTGTCCAAAGAACAGATGCATCTGTTCACTGAACAGTCACTGTTCTGAACAGATGCAGCCCCATTGAAGAGACCTGAAGCAGCCTATAAATATGCATACTGTCTTCCCATTTTCAATCATCCAAATCACTGCAATTGTTGCATCAATTCGAGTCTGCATTGTCAGTCAAGAGAGAGTCTGCTGTTGCACTCTGGTTCAAACAGACACACAGTTTGCAGTGCTGCTACTGTGTGTTGATCATTGTATCCTGGGAGACAGAAGCCACTGAAGCCTGTTAGCACCATTGCAGGGGCGAAATTTGTCTTAAGGACATAGTGTTAAACACTAGCCTTGATCTACCATCTACTGCGAATTTCTGAGTTTCGTAAAGACAACAACAAAGTACTGTTATTCTGCCTTCAAACAGTAAGAGAATTTTAATTCAAAAATACTTTCTGTAACTCTGTTTTATACTTAGTTTGATTCACTGTTGAGAGGATCTGTAATCCTAATACTGATTGTTATAACTGTGTACTCGGAACAACAAGAGGCACATTGGTGTTCAAATTATTAGGGCTGCAAATGTACGGTTCGAATTGGTTTAGTACAAAAATCAACCACTAAATCGAATTTATCGATTTTTTAATTAACCAATCCGATCCGACCGATGGAGAGGACTTAGACCGAATCAGTCTGTTAAACCGTTTATTTTTATTTTTTGAAAATAAGAAATTGAAATTTTCAAAATGATGACATCCCCATCCTTTGCATTTATTCCAATGTTTAGGATAAAGATAAAAATCTATGTCGACTATCATGAAACCCTAAAATCTAAATAGTCAAATACTCAAATTACATTATATACCTGTTGGTTCAGTTTAGGTGGTGAATCAGGGATTCAAACCGATAGCCGACCGTTTTAAGTAGTTTCTATGTTTTCAAACCATCGACTAAACCGATCTACTATAAAATCGATCCGAATTGTCCGATTTGGTCGATTCGGTCCGATTTATCGGTGATATAGAATTTTCTTTGAAGCCCTAGAATTCAGCGGTGAATTTGAGAGAGAGAAGCTTGCAATGATCACTCGCACTGAAGAATTCATCATTTTTCTTTAATGGGAATCTAGGTGGAAATATCCATGCTAGGAAATATCATTGTTTCAATTTTCCCAATGGGACCATCATCTTGCTTGAGGAGAAAGCATTTTCTATTTTGCTTCATGAAATGTAAAATTTTATGTTCCATAGATTTCCCACACGTGGGACCCAAGTCTCAATGACCCAAAGGGCTGAAATGGTGGGCCCCACAATACCGTTGGATATCAATAACAAGCAACCGTTCCTTTTCTCCTTTTTGTAATCAAATGGGTTGTAATCTTTCAGTCCAAGAAAACTTTAACAAATTACTGACACAACCATATATGGACCAGAAACTGTACATGATTGGGTGGACCCATGAAGCATCAATGGTAGCATAACGTGCACTGCTCGGAGCCTTCTAGCAGCAGATTACAAAAGAAACTGACAAAAACTACTGAGGTGCATCGTCCAACTTTGTTTTGTCTTTTTTTTTTTTGCTTAGAACTTTGTTTTGTCTTGTGTGAACTATATGTTTATTAAGATCATGATCTTTGAATAAGGGGATGGCCCACCAAGATTGGAGAAGTTCCACATACCACTGTCTATACGCAAGGTATCATATATCCAATGATGAAATAATTATGAGGGCGGCCTATAAAGAATAAGAGGCACATGCATGGAATGTGTCTTTGAATGAATGAGTTTACTTTTGGATGGGACATAAATATAATCAGATAAATGTTACATCATGCACCAATGAAAGTGAGCAATACTTTGGAGATGGGACCAGATGTATCTTGGTATAAACAAGATGATTAATGTATCACCCAAAAGGCAACTTGTCCAAAACCCTTTTGATTGCAATTGTTATATAATGTTATAATGCAATAGAAATTTCTTTGATACCAACCTCATAGAGATTTTTTTTTTATATCGGTAACGGTAAAATATATTAAAGACTTAAAAAGGGTACAATAAAGATGGAAAGAAATTAATCCGCGAAAGTATTAGAGCTAAATACCAACATAAAATAACAAATTACATAGGAGCAAGCAAATTAAGCTATACCTCTCTTTCTACCCCCAACTTAGTCAAAGCATCCACCATGTCATTTCTCGACTGAAGCATATGATGAAACTCAACATTCAAAGATGATGACCAAGACTTGATTTCATTGAAAAGAAATTGAAATTTTCATGGACCCTTCTCCAAACAAGACATCCAAGAAATCACATTTAAGGAATCACTTTCCACCACTATGCTATGAAATTTTATTTGAGACACTGATCCTTAGCGCTTCCAATATAGATAACACTTCCGCTTCATTAGAATCTTTGATGCCTATATACTTTGAAAACATAAACAATACCTCTCCCTTATAATTCCTCAAGATGCTACCTATACTTGCAGGTCCTGGTTTTCCTTAAATTTAACAACCGCATAGAGATTTTGTCTGTCAAGGTAGATCTAAATTCTTCAATTTCTAAAGCTTTTGTCTTTCTACAGGTGGTTAAAAATGAACGTGGACATCAAAATATGACCATCAAATAATTTTCCTAGCCTTTTTATGGAAATTAAATCTAGGAAGATGAAAAATAAACGGTCAGCGTAATGCAAATTCTTAAGGTTAATGTCTCATTTACATAACTATCTTATATCTTTCACCAGCACCTTTTTAATAATCCACCGAGTTCATTTGTTCATTATTATATGTGTACTATGCATATGAACAGTATGGGCATTCTTTTTTTTATTTTATTTTTATCTTTCTAGAAGGGCATTGGAAATCTCACTTAAACGATGGTCAGAGCAAACTAGCATGTCAAATGACCCAAATTACATGGTTACTTCAAGGAGTTACTAAAAAAACTGTCTCGACTCTCGACAGTAGACCCTCTTTATAATTAGCTTGGAAATTAGGTCAATGTTTGGAAACATCGGGATTTGTTCCTTTTCTTTTCCATAAATGGGAGAGGATTGTAAACTATCCTTCAACTATACTATTCCTAAACTAGCTTAATCTATCAACCTAAGGACATCCCTCAATCCTCCATGCAATGGCTGCTCCGCATTTGAATATACCTTTTCCATCATCCTCCACGCCACAATAGACATCCACTTCATCCTCAACCCGAGTACACTCAAAGCTATACTCTGGAAGTGCCAAGGGTTGATCCCTGGCACTGTGGGTGAGAAGGCAATCTTTTGAGGGATTTATACATATATTGTGCTGCATCGAATATACTATTTTTAGCAAAATATATGCTAATAAATAAGTATCATATATGACAATGAATCTCACAAGAGGTTACAGCTTAGCTAGTTCATGATACCAACGTCACATTGTGTAATAATATTTAAATACATTTTTGTGCTCGATTTTGGGCCAGGAGTTAGGTCTAGGTCCAGTCATGCCCATCAGAGTTGTGCCCAGGACCGGGGATATGAACTAAATCAGGTTCGAGTCCACTAGGACCTGACCCAAATCTTAATTCCCTGTTTACATCCCTAGGGCAAACCTAATAGAGCATAAGACCCGTAATTGGCCAAATTCTGAAAGGATATGATTTAGGGTGTTTTGGCAACTCCCTTTTTTTTTTTTTTCATACTATTGACTATTTTACTTACACTCATTAATTAAAAATAAATAAAAATATCTCTCTAATCCATGCTTGTCAGGGCAATTAAGCTTGGAGAGGAACTTTTATCATGTGATAAAAATCTGATATGGGTAGTTCAGTTGGCCGAGGACCACGGTTTGTACCCGGAGGTTGTGAGTTCGAAACTGCACTACCACACTCGGGCCACACGGGAGTTTACCTGGCTTCCCTCTGGGCCCGGAGGGATTAGTCCAGCCCAAAGAATTGAGAACCCTCGGATAGAAAAAAAAAAAAATCTGATATGGATTCACCTTGATGCATACCAAATCTGATCCCTTTCCATCCCTACAGATGCAGTTAAGGTGTTTGTACTGTACCCAGACACCAAAGTGTCTGGAACTGTGTATTCCATAAGACCCAGACCTGAATCCGAGTGACTGTACCATCAAGAGAGCCACACCTTCAGTGCTAGCCATGGTCAGGTCTGGCACTACACCATTTGGGTGATTTTGCAACATTTGAGATTTCTTATTAGTAACGCAAATATTTCCGTTAGGTAATTTGTCACATTTATTATCCGTTAGCAATATTCATAACCGTCACTAAGTATCTTTGCAAATAATTGAATTATTTTGTAACATTTCTTGGATATTTTGTGACGATTAGAAATGTGTTACAATGGTATCAAAATAAAAAGTGGAAAAATCACAATAAATGTTGTGAATAAAGTGGACCCAACTCACTCTAACATTGATGTAAACAGTAAACTCTTGTACAGACTTGTTGCCAAATGCATTGAATTGCAATGACCTGAAGCCTAAAAACCATCGACGTCATGTTATGCTAAAAACAATGGCGCGAAAAGTTGGCGCCAACATCTCGATATGGGCGGGTTTTTCTCTCTCAAAAGTCAAAACGTCAAAACCCAACAGTCCTTCTCCTCTTCTTTCGTCAACAACACCCAATCTCCCATTCCTCCCATCTACAATCAAAATGGTCGTCGAAGGAAACGCAAAGACCAGCCGGCCTGAGATCAAATAGCCCTCTCCCAAAATCAAGAAGCTCCACCAGAACGGTGTTTCCAGAGATCCTGTGAATCCCGAACTAAAAAATAAGAAAACAACTTAAATCCCCAAACTTCTCCTTCTTCCTTGCTCCAACCGCCTCCATCCCAAAACTTCTCCTTCTTCCATGTTCCAGCCGTGTTCATCACTGCTTCCGACTCCTTCACTTCTCCCTCCTTCTTCACTGCTTCTCAGGTAATATAGTTTAGAAAAAAAATCTATTTTTTTGTTTTATTATTAGAAATCTAAATCTTATTTATTATTGTATTTGTAGATCTGTAATATTTAACATCAATCATATTTGTTTTATCTTGAATGCCATTTGTATATCTGTCAAATGGCATTCAAGAGCCCTTTTTATTATTTTGTTTGGGTAAAAAGTTTGACCTGGACAAATTAGCTCTGGAACTGACCAACATTGCTCTTGCTCAACAAAGCCAAATAGCAACTTCTCTTCTTTACAAGAATTATTGTTAATTTAATAAATAATCATATCTTATGAGCATGCTTATCCACAAGAAGGAATGCAAGAAAATGACCTGCATTTGTGACAGTGACTCTCCTTGTATCACAATCATTCATGAAAGGCACAGATAATTAGAAGTTTTGGAGGTTTATTTGTGGCCCTATACTTGTTTCACACAGGGCCAGGGCCAGGGCCAGGGCCGGCTACACAAAACTTCTAATTACTTCTTGGCAGAGTAATTAAGGTGAATTGTCTCCATCAAATTTCTCATCTAGTTTCCAAAAGACTTAATAGGGCTCTTGGTTTGCAAGAATTTCTGAGAATTCCTGTTGGGTTTTTTTTTTTTCTGAATTCCTCAAATGCTGTCCCCACTTGATTTCACAATTGCTCAAAGAAAATGCAGCAGCACGGAACTTAGAATCTTATGAGAATCCTATTGTCCAAAAGTGTCATTTAACAGGATTGGTTTTATGAATTCTTACCATTTGAATATGGAATTTAAATTCTTGAGAGATAATAGTGGGCATTGTTGTCTGGAAATCCTCCAAACAGCTCTTTATTGAATTCTTAGGAATTATGTTAATATTTGTGTTGAAAGAATATTGAAGAGATGTTGAGTAAGGATATAGAAGTATAGCCGGGACTGCTGCTTATACAGGACTTGATTTTGGGGATTTTTTGAAATATCAACATGTTAGTGGTAAGGATGATAACGTTCTTTATTCTTATCCATATGGTCATGGAGATTGGAGAGGAATTGTTTACTTTGACCCATCTGCTACATTCATTTTATTCATGGATGCTTCTGATTTGAGTGGAGGGATGGGTTCTTAAGGCCAAGGGTGCAGGGGCTGTTGTCATCAGTGGTAGTGTAGATCATACGTTGGTTCAGGTGGGCCTCACATACCCTAGTACAGCCAGCCATTCTGGATAATTCTGCACTAGTAGTATATATAAACTTTTACAAGAACACCACATGGAAGGTCAGTCCACCAACCATGATACAGGAATCTCTTAATAATGAATGATTCAACTTATAGACCATTAAAAGAGGCTTCAATGAAATTAAAAGGTCAATCAAATCAAGTACACATTAAAAAAAATATCATACTGCAAAAGGTTTTTTCAAAGGAAGTAGAGATGTTCCCACAAGTTTACAATCAGTATAGAAGAGTGCTTGGTGTAACATGGATTTGAGTGATTCAGTTGAGCAGTCTAGATTTAGAAATAAGGGTTCTAACCACCCTCAAATAGCATGCATTTCAATCGGGTATAACACACATTGTAGACCTCCATCTGAATGGAAAAACATAAAGTAGCCAACTCTGAACATCACTTTTATATTTATAAATGAATTTTATACTCCTGTCGACAAGTATTGGTTGGTATTCTCAAAAAGTCAGATAATGTGGAAATAAGTGATGGATAAATATTAAATATACACGCCTTTGTGCTTGTTCGAAGGGCAGTGAAGCTCAAGGTAAATTTCTATGGAGGTGTTTGGACCAATTGGTTGACTGCAGTGCTTTGCATGAGCAAATAAAATTGATGATTTTTTTTTTTTAATGTATGGACTATGCAGGGCTGAGCTCTGACATCCATCTAGCTAATGAATTGTTATCATTGTATTGCTTTTTATCGATTAAAAGAAAATAATGATCGGACAAGTTATACATTTTCCGAAGAAAGATAAAAATCAAGTTCTTTCCAGAGCAAAGCATTAAATTTTGTGTTAACATTTTAAATAAACTAATCATGAGAGACTTTGCATAGAGCAAACTCTATTTTAGGCCTGTGATGGTTCACGAGCCAGTAGACGAATTTTATTGGAACGTGTGGATCTAGTGCGGTTGTAGTATGGATATAGCACGATTTCTTCATCTATGGTTTGAACACGAGGAAAGGAACCTAAAGCAGAATATTGTTGATCGATGTCAAAGAATTCTACAGCTTTTTGATTGGGCAGATTGAAATTCAACTCTTAGGCGGCTAATTTTTTTAATACTCTGTATAAAATTTGATGCTATTATTGTGTAACTTTGTGTCGTAATGCTCTTATAGCTTCTTTGATGAAGGGTGGGATCATGGGATTGCAAAGAATGATTGCTATGGGGTATCAACCTAGTTGGGATATATTTGTTTATATGCAGAGGCCTATTCAACCTTTGTTATCTAATGTTTCATTGATTCTTATTACCTGCATTTTAGTATTTAACACTAGTTAGGATTTGGGTCTGAATTGCTATATGGACTCCGTGAGTTGGGCTTGGGCTTCAAATTTTTGATTTACGGTATTATGAATTACTGTAGGATGCTACAGTGATACAGTACACATAGATGCCATGAAATCATTTTATCTAATGACTGTATTTGCAATTGAGTTGGTGGAAATGTAATACAAGCTTTATTTATAATAAAGGGGTAGGGGACCTCGTAAACAACCTTGCTTACTAATAAAAAAATAATAATAATCTTTCCAGTGCGGTGGTTTGATTGTCATTAACACTTGGTTATTCGTATTTGTTTTTAAGGTATAAATTTGTCTAAAAAAAAAGCCTTGTTGTTGCTGCTTCGTTGCTGATTGAGGGCTCAATTTGCTTAAGGTAAACTTGTATATCGATCTATTTTTTTTGTTTTGAGTACGATTGATGCATTTGTATCTAATCATGAACCAATTTCATTGAACGATGTGCTTTGATGTTATTTATTGATTTTCTATCAATTTAGTTTAATGATTTCAGATCTGATTTGTTTGGTGATTTATAGCTTACTTTTGAAGCATTGTTTTAAGTTGAATTTATTGATGATTATGTTTTAGCTGATTAACTTTCTATGATTTAGTTGAATTTATGTTTTCGTAAATAACGGTTATTGTGCGAAAAATAATTATCGACCGAATGATTTTACTATTGTTGATTGTTTTGGCATGACCATTTCCAGATTTGAAGTAGTTAAATAGGTACGTAGTTAAATAGTTACTAATATTTACCACTGTTTGCAGGACAATTTAATGGCATCAAGTGGCCAATATCCAGGCCCTATGAACAAATTAATAACCGTTACTAATAAATTGTAACGATTGTATATGTGTTGCTGAAATTAATTTCAGTCACACTTGATAACCGTTAGTAATATTTCTAACGGTTATTAAGTGTTACTAACTTCCGTTACTTTACATTTGTAACGCAATTGTGTCAACGGTAAATAACCGTTACTAATATTTTTTGTAACGGCTGTATGTCCGTTACTAATCTATTATTATGGTGTAGTGTGGGTTGGCCGAACCTTGTTCTTGCCCGTAATGTTTAATTATGAGGAACATTATTCTACCCTGGACCCAGCCCATCAGCCTAAAAAATTGGGCCCACCTATATCCGATCGCTGTTAAATATGTTAGGTCTGGAAGGGCCTGGAGTTGCTGTTGGGACCATATCAGACTTGAATTGTTTAGGTATTGAGATTTTGAGTTCCCCCAGTGTCCTGGCCACAAGCCTAAATCATCCAGGCTCAGCCCCTTTGTGAGCCACGGATGAAGGGGTCAGGGGCATGGGTTTGAAGTCAAACTTGATACTTGGGGTGGTCTCACATAGATCTTTCCATCCCCACTGGTCCCATCCCCAAATGGGGCCCACAATTGGGCCCCACAAAAAAGCTCTCGCATAATATGTGAGAACAGTTCCCACCTGAATATTACCCATGTATATATAACAAGGCTCTCCTAAGCTCAAGCTTTATATATATTATTTGGGTCGTTTAATCCCAAAGCCTGGAATTGTCTGTCCCGACTAAGAAGTGCTTGTAATTTAGTGATAATTTATCCAAACAATTTCTAGAAATCCTATGCAAATGATATAAATCCCAATTTGACCTGGCTGCCCCCGCGAGATTGACTAAATGAGAGGGCTTAGAGTTAGACCTCACATTTATGGCCTGTGTTGGGCTTGAGCCGGATAAGAGCCTGTGTTTCTAAGGTCGGGTCAGGTTTGAATATGCCTCAGCAGGCCCAATCGGCCCATGAACACCCCTACCTAAATGCATGACAAATGTCAAGCAAATATTATGTTATACTACTGAATAACAAGCCTTCTATTGTCTATTTCTTTTTATAGCTCTTGGGAGTCCCTAGTAATTGAATAAAGGAAGATGTTACCATGCATGTGAAAGCACAAGCCTATGGGTCGCTATTGTAACTGGATAACAAGCACCGAAAACTGTCATTATTTTGGGGAATGCTCCATTTATATCCATGTAAAAAGGCTTTTGGCAAACAGGTAAAAAAATATTATTTTTATTTATATTTGAAGAGCGATTCGTACTAAATAATGGAAAATGAAGTCCCTAGAAAATTGAAACTTCCTTCACTTCTTTTCATGAAAAATGTGTTCCACAAAAATGCCAGAAGGATTAGTACAGTCCACAAAGTAATATGGTCCATATAGATATAGCTTCCAACAAGGAAAGCAGTACGATCGTACAATCGATCGAGTTAAATGCCCATAACACAAGCATACGGTTTTACATGTGAATATGCAGAGATGAGAGATCCTATGGATCTTAGGAAGGAGAAAATAACAATGGTAAGATGCTGGTACAGCACTTGTTCCAGATTTGTGATTCATCATTATTTGAATTCTGACTATGTGGTACTAAGTTGCTCTACTTATTGAGGAGTGGACTCGACCCGAGGGATGTTGTCTCTAGTAAGGCCTCAAGATTTTGATAGGAATGGTTTGGGCTTGCATGTGAACCCACGCCCACAGAAAACTTAATGTGGTATCAGCCGTCACAAGCTTGAATTCCTAGAAGAACGACTTGGTACATAAAAGAAAAATGTGTCAGCCAAAAGTGCACCGACCAAGTTCCATCTATGTGAAAGTATCAAGGAGTGGGTTCCACCAAAGGGGAGTATTGAAAAGTATTTATGCTGACTCTACTAACGCCTCGAGATTTTTGTAGGAATGGTTAACTAAAGAAATTTGATGCTAGGAAGTTTCAAATCAAAGTCCCATCTAGTAAATTCTATGAAGGACCGTGTTTAATACTAAACAGGTAATTTAAACGAAATTAGGAATATTAGCCAGAAGTCCCTTAATATTGACTTTTAAGGCCTCTAATCCATAGGATTTTCGGTTAAGGAATCTAGTCCATGCGCCTAGACTTATTTCCGGTAGAAGTCCCTAAGTATGCCACATCATATATTTGCATGTATGATTTTTCCTTCTAACCGTTTGAAGTTATGTCAATCATTTAATTTTCTATTTTTAAGCTCCTTAACATGTATTTGATGACTCATTTGCCCCTGTAAATGCATCCAGCTATCTAACTGATTTTATTTCCTAGTTTTAGATCTAGTTTCAGAATTCAAATGGGAGGAAATAGATCAAGTTTCGAAATTCAAATGGGAGGGAAGCCTCCTACACCAATGTACGATTCGCTGCAGAGACACTACTTGCAGAAGCTTTCATGGGGTTTCTTTGTAATCATCAGATAACCACATTCATATCATACCCATCTTGGTGGAGAGGCCCAATATCTGATCATCAGCCTATTTCTTTCCAATTGATCTTTGCCCCACCTCATTAGTAAGGAGTTTTTCTGCGCAGGAGTCTTTGTGATCATCATAGTTGTCATGCAAGACATAGGAGAAGAATTGCACCAAGATATATCAGAAGTATTGAACTGATCTTTGCCCCACACAAGATTAGTATTGACGCCTTTTTAATTGGTTCGTTCTAGTCATGTGCGAGAGTTTCTGCAATCTTCTATAGTTTTCATCTTCATGTGGCTACTATATGTCCTTCCTTTTGTTGTATTGTGAGTTTCTTCGAAAAGATATATAAATTTATTTTAGTTTTTTCTAAAAGATTTTGCTTCAAACTCAAATAAATTTATTTGAACTCTTGGAAAACTCAAACAACTTTATCTGAGTTTTGAACAAATTTATCTGAGTTCTGCCCAGTCCTGCGTACAGATTTTCTAGATGATTTCTCCTTCTCGGATAAATTTATATGAGTTTTGCCCAGCCTCACATGCAGATTTTCTAGATGATTTCTCTTCCTTTGAATCAGTTTTCCCAATTTTCTTTCTCTTACCTGTCGTAATCCTTGATTTGTGCAGCCAAATGTTTTCCCCCCTTTTTTTTCCAAATGAAACTCTTAACAAAATCAGTTTTTCTTTTTTGTATACTGCACAGATTGTTTTAAGAGGGGCATTTTGGACTTTTTAACTGTTTAAAACTTGAAAATGGAGCTTTGTCTATACGAGAAAAAAAAAAGTAAATCCTTTGCAATAAAAACCAAAGTTGAAGGACCTCCCGCCAAACGCCCCATTAAAATAAGGTTCCGTACACCGCTAAAGCCAAAATCTATAGTTATTAATTGATATGTTTTGCATTCTTTGATACATTGGTCCGTTTCAGCTATTTTTACCAAAATCAAAACAAAAAACTAATCAAAAAATAAAATGGAAAATCTTCAATTCTTTTGAGGTGCAGATAACAAAAATAAAAAATAGATATAATATCTATTTTTGAATCTAGTAGAAATTTGTATTACGATCTAGGTTAGGACATTGGTCTGCGTGTTATTATATATATATATATATGAAATACTTAAGATTTGGATGCGTATCCACATATTTGGCTTGAAAGACTCATATTTAGGACCAATTAGGGGTCAAGCATTGGCGAACCTACATATATAGTTTTGGGGGCGGTTGCTCCTGCTAGGGCCTCTTTCAAAACACAAGTGAATATCTAGGGTTCGCTTCAAAAACCTACATGAAAATCATAGGTCCGCCCTAAAAAACCTACATGAAAACACTGGGGTTGCTCCTGATACCCAACTAATTGTTTGGAGAAAACCGGTCGGGTCCGTCATTCACTCAAGGAAATAAACATCTGAGTTTGTTCGGGCACATCCATGGAATGTAATTTAGACATATCACACTGTCTCTTTCCATAGAAGGCAAGATCCTCATTTTAGCCCCACCCTTGGAAAGAAGAAGGGTAAATTAGGGAGAGATCCCTCAGTACCGTGTTATAAAGTCTCTAGTACAAAGACTTAATGTTTAAGGCCTGGAGTCCCTTGTGCATGTGATTAATTCAGGCGGTGGCCCCTAAGGATGTGACATCAGATTTTTTATGACTCATTTGCCCTTCTAATCATTTAAATGAGCGGACGTCCCTACGCATGTGACATCAGATTTTTTATGACTCATTTGCCCTTCAACCATTTAAATGGGTGTCATGCAATTTAAATTTGGGGTTTAGCTCCAACTCACTGTCTTTCCTGAATTATTTTCCAATTTAAATGTAGTAAGATGAGTTTTTGATCAGATTTTAAGTTTTAAATTGGAGGGGATGACAATTGATGAAATTTTGCCCAGCGTGGCTTGCAAAATGCTGCTTTTTTTTTTGTGTCATCTTCCCTCATTTGGGTGCTTTTGGCTGTCCACATACATATACAACGCAGATAAATTGATATCAAGCTCATCCCAGTCCAAAGCAAAGTCAAATAAAATCATAACAAATTAATTTATTTAAATTCACTTCAAACACAAATAATTTCATATTAATTTCAGATAAATTTTTATCAAAGCTAGATAAATTCAAACTAAATCTAGTCAAACCAAACCAAATCTAATTAGATAATCTCATATCAAAGTCACATAACTTGTTTTCACACTGATTATGATTTCAAATACAGATAAATTCATATAAACTCACGCCAAAGTCTGATAAGTTCACATCAAAGTTAGATAAATTCACGGCAAACTTAGATAAATTCACTTAATTCATATCAAATTCAGATTAATTCAAAGCAAACACAAATAAATTCATATCAAACACAGATAACATCCTGCCAAAGTCAGATAACACATATAAAACTTAGATAAATTCACAGCAAACTAAAAAAAATAAAAAAAACTCATTTAAAACCAAGTTAAATACATTTTAAAGTCAAATAAAATCATGTGAAATTTAGTTAATTTCACACCAAACTCATATTATTTCATAAGAAACTTAGAAAAACTCAGTAAAAACTCAGAGAAAATCGTTTCAAAGTCACATAAATTCATTTGAAACCTTGTTTAATTGATAACAAACGTAGTTAAATTGAAATCAAACTAAGAAAAATCAATTAATATACAGAGAAATTCATTTAAAGTCATGTTTACTTGATCACAGATTAAGATAACTTCACATAAAGCTTAGATAAATATATGTCAAAGTCAAATAATTCCATATCAAGCTCAGATAAATTCAAACCAAAACTTTGATAACTTATGTCAAACTCAATTAAGTTCAAGTCAAGATGATTCGGTTAATTAGGTAAGATCGCCATGTGTATGGTAGAGAAAATGAATGAACGCAATTTGCATCAATTCAAGTGCTTAGATTTCACCGTATGTGATGGAAGCAGTGCGTGTTTGTTGGCTTATAGAGTATATAAAGAGAGGGCGTTTTTATCTTTTTGACTCATTTAATGTTAAATGAGGACCGCCGCCTCTGTGAGAAAAAGACTTGGACCACAGGCTCTGAAACGTAGTATTTAGGGACCTGCCACCAAATGCCCAAAAGAAGAAATCCATTGAGCTGTAGAACAATAAAATGCCACAACATTGAGATTCCTTTTTGAGTTCCTTGCACTTGCAGTACTTCAAATGGCAACCAGCGAAAAAACTCTACTTTTTCATTCTAAGAGCATCGCAAATAAGCCTTAAAATGGGTGCCAATAATTGTTTTCATCTTGATGTTGGGTCCGGATCCAAGATAAAGGAACATGTTGGATTAGGATCTGGTGATGGATTCAGATCCACCATGGAGACCAAACCACGGCATAGGATCCAAATATATCATGTTCGATTAGGGTTTGGAGACGGATTTGGGCCCTAATTGAACTCAATAATCCTCTAATAAACGAGCTCAAGCCTCCTTTATTTCATGTTGGGTGGGCTCGGCCTAGTGTCTAGAGTCCATATCGGATCGAATTTCAGACACTGGGCCTTCAATTCTTATCGGACCGAACTCCAGCCCACATAGGTCCAGCACTCCAGCCCCATTCCAGCCACTCGACAGCCCTAGTTAATACTTATTGATGTTGGTCTTAAATGATTCAACCGGCCAGAACCTGAATCGAGCCAACTTTGTTGGCAAATTACTACCATCCTTTAAAAGGTCTGACCCAGTAGTTATGAAGGTCCCTTTCCTTTGAATATCGATCTAGACTTCAGACAAGTGAGGAAACCCATTGCAACAAAAAATGGTGAATAAATGCAGCATTTAAAGAGTTACTCATATGGGGATGTGAGTTTCTGCACCTGCTGGGAGAAGATCCAAAGATAGGACAGTCATGCTTACATATGACCATAGTCATTCACCATAAGCAAAAAGTATAGTAAAAAAAATACATTTGGATGTATATATAGTGCAGATATTCAGTTCAAAGCAACAGATATAAATTAGGCTGTAAAAAGGGGTTACACCAAAACATTGGATTTGAGTGCAATTTGGTATTTATGCTTTTCATTGAAAAGTTTGGGAAAAATCATCATGTATTTGAGTATATATACGAATGTGTGTGTCTTGAAGTTTTTTTTTAGCTTTTATATTAAATTTTAAATATACCAATTTTAGCGGATTTTATACGATCTTGTATCATGTATGCGAATTAGTGTCTTAAAGATTGGTGACAGTATTTTTTATTTTTAGTTTTAAGGATATATTTCTAAATCAAGTATTTAATTAAAGAGTATGTTACAAGTAGTTAGGATGGATCTAAAGTGGTGCAACGCATCCGACGGTTTGGCTCAGGATAAACTGAAATGGTGAAACAAGATTCATGTAACTTATGCAACATAGTTGGTATAAGGAGACGATGACGATGATTTGAAGCTAATATGAAAAAGCTTTTCACA
The DNA here is from genome assembly GCA_012931725.1 of Litsea cubeba. Lineage (NCBI taxonomy): Eukaryota > Viridiplantae > Streptophyta > Magnoliopsida > Laurales > Lauraceae > Litsea > Litsea cubeba. The sequence continues at coordinate 21,853,134 of CM022952.1, read as the reverse complement.
AAATTAGCGATAATACACATTTCTATTTGTATACAATACCATGCATTAAGGTTCATTTCATCTTAAATTAGAGCAGATATATATATCCCTTATGATTAGTGGCAAGGCACACCCTATGTTACAGAAAAGGTGATCAAGATTAGATCTTCATGTAAGGAATAACTTGTTTGAGGAATTCCATATATTTGGAATTTTTGTTAGCAACGTCAGTTTGTTGTCTTCCCATATTTTGGATCACAAAATCTGCTATGATAGATGTGGGCCCCAGTACTGTGTACTTAGGTACATCTACCCCATTAATTAAGAAACCGGGCCACTCAGCAGGATTTTACTGTGTAACACGACATTGTACTGTTGAGTGCACCAACCCGTCTAGGATGATTTGGCGAACAATGGTAGGCTATACTGATCATGCATGCATGATGTTGCGGCCTGTGATTCCAATATCAGTGGTGCTTACATATCAAATATATTAGGGTTGTTGTCTGTTTGCATAAAATACAGAGGAGTTCAGGATGAATTGAGCTCCACGAAAAGTTTATTGAAGTGATGAAGGGTGAATTCTTACGAGATTATAAGGATCAGATGCAGATGTGAACCATTATTTTATTAGATATTGAATCACTTAGGGGATGGCTAGGTATCTATTTCCTATTTTTCTTTAATTTAACTTCAATTAAAGGGAGGTTATTTGACGGTCAATTTTAAATATATATCTTCGGTTCTTCATTTTTAACTACTTATTAAAAAAATATTATTTTAGGTATTTAATGACATGAAACAAATATTGCCAAATCTTTAATAATTATTATGCATCTAGCTGAGTTCCACGAATTAGACATTTTATAAAGAAAAACTTTTAGGTGCTATTTCGTAATGTGAAAGAGTCTAACAAAGTCTAGCAATTTTTTTTTCAAGTGTAAAGTTAAGCAAAATTTTAGCCCCACCCAAATAAAAATCCTGGGTCCGCCACTGATTGAAGGAAGATTTGACCCAACAATAAGTAAGAATGTTAATTTAATTTTGAGCGGTTTATATTTCATAAATATAATCCTCAAGGATGAATTTGTATACCTGGTGAATAATTTTGCTAAGCCCAACACAATAGGACTAAGGACCTATACCACTATTCAATATATGCGATTTTCTTGATATTTCCATACTATGGGATATTTATTTGCAGTGGTCTTTTCCTTGATAATATTATAGTCCTTTTTCAAAATATAACATGTTTTCAAGAATATCACTCTAGGATATTAAAATATAGCAATAAAATCAGAATAAAGATGGAAAAAGCAGTAAAATTTATAAAATCATTTTAACTATATCAATATTTAATTCGTATTTGCTTATTACTTATACTTGTTCAGAATTTAGTTAATTCTCTTTTGGCATTTTTTTCAATAATATCATGAGAATAACCCCAAACTTGAGAATATTCTGACATGCAATTTCTCAGATGATAATTTCTTGAGAATATTTGTGACAATGTTCTTTATTCGTTCATAACATAAGTCTGACCCCCAAAAGCTGAGTTTCGGCCCATGAGAAATTTGGAAGGCTCTTTGGTGGGACCTACTTATGAAAAATCTAAATCATTCAAAATTAATTCCTCCTATGTTGTATTGGAGGTTGGACCTTGTGCAAGTTTCACTCCAAGAATAGGTCAACCCTACCAGAATATTTACTAAAAATTAATCGTTGTTCTTTTTTTTTTTGTAATTGATTAATCTGATAGTAAGACCAACTACAACTGGGTTTGACCTCCCATGATTAAAGCATGGGCATGTACTTCTATTATTTTTATTTTTTGTTATGGGGCCCATGTTGAGTCAATCTAATCCTTTCAAACCCCCTCTCCCTCCGTACCCCGTCCAAGTTTGACACTCATCCAACTTTTTCTCATTGTTGAATTGAATTAAAGATTAAATGATACCTCTAAAACCATTAAATTTTAGGGCCATGGATCAAAAGGTTAGGATGATCTTATGGAGTCAAGATTTTGCATATAGGTAGGCCTCATATGGATCTTTCCATCCAATGGACTTAGGGCACGTTTGGCAACGGTCATTGCAGAGGATTCCTCCTTGCTTCTCCGCACGATGGTGGATTTCCCACGTTTGGCTTGGCGCGGATTTGAAGAGGACTGATGGAAATAATCCCCTCTACTGATTATTCTGCAAGTCGGACCCTTTACCCTTGGACGCGCAGAATCCACAGAATAGAGGAAAGGTGGAGCTATAGTAATGCTACAGTACAGAGGGAGATAATGTGGGATTAATAAGATTTTTCTTTGGGAATGTTCCTTTTGGATCCCATAATCAAGATCCAAACCATTAGTCACCTTTAATAACTCCTAGACGGCCCTGATTCTTCTTATATCTCGAGATATGTGCCAAAACATCTGACCGTTTACACTATTATTGAAAATGAAAATCAAAATAATTTATTTTTCCAAATTTTATATTTATGTGGGGTCCACAATCAAGACCGGAACCAGTCATTAGTTCTGAAAGGTTGAACACGACAAGGTGACCAAATTTCAGCTTTTTATATCTCGAGATATGTGCCAAAACGTTATGACAGTTCATACTATTATTGAAAACAGAAATAAAAACAGTCCGTTTTTCCAAATTTTATAGTTCATGTGGGGTCCAAAATCATGATCGGAACCATTCATTAGTTCGGAAAGGTCAAACATGGTAAGGTGACCAAAATTCAATGGTTGATCCTTACTGTATCTTGAGATATTTATAAAAACGTCCATTGGATCAAACATTCTACAAATGGTAGTAATCCGCCCTCCATCCAAACCTGGAACTATCATTAGGAATATTCTTACCCGAGGAGGTGTTGATTCTCTGGAAATGGAGAGAATCCTTTAAACAAAGTATTCCTCCTCGCTCTGAGCATGGATTGTTGCCAAACGTGCCTTTCATGATCGATCCCTATTTGTTTCATTTTATAGGGAGATCCCTCACCACTTGGGCTACAAAGGGATTGGAAAATTAATAATAATTTCATGTAAAGTTGCAAAAATAGAAGAAAAAACTATCCTTTATACATTTAGGAATAGGTACCAAAATTAGAAATAGCAAATGATTTTGTAATTTCTTTCCCAAAATATAGAAGTTAAAAAAAAAAGAAGCAAAGGTGCATGTAATAAAATTAGAAATAGATATCTGTCATTACTAATTAGATATTTTCTTAAAGACTTGGGGCACATTTTTGTGATGTTCATGGTAGATCCTCTAAGATAGTTTGTTTTTCAGTTTGCAAGCTAGGTCAAAACTAAAATTCAACTGGTGAAAATCAGCAATTTTAACACATAATAATTAAAGTTAACTTTGGCAAGGTCCTTCACAATAGGTTTAGAATGGTGAGATTTTTCTTTAGTGGGCCAGGAGCCTCATAAAGTTAATGCCCGTGAGTTCGAGACTCAGTGATCAAATACAGTGATCAATATCACTACCTACTACAGTGATATCCACCCATCAAACGAATGTGGTTGAAAAGAAAATTAGTTCACTGTCTGACCAAACAGACGGCTAGGTTGTACAGATGGGCTGAAATTCAAGTCGCACATCTGTCATATAGCTATCTTAGTTCCATCTGCATGTATGCCACTTGTACAGATCACCAATCTCAATCAGAGTATATCATTAATTCCTCTAAAGAAAATTAGGTATAGCAGACTAAAGAGACCAGTAAACAGTCTACCTCTAGAAATTAATAGTTGTAGATCAGCTGATGCATTCACGTGGTTTGTAGTAGGTTGATCTTTAATTCATTGAGAAGGATATTTTCCAATAGGATTAGTGAAGTACCCATGAGCAGAAGTGTTCTTTTATATATGTTCTTTTCCCCCCACAGAGTTAAATGATGTAGGGATCCCCAAGCATGGAATTGAAAGCAAGCATGCTTAATATAGAGGGGTTAAAGGGTTCCCAAGGTCTCCCTAAAAACTAGCCTTTGTGCTAAAAATGGGATACTCAGATCACATGTGAGGTATATAGTTTTGAGGGTCTCAAAATGGCCAAATTTTAGCCTTCAGTGTAAAATAGATGAGTATCAGGCTTGGAAATATTGATTGACATGAGATGGAGAAGGGAAATTGGGCCCCACAAGTCGGGCTGTTTCAAAAATCAGAATCTACTCAAGGATATTGGTCTTCAAGATTTTGATTTTTAGAACATGGGTGCCTAAAATAATAGTTTTCTTTTTCATTTTCTTTTTCTTTTTTCACTAGAGTAAGGCACTTGGCCAATTATCTATGTGTGTTTCAGCGGTTGAGAAGCTCTACATATTTCTCGTGTTTGCAGGTCAATGAAATATACAATATCGGATTTTTATATCTCCCTTAAATGGACAGTCCCAATAAGTCACACTTACTAGCAACTTGTCTGCTAATTATTAGAAACCCACATCCCCTAATCATTTTATGAGTCTAACTACGTGTGATAAAATCTGATCTATTAAGGATCCCTATCTTATCTCAACAGATCAAACTCAACAAACCAGGTTAAGTGATTCCTTGAATTTGAGGTGGGAAAGTATTAATTTCTTGATTTTGACCCAGTCGAGTTTAAGGTAGATTTGGGTTTTGGTTTTCGTCTTCCACTCTCATCTATAATTCTATTTATAATTACATTACATATTTAGAAATAAATTTAAAGAGATAGGGACATTCTTTGTATTACATATTAGGATGGTATTTAAAGCTTGAAGCAAGGTTGTTAGGGCGTATTAGTGATTTGTTTGTTAGACGTGACTTTGATGCAACCCAATCGTGGCAAACCGTTTCCAGTCATAGTCTTAATTTCTCTACTTGTTGGGTCCTCCAAATGCAAACATGCCCACCCTCTACATCTTGTGCATTCATTTCTCTAATGTGACATTTCATCAATGGCACGTTGTGAAAAATAATCATAAAAAGTTAATCAAGGTTTAGACATCAAAGTGGGTCAAGTATTTATAGGGACAAAGTGATCCATGAAGTTAATTAGTGGTGCTCATGAGCTAGCCCGGGCCGTATCGGTCCTAGCCCACTTTGGCCAGGCCTGGATCAAAATCTAGGCCTTTTTAATACATCGATTGGGTTTGGATCAAGTGATAGAAAGCTCGAAGCACTGCTTGGCCTTGCCCATTGAATAATACACCTAGTTTATTGATTGATGTACCCAATCAAGTGATTAGATCAAACCCCAAAGGAGTGATTAGAAAGTCCAGTCTAGCCGGATTGACTAAATGCAGGAGCTCGGGCTTGACATGTGTAAATGCAGGCTTCTGTTTCTAAGGGCAAGTCAAGCCTGGATATGCCTCACCCCATCCCGGCTTTGCCCATGAGCACCCTTACATAAAATGAGAAACATTAGACACGTGGTAAGGGTGTCTCATCCACGTACACAGCAGCCCATGGATCGATTGGGGGTGGTTATCAACCGATCGAGTATTATACTGAGACCCAATGAAAGGAAAAACAAATAAAATTGATCCATGAAATTAAGGGCTAGAATTATTAGATATAACTTAGGTCCGATTCTTTTCCAAGAATTCAAAGGAGTTCTTGTACGGAGAATTCACAAATTCTGCAAATGCAAATGTTGTCCCTCACCCCCCAACATGAAGTTTACAAATCCCCATGGACAAAAGAGTATTTTTTAATGCTGAGGTTACAATTCAAAATCCTCGAAAGGATCGATATTTGTGACTTTCAAAGAAAAAAAAATCTAAAGCATTTGCAATTATCAAGGTAACAAGCATAGTATCAATGTAAAAAATTTTCAACACGATAAATTCTCATAAGGAATTATGAAAATAGAAACACAGGCCGTTATATTAGTTTCACTCTTATCCATGGCTAATAATTAAATGAAAAAAAAAGGCTATAGTTATTTTAGATTTTTTATTTTGCCCCTCCAAATGCTTGGTCTTAGAAGAAAAATGTCAAAAGAAAACGGTTAGGTAACTCATAAAATAAATAAATCAATCAAATGAAAGTCATTCGTAATCGCGGCCTAGAGATGTAAATAGATCATTGAAAACAACTCTTGTATTAATTAACATGTAAAGTGTTTGATGCCATTTTTTACAAAGAGGAAGAGACCAATAAATAAGGCGAATTAAGCTGGCCTGATCAGTGACAAGCTACTTCCAAGAGTTGCAATGACCATAGACTTTAATTAGAAATGAATGAGAAAGTCGAACGTACAAATATCTGGCCTTCAATGGAGCCCACCTATAATGGATCTAAACCCTCACAAACACCAATCCCAAGAACATCAACCTAAATTGACTCTGATGCAATCATAATCTCTCTAAATAATGTCCCCAAAATTAAAATGGTTAGGTTTTTGTAATGAAAGTGATATTTGGCCAAGCCGTAGCTAATCAATATCATATCATACCCTTCCCATCTCTTTTGCATGCCTTCATTTTCCTCATGCCCAATAAATCACTCTGTACTTTCAAAAGGTAAGACAAAGTTCTCCCTCTTAATAAGATCCCTCTGTCTATTGATATTGATATATAAATTGGGCTTTGATGATCATGATGAGTATGTTCAACATCCGTATTGGTGTACTTTGGTAGATATAAATTTATATACCTTTGTAAGTGTCATTTTAATTTCCACGGTGGCGTGGTGGATCGATCGATCCTGATCAGTTTTCTCATGTTCAACATGAGAGAAATCCTCAGATGATCCGGGCTCTTATCAAAAGAGCGAAAACACATTTACTACTTTCAACGTGAATTCACATCCTACTTCCTCTAATATACACACAGCACTTTTACCTAGGGTTGTTAGTGGACTCAGGTTTGGCCCAAAAAAGCATCCAGACTATTTCTTATGCTTTTTGTTTAGATCATAAAAGAAGTGACACTGTATGGTTCTTTAGTACAAGAAGGCATCTAGCTATTTATCATAAGAATCGGGATTCAGTGAGGATTTTCCTCACGGAGTGGACCAATGAGGGTACGTCATGTCATCGTGGGGATGCCTACTTTAGCAGGCACCACTGCCCACGTGCATGGCATGCATTTTCACGGTGACATGGCGGATCCTAATTGGTTTTCTCACGGTCACTATGCGGAAAATCGGCGGACGATATATCTGGGATCTTATCATAAGCTCGAAAACACATTTACTTTTTCCAGCGTGACTTCACATCCTACTTCCTCTAATATGCACGCTGAGCATTTACGGATTTACTTAGCTAGGGCTATTAGTGGACTCAGGTTTGGCCCAAAAACATCTAGATCTAAGTTTGATAATTGAGGATTTGGACCGTCCAATGGGCCAGTTAATAGGCTTACATAGTCCATGGTCCCAATTTAAGGCTCGGATCTCTTATGGGCCTAAATTGCAACCGCGACTCCTAGGCTTATTGGATTCTCGTAGTACATAGAGTTGGAAAATATTCAAGTGCATCTATCCCTCACCATAGGGTAATGGTCACTTTCCTTTTTGGGAAGTTTCAAGTACAAAAGTGACTTTTCAAGTACATAGGAATACTCACTATGTACTTGAAACTTTCCAAAAAAGGGGAATGTCTCTCACCCTATTGTGAGGGATAGATGCATAGGAATACTCTCCCATAGAGTTTAATATATACACACACACATAAGGGCCAGCTCAAGCTTAGGATAAGGTAATCTCAAGTTTATGGTGGGGCCCAGCTGGGGACCCACATGGGGGGGGGGGGGGGGGGGATTCCCTGGTATCCTCTCTTCTGCAAAAAAATCAGCTCCATTCGTAATTTTTATCATCTCCATATGAGCCCAAAAGTTTAATGGTCAACAGTCCATTCGGATCAATACATAGTCGATCCAACTGTCCAGTAACTTCAGACTTGACCAAAAGTTGGTGGACATGTACAACTTAGCGGGGGTTATGTGTTTGGTCCATTTGGTTGGACAAAAAGTGGGCCCCACAAGTTCGAGCTTACGAAATTTTATCTTAAGCTTGAGCTTAGTTCGTGAAAAATGATAGTGTTGTTTTATTTGGTATATGAAAAATGATTGTGTAACAGCATCCAGAGTCAAAGGGCAAAGAGATATAGTTTTTAAGTGACAATTAACCATAACCGAACTGTCTAGTACGGTTAATTATGATTTTTTAGGGTGAGGTTACGGTTACATTCCCAAAACAAACGGTTAATTGAACCGTTACACCCTTACTTTCTGATGTGCTTAAATGAATATGGCTTAGATGACCACAACTATTGTGAGTCGGCCTCCAATAATCAATTTGAATGGGATACATACAAGCACAACCCCACCACCCCTCGACTGTCAGATCTGGAGCCATAATCATTATTTAGAAATGGGTCTGAGTCCGAATCCAATATGGTTTCGACCCGGAACCGTTCCGTTTGCAATCCTACATGGAATGATTGCTTTCCATTTATTATTATTATTTGCACATAATAAGATGAGAAAGAGAGAGACTTTTAAAATAGCTGCGTCCTTATGATTATCATGCGTTTAGTTGGCCCCACTAGCAAGCTAGATAGTAGTTTTTTAAGCTATGAACAGTTCCTCCATTCTTAAACATGAGACTGGGACTCGGATGTAGGCCCTTCAATCCTTATGGATTCAGAGTGCCCAAGTAGATTTAGCTGGATCCAACCCATTCACACTCCTACTTTTGTATCATGTATGTCGTGCTCTATAATTAAGGTTGTCAATAGGCAATGTTGGATCCAGTCCCACCTGTGAGACTTTTAGTACATTCAAATCTGGGTCTGAGATTAGGACTAAGAATGAGTTTATAAAATTAAAGAGCAAAAAATAATAATCCTTTCTAATATGGAGAATATAATTAAGTTTTATGTTAATATATATTATTTAAGTCGATTTGGTATAATAATTAATAAGCAATACATATATAGACATAAAATATATGATAAGCCTAATTAATAAGATTCTAATATGTTAATAATCTTAAAAGAAAAAAGATTCCAATAGGCTTGTGACTCTAGGACCAGGTCTGTCCTGGTAAGGGTCTCATACCAGATGTATATGGGTGTGGCCCATACGATCCTGATGCATGTCCAATCCCACCTAAATGAAATTTAATCGAGCCCAAAATCTTAAGGCCAATTAATTAAATTAAAAGTTACAATAATAGAATTAGAAATAATACTAATTAATATATATTAAGCCAGTGCGATTTGATTTGGAAATCGACGTTTAATTTAGCAATTGATTTATCAATTTTACTCTTAAATTTAACTCAATTTTGACTTTATCTTCTCAAATGTAGAGATGTCTTACACGATTCGGATTCCTCGAGCCTTAGCTTACACGATTCGGATTCCTCGAGCCTTAGCAATATAATGTTTGTTCGATCTTTTCATACCCATTTACATCCCTAATAATAATAGGTTGATGTGAGTTCCATTTAGAGTAAAAATTGAAGGTAACGGACAAAATTGCATTGAAAGTCTGTGGGATGACCTGAGTGAAAAATTAAAGGGTTTAGCCATCAAAATCTAATTAGCCATCTTCTACTAATAATAACTAGCTTGACCACTTGTTCTTAAAGCTTAGGCATGTATGTGCATACAAAAAGGAACCAAAATAAGCTTTGTATTTTGATAAGGGGTCAAAATTTAGAAACATAATTTGAAAATAAAAAGTAATTAAAATTAAAGTATATAAAATTAATACAATGTTCACCTTAAATTGTATGCAAAATAATAAAATTAACACAAATTTAATGTAGAAGTTCCCAAATTTGTAGGAGAATGTATTCTATATACATTTAGAATAGGTACCAAAAATCAGAAAGGGGATTTTTTTTAAACGATGCACGAGTAAGTAAAGAGACTAAAAGTATAGAGTTGAAAAATAAAAGAAGATCGATATAAGCAATAGAACTAAAAGTAGATGTTTATCGTTATTGACATATGCCTAAAACTTAGCTAGTGACTAAAGAAACATTTGTGTAATGTCGACTGTAGAAGATTCTTTTGGGGAAATTTAATTTCAGTTCCAATTGAACCCACTATCAGATTATTTTTTTCACAAAATACAATTAGAATACACAAAAGGATTAAAACTAATAAAAATAAAATATAAATATATTTAAATGAAAAAAAACAGTGGGATAAATCTTAAGCCAACTCGACCATGTTGAAGGACACTTTTAGAATTAAATGATGTCATAGGTTTTGATCAATTTTCTATTTGTATTCCCAATCATTGGAATCCTAATATTTTATAGTTATACCTATATATATATATATATATATGAAAAGATGGACATGATATGGTGCTTATTTTACTGTACAACCCGTGATATCAATTGGGTCTTTCATCTCTCCTATGGCTGATTTTGCACAAAGAATTATATGGTGCAGTGGCTGCAGTTGTTTTTTAAGAACGTGTTTATACAGAAGTAGGGTAGAATCGGAACGTGTTTCTAAGTAGAAAAAGAAAATGTGATTGGTGAAGCATTGTGCGTGATGAAAATGGTTAAAAAAGAGTCTTTTTTTCATTGCCAGTGATGGGATGTATATCTTACATTTACATGGGGGATAGAAATCGTGCTGCGTAGAAGTGGAAAAGCAGTTTTCATTTTTCACATTCACGACACCTCGACAAACTAGTCGTAAAAGTCTCAAGAAGTGATAGGCTGTGAGATCAGATTTTTACAAGCTATATATTTGTAAGAAGTAACAAGTTAGGTAATGGGTATATGCCAATTGCCAATTGCCAAAGGTGAATGCTACCTCTTTATTAATTGACTCTCCCTTAACCTTATGCATATATTTGTAATGTATCTGAAGGGAAAAAGGAAGAGAATAATGATTTATTTGTGCAACAAGAGAATTCAACCTCACAAATTTCTATTTTCACAAGAGGGGAAGTTTACATTCCTTTCTTTCCAATAGAAAATTAAAATCCACTCTATTGAAAAAAAAAAAACTAGTTCGTCTTTTTCCTTTTTCGTGAAAAGGTGTTGCAAGAAGAACTTGTTTGTATATTAAGAAGATTTGACCTTCATGGATTTTTGTTTTCATAGGAGAGTGGAATTTTGCATTCACGTACTCCTGCCATAAGAAATCGAAATCCTCTCTATCAAGAATAATTAGTTCATTATTTTTCCTTTTTTGTGGGAAAATCATGTGTGCAAGCAATAGTAGCTAGGCTGCGTTGAAAATCATAATAATTTTCTTCCCCCTTCAGATCAATTGCAGAATATCAAACAATATTTTCTTTCTATGGAAGAAGTCTCTCGTGCATCCTTGCACCCTAAAAAAAAAAAAAATCCCACATATCACGCGCTTACAAAGGAATCAATCCCAGGGCATGCCACTCTTCTCTCTTTGGTAGACTTGTCTTCCCACTTGTGGTATCGGCTTCCTCTTTCCATAGATGTTGCCTTCTCTTCTCATGTGTGTGGGTCTCCTTCCCATGTTGTAAACTTCCTCTTCCCACATGTGTGGGCTCTCTGGAATCCCATACATACATGTGGTAAAAAGAAAAGTTAAAAGGATTAAAAATTCAAGAGAAAAAAAGGGACTGTTGGGGGGTGATGGTATGGATACGGAAGTGGCAAAATACATTAAAATACATTAAATAGGTTCATGTTCCAACAACCAAGAAAGAGGCGCTCCAATTTATTGGTGTCGTTGGCACTGGTAAAGACATCTAAACACTCCATATTTATTGAGAAATTATGCCATCAATTCATACTCTAGAAGGATATTGAGGTCCATACACAAGTGACCACCCTATGAGGCTTACATGTAAGATTAATCATTAATCTAAACCCTTTACCAAAAAAGAAATCATTAATCTAAACCTATTTATTTACTAAAAAAACTCATTAATCTAAACCATGAAATACATCACTTACTATGGTGGTAGCTTGGTATTCATTTACCACATCACTTGATATTCAATTTCAAATAGAAGGAGATAGTTTGATGGTCATTTTTGAAGATTTTCATTTGTTTCATTAATTTTAACCATTTCTAAAAATAAAAAATCTTACAATTCCTATGTACTAATAAAAATCACATGAAACAAACATGCCCTAAATATTTAAGTTATATTCGCTTTCGAACATGAATATTTCATTAACTTCTAGGGCATTACCTTGAAACTAAACTCCATTTTGAAACTGTACATTTCTTATGTACATTAATTTATAAAATACTGAGAATTTACGAGAAAGGCCATATGTAGTTCACCTTAACTGACCTAACCCCTTCATACTATACTTTAGTTGTACCTCGCCTAAGGCTACAAAATAAATGATGACATTTTTTTCCTTGTTGTCAACTTAAACCCACAACCTTAATGTTGGAACAATGGATACTAACTACTTTTCTACTGCTCTTGTCAGTTGAGGAAAGCCCTTACCTCTACCCAAGGGCATAACTAGCTATAGACTGATGGCCATGAAATTAATTTTTCTTTTATAAAGGACCCTTAAGTTTTTATCTTTTTTTTTTTTTTTTTTTTTTTTTTTTTTTTTTTAAGTATACATAGTGGCCTCTGAAAGAAAAATTTTCTGATTTCGCCCCTGCCTCTTCCATAATTAATTTACATGCACTCATGCTTTCCTGTTGGCCCACACTTGGACAGTATGGCAAGAATTGGAGCCTGAAAATAACTAATTAAATAGAATTTTAGAATATTTTAGTTTTAGAAATATATTTATTATATATCTATGACATCATATCTTGAATTCTCAATTTAAAGTCTCTCAATCCTTGCCAACCATGTCTCCATCTTTCTCTCTGACAGTGGTTCGGCAGTTTACTGAATGAGAAGGTTTGGTTTTATTAACATCAGAACTCTCAATACGGGCCCTTTCCATAATTAGAGTTAGGAGAGGCCATGAATGCCCACCCACAACAGGTTATTTATGATTTCATGGTATTTAATGGTGTAGGTATATATATCCATACACCATAGGGATTGTATTCATATGGCAACCAGGAAATGGCCCAGATGGAATCATCAACCCAACTGAAAGTGAGATTTCATGGGATTTTCAAGGTTAGAGTAAAGGCTCGATCAACCTGGATTTTGATCCCCAAATGGAATTCACCATTTTCCTTTTAAATGTTTTTTTTTTTTTGAAAGGTAGTTTTTTTTTATTTTTTTTGAAATATTTTTTTCTTTTAAATATTGGCCAAAACATACAGCAACAAATATGAATCAATCTTTCAAGAAATCAAAATAAAGTATCATTGTAATACTCAGTTAATATTTGCGTTAGCAACGCAGGCTAATATAGACAATACAGGTTGTTATTTTTTATTTATATTAACAATAAAACTACATACATTCACTTCGCGATAGGCCCGTCCACCGCACGGATTTAATTGATACATATCAAATTTTCACCGGGCCAATTTAGGAACCAATAATGATACCTTAACCCATAGCCATAGTTACCCCATAGCCATAGTTACCCAATTTGCAGTTGGATTAATTTGCATTTGAGTTTTCAATTTTTAATTTGAGATTTGGCTTGATCAGGGAATTAGACTGAGTAGGTTCATTTGATCCGCTTCTTAATTTATCTATTTCGGAGTTGGAGTTTTGACAAGTTTAATACATACGTATATATACATACATACACAATTTATTTTGCAAATGTTCATGTATCATATAATACATATAGCACACACCCTATTTTATATACACAGTTCTTTTTAAATTCTGAGCATACCACCCAACGCAAGCCAACCGAAATCAACTTCATTTAACTTAGGTGAGGAATTTATAATCCATATCTGGCTTGGGTCAGATGGTTTCGGGTTTCATTGCTTCAGGTTGACTTTTGGGTTGCCCATATGCAACTCTGTCTGAGTTCGGTTAGACCAATAACAGGTTTGACCTGCTCAATTTTCGCTGCTTATTCAAGATAATTGGGGAGAACGACACTTAACTTACTGATAAGTAGCGGCAGTTCTCACCTGGCTGTCAGGGTTTCAATCACTTATGTAAGCTTTCTTCCCGCTTATGCGCTTCTTTACCACTTGTGTTGGCCTTTTTCTTGTTTGTGCAGGATATCTTCCTGTGTGTGTGCGGTCTCTCTCATGGGTCACAGTCCATTGACTGGGTTACCATAAAAAAAAAAAAATTCAAGATAATTGGGATGATTAGAGTAAGAATGTTTCTTTTACCAGAAGCATTGAAAATCAATCCAGGCCACATGATGTTTTTCCAACTTACTGTTCCAACTAATTCATCACTTATTATGCATTGCAAAGCTTAGAATGTGTCCACACTCTTAGGCATATTAATATGGAAACAGTTGCTTTATTTCAACATATTAATGTACGCGCCTCCAAACATAAATACAGTGAAAATATTGCGAGTTTAATTTAGACATTCACTTCAAGTAGAATATTTGGCAGAAGGCACTAACTTACAATATTGTCACTTCATGCAGGAATAACTTATGTGTTAACTAAAACCTGTGTGTGGCAAAGTAATTATGAACTAATAAATGTGATTCAAACCTAGGAAGATCTTTCACGAACCATTTATCCATATTCCATAGTTCATTCATTCATCAAGGTGAGAATCAAATTATTCAATATTCTTCAACATGCAATATTAATTACTATTTTTTTCCTGTCCATTATGTTGTTGATAGTCTTTCCATTGCAATTTTCCATATGGAAATAGAATATTTTCTCCTTTTTAGCTAATTACAGGATTTATTTTGATCAAAGGTTGTAAATTGTATATTTAACTACAGATGAAAATGGGCACCCAGAGTACTTGAATGATCGAGTTGGATAATTTGGGTGTGGATCCAATATTTGAACCCCTTCTAATACAAGTCTAGTTTTAGCTCTGTTGCATAGATCCCCAATAAAATTTGGGTCCGTCGTGATAGAGTCAAGATTTTCTTCTGGAGGGGGCAAATGATAGCCAACTAGCATTGACGAAGATAGAATTCTTTTTAGAGGAGATCAATAATATTTCCATATTTATTAATTTATTTTACTTATCATTTAATTATTTATTTATTTCAGAGTTTTTTTTAATAATATCTAAAGAGAAAGTCCTAAATTTGAAAATACAAATTAAATTTAACGGAATTTATCACAGATCCGAGGATAATTAAAATACAAAAATAGTATAGCTCATCATAGTGAATCCAAAACGCTCAAAATAATCATTTACTCCTTATTTTAGGATAAAGAGTTGTATCTCACCCTAAACAAATTAGGGCCCATGCCAGATTCATCACTTGTAAATCAATTCCCCATAATTAATTTATAAATTGATTCATTACTTGTAATTGTTTAATGGGCCACGAGCCCGTGATAGACATGGATGGCTGAAGATCTATAGATTAATGATCTGTAATCTTTTGATGGGTCATGATGCCTGCAGCATGATAGATGATTGAGAGAACATCATTGATAGCCATTCACAAATATTATAACACGGTAACGTAGAAAGATCCATGCTACTCAGAATAACAACTCTTCTCTTAACTAGTTTTCTCAAACTTTACTCAAACAGGAGTTAGTCCTTCCATAAGGTTGAGCACATAATATTTTTAATTGTGTGCTCAATATAATGGGATCAACTCGTATTGAGTGAAAATTGTGGGCAACTCAACTAAGGAGAGTGGCTTCATTTTTAACGGGCCGATTTATTTATTTATTTATTTATTTTTGAGATTATCTTAGCCCTTGATTTAATAGTCATAGTGTTTAGTGGTCTTTTAACTGTAGATTTCTTTGAGATTCAATCCAATGGTGCATAAATACTTGAAATTCAACTCGAAGAAAAATCAAAGATGCCCAAATGAAGTTTTAGAGAGGCTTTTTTCAAATTGCCCTGAAGATAAACATCTGGGAGATAAAGAGGGAATGGATTGATTGCAAGGTCCAGTCTCTCCTTAAAATTAGGAGAATCATTGACTTATGTCTTTGAAAATAATTAAAAGACAAAGATATCCTTGAATCTTTTTAAATTCTCTCTTTTTTTATGAATGAAAAGCAAGTGAGCAGAGTGACTAAAAGCCATAATTTTTTTTTTCAACCTCTTCCATAATTCAAAGGAATTGAAAAAGTTGAGATGGGACAATTGACCCCACTCGACCCCCTTCCTCCATCCCTGATCTTTGGGTCCACGGCTTTCATACTTGAGGAACCAAATACACAATTGCATATCCATCTATTTTTTATTAGCAATGTCAAATACATCATACAATAGCATGTAAGTAGTTGGTTCTTGATTTGGGCCTATTCCAGACCCTTTATTAGAGTCCAATATTGAGTGTGGGTCGGAGCTTAGTGCCCGGAACCTTCTCTCAGCCCTCTCGATCCCGCTCCAAAAATGCGGATCGGTGCTTTCGGAGCGGATCCGTCTTCGGAGCGCAATTCGATCATTTTCGCAACGCGGTTCGACAATCTTCGGAGCGCGGTTTGACCAAATATGGAGCGAACCATGTAGAATTTTGGTTTTTATGCATTTTTTTTCCTGTAAAGCTTGATATTTATCTTTTGAATGAAGAAAATTCTTTTAACTTATTAATTATCGTCTATTTTATATAATCAAATTGCAAAGTTAATTTTTTTTCTCTATTTTTGATACTTGAATATATGGATAAGATATATTTGTGCCCATTAGTTAAGCGCTCTGGAGACGCTCCGGATATATAATTATTTTAAAACTTAGCGTTTCGCCGCTCCCGCTCCCACCCTCGCTCCCGCTCCGCGCTCTGGCCACTTAGGGTCGAGTACAATATGGCCTACACTTTTACATCCTATATATGATATGATGAAATCACCATTTTAGTGATTGATACTACAAACCAAATGAAGCACAATATCTCAAGACATGCAAATCAAAGTACACGAGTAGTTGTAGTTGGTAACCAAATTATTTCAAAGAACAAAAACCAAATGATTTAAGTCAAAATGTTAGATTTCTTTGTTTGTTTGAAGGACATTTGACTTGGAAAGGGTTAGATTTCTTTGGGATGTTTGGAGGACATTTGATTCAGGTCAGGTAGTAAATTTCTTTCTTTCCTTTTCTTTTATTCATTTTCCCTTTTGCTTGGTGTGGAAGTAGGATTTTGGGCATTCAAGGAGTCTCTACTAGTCACTTTTAATGCATGGCCTGCCCTCCTTTTAATGGGTTCGATGGTCATTTAAGAACCCTCTTTAGTATGCACGCCCTCTTGCATGACCCTCTCAATCAAGAGTGCATTTGATCGTATACTTAGTTTGGTACAACCATCTTCAAGTTTCAACCTCCCTCAACTGCCCTCTTCTTGTATGTAAGCACGGCTCCTTAACTGGCCATCTTGGGTCTCTCCTCCTATTCAATTTCTTGTGGATAGAACAGAGAGAGAGATGATGATCAAGGAATTCCTACCACAGATGCATGAGATTTCTTTGGGGAAGGAGGAAGTGAACAAGGAGATGAAGCAGAAGATGCAACACTGGAGGGTGATGGAAAACCCAGACCTTACTTTAGGCCTTTCTCGATTCATCGCCCCCGCTGAAAGTAGCAACAGCTCGTCATCGGAGTCTGAAGCTAGCTCTCATAGGAAGAGAAAATTCTCTTGGGATCACTTGAAGAGCGACTTCATGATACAAAATAGCATTGAGCTGCAGCTTAAAGACCCCTTGCCCTTGGACTGGGAGCAATGCTTAGATCTTGAAGTACTCTCTCTCTCTCTCTCTCTCTCTCTCTCTCTCTCTCTCTCTCTCTCTCTCTCTATGTATGTATGTATGTTTGTATTTATCTATGGAATAGGAATATGTACTCAATTGTTATGCATATAGGTGTATGTACATGTATAGGTAGCTCATGTCCAATAAGAATCATGGCAAGAATGGAAACCATATTTCAAGTTGTAATAAGTGAAAAAGTTATGGGGGGTGGTGTTTAGAACAGGAGTTCTTGTGTAATGAGTGGAAAAATTATGTGGGTGGTGTTTAGGAGTTTTTAAGTTTTTTTTTTTTTTCTTTTTGGTAAAATGAGTTTTAAGTTCTTGAAGTGGTTTTATCATTTGTTCTGATTGATACTATTTTTTGTTTGTGGGATTTGTATTCCAGTCTGGGAGAATGTATTATTTGAACAGAAAGACTTTGAAGAAGAGCTACAACTGGCCCAAAGAGCAGAAGATAGATTTGGAGCTCAACATTTCAACACTCTCCAATTCAGATGAAGTAAGGCTTGAGAATTCAAAGAAGCCCAAGAAATCTTGTTCGAGCAACAATATGGTAGCAGTTGCATGCCTCAAGTGTCATCTACTTGTCATGCTCTCCAGATCCTCTCCAACTTGCCCAAATTGCAAATACCTGCACTCCTTGCCGACCCATCAAAGCCCCCCTGCCAAAGTCGCTTATGCAAAGTCCTTGGAAACACTACGCCTCCTAAATTAGCTGTGGTTTCAGCAATATCTTAAGCCCTCAGCTAACCAACCCCACTTGCAGAATGTGCAAGTGCGTACGAGTCGCGAGTTTTGTAGACACTTCATGGACTCCAATAATTCTAGAACCTGAAAGGTGCTAAAGACCATGCTTAGATATGATGTATCTATATATACATATATGGAAATGAACTGTTTGCAGCTTGAATGTGTATTTTCTTTTCTAAGACTAGAAGCTCCTTGTTCTGGGTATAAAAATGCAAATGAAGTTTTAACTGCCTTTCCTTCATTTACAAGTAAAGCTTTCTGCTTTAGGAAAAATAGCTTCAGTGCCTGTGTTCTTAATTATATTACAGTTTAAATGAACCGTTTGCATTTACTTGATAAGAGTAAGAAAATAAATGCCACCTCACAGTTCCACATTCCATTCCTTGTTTTCCTTTTC
Organism: Litsea cubeba; assembly: GCA_012931725.1. Lineage (NCBI taxonomy): Eukaryota > Viridiplantae > Streptophyta > Magnoliopsida > Laurales > Lauraceae > Litsea > Litsea cubeba. Next base: position 21,834,307 of record CM022952.1, on the reverse strand, counting down.
CCTACATTTTGCTTACTGCTCCTTGCAAAATCAGTGTAGTTAATTGATTCTGAAGTTGTGGTACTTAAAGATGATATGGATTTAATGATATCTTTAAAACAGATCCTAGATTTGGAATATCTTTCCATGATCCTAATAATATGTAAAGGCTTATGGTAGGGCTGGTGTGTTTTCCTAGACGAGAAGTTTCTGGATAGAAGTGTGTACTTATGGCAGTCCCCTCTCTTTTTTATTTTGCTACAGTCCCCCTTCTATTGTTATAAATGGCTTAGTAATAGTTTCTCAGACAAGTAGGACACCAGACTGAAAAGGTATTTCTTGTGCTGGTTACTGTTCAAATCAGAAGTAAATAGATTAAAAATTTAGAACTGGAAATACATTTATTTGACAATGCTAATGCTGGTTTATCAATATGGCTGAACTGGCTAATTTGATCAGTTTTACTAGTTTCAGCATAAAGTTAGATCCCCTGTTTTAAGAACAGATTGAGCAAACATTGTCAAACACCAGTTGTCCAATGTGCAAGAAAATAGAGCAGATTATAATGGCAAAGGAAAGTTAAAAAGAACCATAGTTATGAGACTAAGAAACTATTGTGGAAAGCAACTAATTTTGCAACATCTGCTATAGTATTTATTTAGAGAAATGGGATGTGAGATATGTAAGTCTTTACGAACGGTGGATGGGTTTCCCATGCCTATGGAAATAATAAAATTCACAAGGAAAGGCACCTGGCAATTGCAAGATTTAGAAGCACAACAGTTCCCTCAGGGTTGTCCATACTGGCTTACATGGAGTATTTGTAAATTTCCCAAATTCATCGCTAAGCATATGCAATTAAGTACTTAATCTGTTGCAAACAGTGCACAGAAAGGAGAGAAGAACCATTATATAGCTGTGGGAGTGGTGTGGCTAACATGCATACTACTTATTTTCTTCTTTAAACTATAAACATGTGCATGCATCATTGTGTTTTGCCACCAGACCTTTCCAAGTCCATAAACAAGAATGCCAAAAAAAAAAACAAAGAAAGATGATAAAAACATTGTCTACAATTGTTTCTGCTTTAGAAGTCCTTGCTCCGAACCAGCTATGTGCACTGTGTTTATACATGCAAATGAAATGATTTAACTTCACTACAAGAAAAACTACTTTTAACGGGGGCTGATGGCCATCGCTAAAACCAGTATGACCGCTGGTAATACCTATAGCGGCAGCCACATGTGCCCCTGCTAGTTGACGGTGTAGGAACCATGGGGGAAAGTTTTAGTGGCGACCGAAGGCAGCCGGTATTATTTCTTTTGCTGTGTCCGACCGCCGGTAAAATTTTCCGCGGTAGATTCAACGACAAAAATAATTTTTAATGGGGTCGTCGGCCACCGGTGAAAGTGAAAAAACCACCGCTATATATTAATAAAAACTTGAAAAAAAAGTTTTAGCTTATTTTAAAAAAATAATAATTTTTTTTTAATAAAAAACTGAATTGCATTTTATATGCAATAACCTGTTTCTTGGATATAAACCTGTTTAAGACAATACAATCAGAGTCTACCAAAACTTAATAAAAAAATACTATTATTAACTATTTAAATTATATATTCTATTCCGTACATAACCAAACTGTTCAAGACCCAACTCCAATTTCTCATTGCCTACTTGAATGATAGATTCTAACACAAGATAGAATTATGAACAAACAACACACTACATGGGACCTTTTCTCCCAATTTCATGATAGTTGTAGATGCCTCTAATGGCTACACCCTATTCAAGGATCAAGGAACTCTTCTGCTCCATTTCTTCGTTGAAGAGTCTTCACCTTCTTATTACTCTTCCTCTCTTAGCAGTCATCGAGACAACATCCAAACACTTGCAATTACAGTTGTTAGACCTGAGTTAGCTAACACAATTTTAGACATCATCTTACAATTACACTTTAATTGTATCACAAACTCAATGAGTTCAATACCAAAACAAAATGCTCAAATTAATATCAAACAATATTGCAACTATGATGCAAACTCATCTGGTTGGGACTTGCATAAAACCTTATTAAAAGAATAGTGCAATTAATAACCAACTCCATCAAAAGTACATTTTAAGAATGCATTTATAAAGTCAGAAAACATACTTCTATAGGAGTTGACAACTTCTTCTCACATATTTTATCGTATTTTTGCTTCTTTGTGGCAGCTTTTAAGTCCTGCCATGGAAGACTACGAACAGTAAACCAAATTGAATGAAGAAAAAAGAAAGGAAACATAAATAACACATGAGTGCAAAATAACTTCACAAGCAAAAAATAAGAACATCCAAAACATATTTGGCACCTATAAATCAGCTAGCAATTCATTCCAAGCAAGCACAACAGATTCTAGCTATTACTTGAGGTTTTAAAATAAGATAGCCTTTTGAACAACCAACACCCTATATGAGACCTTTTCACCCAATTTGATGCTATACAACCGTGGTAGCAGATGCCTCTAAAACCATCACCACCATCTTAACTCTACAGCTTCATTTCTTCGTCAAAGGGCCTTCACCTTCTTTTTAGTCATCATCTCTTGGTAATCATCCAAACAGTTGAGAAAAAAATTGGATAAGCTATATTGATGGTTCTAGCAAGCACCTTGGTATCATTTAGTGATGTAGACTTCAGGCCCTGTAACAGTGACATGATGAATTTAGTCTCTAGGGGTTGTGTAAAACCAGACACTACATGATGAATTGACATGCCATGCATACATATGTAACCTGCAAATGTGAACAGAAACACTTGTGCTGGATCCCACTGGGCCCCTATACTTCATGGCATTGAAGACCACCTAGAGGCTTTAGGATCCAAAGTACTTCTTGGTACAAAAGTAGTAGTCATATGTACCTTATCTTCAATATATTCTTCTTTTGATTGTCCTTCCATTTCTTTGATCTCTTCCTGAAATGTAGATGCCTACATTAACAAATCATTTAAGAAACCAAATCTCCCAGTAATCTTATCCTTATTTTACTTAAAACAAACAGAACTCAAGTTAAAAAAGAGCTCATGAAAAAAATCTTACAAGAAAGATGATGATAGTGTCCTGTCCCCAGTACTTCAGAGTTGCCGGGTTATATGCATGTGCAACTGTTGATTCATCATCAAAAGCCCCTGAAAAGATTAAAAGGGACAAAACCAAAACCGAACAAAAGCCATGAACAACAGACCCAGAAAACAAAAAGGAAACATTATATCCAAAGCTGAAATATTCCCAAGGAAAAGGGAAAAAAACTACCCAAGAATAATATTATTTTCTTTCGATTTTTTTTCTAAAAAAAGAAAGATGTTTTAGGGATTCTCCCTTGGCATTGAGGTTTGAAAACTCACCCAAGTTGACTGCACTTCATTTATTAAAAGGAATGGTACTATCTCCAACTCCCAAACTGCAAGGCGTTCAGAGAGAAAATAAAATGAAGTTCATGAAAACATAGAATGCATTGGCTGACTATCTTTCTACTAAATACATACCAATCTATAGCAGTAACTTCTCCTTCATGGCCTTTTAATTCAACAGGACCTACTTCAGGGTAATTTACATGGCAAAGGATTTCCCCAGTCATATCCAAGCTAAAAACGAACCAGAATGAGAAATGTGTTCCAAAGATTGATTGATGCCTTTTATTCTAACACTATTAATTTTCATGTAGAGCTTCCTTCTTCTCTTTTTTCATTAATGTACCAATGCCTTTAATTACTTGGCATTTCTCCCTTCATGCACAACATCAAACAAGTGGTTTAATGGTTTCATATCATTTAACCAGTCAAGCCCATTTTATCATCATCGTCGTCGCCATCGTCATCAATCTAGGTAGGCTAAAAGAGTTATACTTGGATCTCCTAAAAAATAAGATTGATTAGAAATGAACTAACAAAGGAAAACATGTGAGTGTTTGTTCAAGCATCTAGATTATGGTGAAACACTGAAACACATGCCAGCATCTATGATAAGAATTACCAACTCATTAAGGTAAAGAATTCTCTCTATTCTCAAGGCCCAATAAGCCCTGCTAGTAAACTGTGCCGGTGCTTTTTTAACTTCCAACTCAGAGCCCATTCAATGAGTAAAAAAAAAAGAAAGAAAGAAATAAAACACCACTCTTTAGATTCTAGTATGTTTTTCTTTCTTTTTACATCACAGAATAGTATCAATCCTAGTAATTTTTTCTTAACAACAATACAGCTTTGCTAACATTCAAAGGAACCTAAATTTAGTCCTTCCATTTGGAATTTAAATGTCAAAACATGAAAAGCAAAATCACTCTAATATCTTCACTACCCTGGAATTACATTAGACAATCCCGTAGCATTTCATCAAACATTTGATGTTCGTGCTAATTACGATAAGAAAGCACAATCACTGAAACCAAACTTGATCTTGTCAACATACAAGATCAAAAGCCCATTTCTTTTCCAGTTCATGGAAACAACACAACACTTAACAAAAAAAACAAGCAAAAATAGATACATAGGACAATTCAGCTCATATAACTAGCTCATGCGAAACTTGATCTTGTCAACATATAAGACCCACAGTCCATCCTAATCGAATGAGCCTTACACATAGAAACTCCATCCTCTGCCTCCACATCGACACAACACATCACCCAACCAACCCAAACCATCTAAGCCATAACCGAACCCAACCTGAAAAGTTGACACCCAAAAAGCAACCACCTTCTCCATTCTTGTCACTACAAACCCACCATCCCGCTACTCACCTTCTCCATTCCACACTTTTAGCCTGAACCAAATAAATCCAAGCTCACAACTCATCCAAATCCAAGCCAACACAGAGAGAAAAGGAGGGAGGGAGAGAAACCAAAATCAAACCCCAAAGAAATACAAGATTCCAATGTAACAAATGAAAGAATAAAATCATCACAAATAACGGTTAAAATTGAAAACAAGATGAAAAGTTGGGGATTGGTATTGGTGGTGAGGAGATGCAGCTGGGGGAGAGAAGACGAAGAGGCAACTACCAATGGTGATCGCCGGTGCCAGGGTCAATCGCGGCACGGGTCGATTGAGAGAGCAGAAAATGGGCGAGAGGAAAGGATTGTGGTTTTTGATTGGTAGGGTGGGAGAAGAGAGTCGCGAAATGAATTTGGGCTTTGGAGGGCTTTCAATATTTGAGAATTAATAAGAAAATTCCCAAACTCTTAGTGGGGGCTCCTATACCCATCGCTAAAAATAAAACTTACCATCGACAGCATTAGTGGCCGTCGCTAAAAGTTCGACACTAAAAAGCGTACAGCTTCCCGACAAAGGTCAGCGCCATCAGAGTAAAGGCTTTACTAGCAGCCATCGCTAGGTCCGCCACTAAAAGGAACTAAAAAGCACGGTTAGTGGGGGCCAGATTTGACCGCCGGTATGAGTGCCATATAGCGGCGCTTTTACTGTGCCCCCACTAAAAGTATATTTTCTTGTAGAGCTAATGTTCTGCAAAATATTCATTTCATGATTCTAGAGAGATTTAGGAAAATATCACATTAAAGTCATTCAGTAAGTTAGTTATCAAAGTTGATTTCTCTTCCTTGACCATTTTCTTGAACAATTTTACTCCTCTGTTTTCATGACCATGGAAACTATTACTTCAATATGTAGAACAAACCCACAAGCAGCAATGTTATACAGAATTTCACCTATTAGCTTAGATAGTTAAGTAAAATGTTTGTGTAATCTGCCTAAATAAAATGACACGGGATAAAGGATTTAGATAGGAAAAAAACTTAAATTATTGTTAAGATGTTACCTCGAATTTCAACTGGCCACAATGACACCATGACCAACTTCATTGAAAGCCATCAATTGGGATGTATTTGGTACATAGCCTTCCAACTTTAAGTGGAAATAAACTTCATCCAACATTGAATATATTTCTTGTGACAAAGGGTGTGATATATCAGCCACCAAGAATTCATGGAATTTACCATCTACCTCTATTGAACTACATCCAGGAGTCTTTTTTACTCCCCTGTCTCTCATCATCATCCTTACAATCTTTACCTCGTTCCATCTGTTTCTAGTAGCATACATATTAGATAGAAGAGCATAAACACCACTATCTTGTGGATTCAAAATAAGAAGCTTTTCTGCAGCATGTTTACCAACATCCACATTCCCATGCATCCTACATGCATTGAGTAGGGCACCCCACCCAGCTTCATCTGGTTCCATTGGCATTCGTCTTATCAACTCCAAGGCCTCTTCTAAAAGCCCCACTCGACCAAGTAGGTCGATCATACATGAATAATGTTCCAATTTAGGTTCTATGCCGAACACCCTTTTCATGCTTCCAAAATATTGGCGGCCTTCAGTGATCAATCCACTATGACTACAGGCAGATAAGACACCCACAAATGTGATATCGTCAGGCACTATCACCTCACTCTTCATCTGTTTGAAAAGCATAAGGGCCTTTTCACCATAACCATGTACAGCATATCCCGCGATCATAGAATTCCATGATACCAAGTCCCTTTGCGGCATCACTTCAAATAAATTCATGGCAGTATCAATACTTCCACATTTTGCATACATATCAACAAGAGCGTTTTCTAAAATTACAGTCAGTTCAACCCTTTTCTCATCAACATAATACTGGTGAATCCATCTGCCGAGATCCAAGGAACCTGATTGAGCACATGCAGATAACACGCTCACTAAAGTACCTTCTGTGGGTCTAACATGTGCTGCCTTCATCTGATGAAAAAGATCCAATGCTTCATTAGGTAGATTTGTTTGGGAATAACCAGCTATAATCGCATTCCAGGAAACCACATTCCTTTCGGGCATCTCATCAAATAATTGCCTAGCAAGTTTCAGATCACCATGTTTTGCATACCCATTGACCATACTAGTCCATGTGAATACATCTTTTGTTTCCATCTCGTCAAAAACTTCCCTAGCAAGATCCAAACAGCCACACTTTACATACATGTCAACCAATGCATTTAGCATATTCACACCAAGAGGCACACCACTCTTCTTGATATATTCATGAATCTTTCTACCGACAGTCGGAATCCCCACCCGAGAGCATGCAGAAAGCACGGCAATCATAGTGACATCATTGGGTTCGACATTCATCGAGACCATCAGGCAAAAAAGCTTCAATGCCTCATCTGCAAGCTTCCTCTGAGCATACCCATCAATCATAGTAGTCCAAGAAACAACATCTCTTTCAGAACTCCCAACAAACAGCTGATGTGCAGAGTCCAAAAACCCATATTTCACATACATATGCATCAGACCATTTCGCACCAGCAAATCCGAACCAAAACCGCCCTTGTGAATTTGACAATGGAGTGCTTCACCCTCTAAGGATCGTGGAAACTGCTCACAAGCCTTGAGGGCAAAGACAAAGGTACGACTGTCCATTTCGTTTTGTTCTCGAACCATCCGACGATAAAGAGAGAACCCCATTTCTGGGATTTTGGCCATGGTGTAACCCCTAATCATGGTGTTCCAAATATAGATATTGGGTTCTGGGATTTGGGTAAATACAAGATGGGCATGGTCGATATCGCCAGAGTCAGAGAGGGCGCAAAAGGCTAGCACCCGGCTCACAGGGAAATGGTGGGCGAAGAGTCCGGTACGGGTCATGTGGGCTTGGATTTGCTTCAATTGGGACATGGAATTGCAGGATTCCATGATACGAAGAATTGGGTTTGTGATGATTAGGTTGGTGTTTGAATTCCATGTGGGTTTTGAAGCTGTGGAAGAAGAGAAGGGGGCAAAGAAGTGGAGAAGGATTTGGGATTTGGTGAGAGAGGAGAAAAGGGTACTGGAGAATGGAGGGATAGGATGTGAACGAGAGAGATGCATAGGTTGATTCAAGTAGAAAAGGAGTGAGAAATCACTCACTCTCAACCCAGCATGTCACGGGCTATGTAGAAAATTTGAATTTTGGCGGCAAGAGATTATATTAGTTGACATTATAGTAACTTGAAAAAAACAACATCAGGTCTTAGGTCTTGTCTGTATCTCTACTCTTTATTGATATTTTTCAAAATTGGCTCGAGTCAACGCAAGTAGACTCGGCCAAGTCAAACTTTATTTATTTTTGGTACCCCAGTGAAGGGAGTTGGGAGCCAAGAGAGCCAGGCAAGTGAAAAGGGGAGCCTACAAAATGATAAAAATAATGAATCCAGAAATCAATCTATAGGTAGCCAGGTGACAAACAGGGTTGGGTTGACAATCAATTGAGCAACCCCTAGTTATTTATTGGCTGAGTCAGATATGAATCTTTTTGAGAAAGAAGAAGACGAACAAGAAGAAGATGTATAGCGGTAGAAAAAGGTGGATGAGAGGTGAAGAAGAAGAGGAGAAATTGGAGATGGATTTTTCATTTTAGGGTAAAGGTGAGATCATTTCGAATATGTCAAACCAGGACTACTCATCAAGTGGGTCTTTACATGGACAAAGGCCCAGTACCGAAAAACTTAACTATTGGAAACCCATGAGCCTATAAGTCTGCCCTTGGCCCAGCACCCTTGATATTCTAGTCGATTTTGGTTACAAAGAAAAAGAATTATGTGGTTTTCTTTCCTAGGGCCGGAAATTTTGTATTCCTGAAATGCCTAAGGAGAAGGGTTAGTCAATGGCTCAGCTGCAATGGGCCAAAGATTGTTTTTTGGGCATTAGATACAGCTGATTGAGCTCATCCATTTGAGAAACCCATCAATGTTACATATGTAATGGGAAAGCCTACACCCAGGCCTAGACAGTTAGTAATTGGTCCAAGATTTAGGCCTGACCAATTCACAGGCCTGAGAACCCTGCCCAATGTGGTTGGGCTGTAGGCTTGCAATACTGAGAAAGGGTGATTTATCTTTGTACCTCTGTTTTTATTGCTATACATAATATATACATAAAAGTATGAATAAAATAGGACCCATACCCAATCCAGCAAACTTAGGCCCCGTTTGGCATTGTTTCAATATTGTTCCTGATTTTTTTGCTGAGACCAAGTTGTATCGAGACCAGGTTGTGTAAAATTGATCTGTTCAGAACTTGTTTGGCAACTGCTTTTAAATTGTTTCATTGAGAATATGCTGTGCGGAACTTGTTTGGTAACGAAATAATATTTTTTTATAATAAATGAAATCAAGAGGTCGTATTTGTCAACAATTTGAGTTTAAATCAATTATGAATATTCATGAATTCATCTTAAACATTAAAAAATAGTAGGGCCCACTCATACAGGACTATTGCGTGAACAACCCTATTTAGGAATTAGAATGTGGGCCCACCTGTAGAAATTACAATATTTTACCCACCTTTAATAACTGGAATATGGGCCCCACCTTTATAGAAATTACAACGTGGGCCCACCTTTATAGGATTTACAATGTAGACCCACAAATTATTATTGGGAATACGTGACACACCTTTCGGGATTACAAAATGGGGCCACATTTTGTGATTGTGAACATGGGTCCCACCTTTTGGAATTATTTTAACTAAGGGTCATTTTAGACTAATACATATGATGTAGAACCCACCCACCATTTGAATCATTTTGAAGGTTAGGTCATTTTTTTCCAAATCAATTGCAAGTTAATTTATACAATCCATCTATATTCTTTCTGTCTGAAAACCTTAACTAAAATAAGTAGCCCCCTTAGCCAATTAATTTAGAAGCCAAAATATTAATATGTAAATAAGCTCCAAAATATAAAATAAGGGCTTAATGGCCACTAATACAGAGTTTATTAAGAACATTCATACATTTATGGCATATAACAAATTTTCAGGAGAACATAAATAATCATGTGGGCACAAAAGAACACCCCCCCCCCCCCGCTTTTTTTTCTTTTTGGTACGCCAGCCGCCAAGGGGGTTGAGACCCAAGAGAGAGCCTGCATACAGACGGTAAAGCAATTCACTCAAGTGGGAAGGAAGCCCGCACACGCAGGAAGAAAGCTCACACAAGTGGAAAAAAAGTCCACACAAACGGAAAGATGTACACATATCAGGGATTCGAACCCCAGGCAGCTTGTTGGCTCGATGCCAAACAGAGTCTTAACCACCATCATGGGAATGCATTGGGAATGATATGGATGGAATTCCAGTATTTTGTACAACTCAGTCACAACCCAGCATTCGCGGTGATGATTCTCCATTGGGTTACATTTGACTCACTAAGTATTGGTTCTTTCTTCCTATTTGTACCGGCCTCCTTCTCACTTGAGTGGGCTACTTTCTCATATATATGCGGGCTTTCTCTTGGGTCCAAACCCCCTTGGCTGGGGTACCAAAAACAAAAAAGTACCGGTATTGAACTGAGCCCCAAAAATTCATCTGGACCAACTTGTTTGACTAATAGTTTTAAAGAAATTGGAAACCATGTAAACTTGGGAAGGTCAAGAGAAAAGTAACTTGCACGAGTCTGCTAGCTGCACAACTGTCTTCCTTGTTCGACTCGCCTGACTCAGTGCCTACTGTGGAAAGTTAACTCTGCTCAGTCAGGACTTGTTACAATGAGTTATTGGATGTTGGACTAATATGAGGCCCAACCGAGGTGGAATATATGATGAGATGGACTGACCCATTACTGGCATGGCCCATATGTGGAACATAAAGAATCCATGGCATCTTCCAGGTGATTTCTGCTAGGCCTAATGTCCACAATTGTACTCACCTGATGAGTCTGATATTTAGAGGTGTAAATAACGGCGTCTTGAGCCAATGGTAAGAGTCACCGGTTCAAACCCTAGGCAGCCACCTTCCCTCAGCCGAGGGCTGTCCTACCTCACTCGAGGGTTCCCATACCTCACCTGATCTCTAGCTACTTCCGTCACAGAGGGATGGGTTCCACCCCTAAAGCTAGGTGACAAACAAAAATGGATATTTAGGGGTGGAAAATGGGCGAGCTAGGTGTCAAAGAGGTGTATCTAGCTAGGCCCATCACACTTATATATAACTGGGCCTCAAAGTTAGGCGAGCTGGTCTTCAGGCCTATAAGTAAAGGCGCCCAAGCCTGGCTCTTGTGGAACAAGTCAGGTTGAAGCCCATGGACTGATCAAAATAGTGTTAAACAATAAATGATAATTTTTTTTTTATCTAAATGTGAATTAAACTTTATTATCTTGCACATGATCTCTTTGAGTTCTACTTTAGGTTTATATCATTATATATAATGCTGCATGTAATAAATCACACGATCAATAAAATAAGACCTGTTTAATTAAAGAAAAAAAAAACAACCAACAAAAGTAACTATGATTAATGTATCTATGAGTGATAAAACAATATTGAGATATGATTAATATATATATATAGCTAGTAATGTGGTAGGCTACAAATGGGCAGGGCCCAGCTGGGGTTGATGGGCTTTGTGTTGAAGTCTGGGTCCAGCCCTTATAATAGGGGTGCTTACTTTTCAGAACCTTTATAAAGGGGGAAATCACCAGACCTACAAATATTTGGCAAGCCAGTTTATGTAACATGGTGGCACCCATATGTTTTAACTTTTAGAGTGTTGATCCCGGCCCACTGTGAATATTTGGCCAGGTGGCAGTCTTGATCAAAAAATAATCCAAAGAAGAAAATATATCATTGGATCACTCCCAAAATTTCAAGGAACCGATGGATCTGATCATGAGAATAATAGAAACACCCTTTTGGATTCAGTAGAAATTAAACTTGGATCAGGATCCAGGTCCAATTGATTAGTGTTAAATTTGGACCTCGCTATGTTACCATGTAAAATCTCAAAAATTACTACATTCCTAAGATTCAATGTTGCATTTCATTGAAGAAAACCTCTAAATTTATAGAGGCTAATAACAACCCATGCATGCAACATATGATATATATTATTCAAATTCAAACTACCTAAATCTTTAACCGGTCTTTTCCTAATCTTTGCCTATAATTTCTTCTCTCTATGACATTCTCTACCATCTACTAGAACAAGCATTAACTCCGAATCTTCTCTCACCATGAATTTCTTGGATCACCTCTTTTGCATTGCAGAGAACTTTGGGCTCTCTTCACATACCTTTCTTAATTAGTGTCGTTCATAGTAGCTAGGATTAGGCCTATCAATTGAGCTCGTTAAAATAGGTACCAGGCCCGGCCCAAGCTCTGAGCCCAAAAATACTGGACTTTTAAACTACAAGATGTATCCAAATGTAGCTATACCATCCAATCCTCTAAAACCAACATCCGAAGAGATGACTACTACATCCTTTTTAATTATTGAATCAAAGTTTGGGGCCTTTTCAATAACTTTCCTTCACTCCTTTCAATTCCACATAAGACATTAGAACCCAATTCTTGGCTTGTTAATAAGTCTTCTTAGGGTTTAATTTAACATTCTTAATTAACTTGTTATTTCTATCCTTCCAAATACCCATCATAAGACATGGGCCCGACCTTTAAATGGGTAAAGTTTCATTGGAAGAGACCAATTAGTTATTTTCAAATAAATTCTTCCACCAATCTTGTCACATCCCGGACCCGAAAATTCCCTGATTAGGGTGGTTCCCAAGGTGTGACACGCGTACTCCCGTGAACTCGCACCTGTTTCGGACCAAGTCTGAATTCACGAAGGAGAAAATTCCACATTTTGTGTGTGAGGGATTCTCACTAACACCTGACAATTAACATTTAAATGCGGAAGCGTATACAACATTAATATCAAAGCCATGAGTAACCCATTATCCAATTCATTATATCACAATTTGTCTGAAATAAAACTAATAATTAAATCTCTTAAATGCAAGGTATATAAATACTCTAATGCATTTCTACGAGATGCTTATTACAAAGGGATATAATTCTAGTACAATTGCAAATCTACTAGTCAAGCACATTACCTTAAACTGAGTGAAATACAAAATACTTAGTCTCAACTAAAATTACCACTCGGATACGTACTCCGGCTTTCTTAGCTAACCGATAAACTTACCAATCAAGTCTTTAATCTGAGTGATTATAATTAATCTCTTCGATAACCTAGATCCCTGTGACACCAAGAGTAGTATCTCAAATACAACGATTTGGCAAGTATAGGCAATAAAAAGGAATTACATAATACTTCAGAATAAAATAATTGACAATTGATTGATAAAACATCAATGTAAAGAAATAAATAGATGATTATACTATAATTGATAAAATCCATGTTTTCGAAATCAAATCAATAATTTATATACAAATTTGGCTACTACACAAGCTCATCCTCTCAATGAGAGCGAATCTAGTTGGAATGTCACCAGCGGCCAGACCAAAGGCTACCCGGCTATCCGGTTCTGGAGTTCCGGTGCTCCAGACGACATACTGCAGTAATCTCAAATAATTAAACTAAGTTTATTACCGTCGGACTTCACAAGGTCAAAGCTAAGTAGTGCCAACTAAATCGAATCAATAATGAATCGAATTTGAGTAAGTTTATGTACTTGTTCACAAATCAAATCAAATAGTAATCTCAAATAATCGAATACTTACTCAATTCAAATCTTTCATCAAATATCGAATAATTATACAATAATCAAATAACGAATTGGAAAAGTAGATAATCAAATCAAATGATATGAATAATATAACCACTTATCATTTAAAATTGATATTAATGGAAATCTCAACTTCAATATGCAACACAATTTATGTTAAGAAATAAAGTCGTTACTAATTAATTAATTATTTACATAGACTATTACTATCCAATACAAGATAGATTAAGAGGATCAACGCGTCATTACTCAATTGGTGTCACTTATTATGAAATACATTGAACCTCCTAATTAATCTTCTCGGCATAGCAATTAGAATATTGATTTCCATTGGGCTAAATTAATAAGGTTAAAGGTTCCATTTCTTAAGACATATGATCTAAGGAAACCTAGTGATAAGTACTTAATTATTAAGCAATTAGAGACTTAATTGCCTTTCCATCACCTTCATTCGTGTTTAATTCCGTTGATTTCATATAATTTTACACGAATATTGGTTTTTGGTCAATTGCAGAAATTTGATGAAGAATGAAGCTTCTGGTGGATGAATGGATCAAATAGAGAGTAAAGAAACCGGTCCCCATCAGTCAACCGCAATTTCTACCGGTATAAGTGGCTGATATTCCAGCAGAGAGGCTGATCATGAGAGTTCCATCTGTCAACCGGTATTTCTACCGGTAGAAATGGCTGACCCTGAGATTTCCATCAGTCAACCGCAATTTCTACCGGTAGAAGTGGCTGATATTCCAGCAGAGAGATTGGACACGAGGATTCCACCTGTCAACCGGTATTTCTACCGGTAGAAATGGCTGACCCTGAGATTTCCATCAGTCAACCGCAATTTCTACCGGTAGAAGTGGCTGATATTCTAGCAGAGGTTTGGACATGAGAAATGCATCTGTTAAACCGGTAGTTCTACCGGTAGAACACTCGGATTTGGTTAGAATTTTAGTTTTTGGGGCAGTTTTGTAATTAAAGTTGTGGGAACCTATATAAAGCATGATAACTCGAAAATTAGGGCTATCTGGAGGATTGTGTTAGTTTCCCAGCAGCCTCCTTTCCTTTTTCTCTCTTCCTTCCTTAGATAAATGTAGAGGTAGTTTCTATTGAAGATGGGTGTTCAATTTTGTTCAATTCTTGTTTTAAGACAGAATCCTTCATATTAATTCAAGTTTTATTAGAGGTAATCTTTCAATTATGTTCTTATTGTTTTCTTACTTTCATTTAATCTGTTTGAAGACTTCTCCATTAATGGAGGGGTAGAATTACAGATGGTTTAACCTAAGGGGAATTCAACCTGGGTTTTGTATGGGTTATTCTTCCTGATTATGTTTTCATGATAAAAGATAATTTCCATTGATGTTCTGCTTCAAGAAATCATAATTGAGATGTTAAGCCTTTGACTAATTGTGTTCATCTAAGATGATACAACTAGTGCTTGGGTCGATGACTCTCAGATTATCGAATTGAATGTCTAGGAATCTCTTTGGGAATTATTCACTTAGATTGATATTTGATTTTCACGAAGAAATCTTCCAGGTGAGAACTGGATTGATTCAATTCTTATCTGCGTAATGAAGAGGAAGATGAAACCATAAAAAAATCTAGGTGGTTGGAACCCTAGGTTGAACCATCTCTTTAGCATAACATTTTCATTCAGTTTTTCTGCAGTTTTAATCAGTCCTTAGCTTAGAATTAATTAAACCCATCGAACAAAAGTTGGTCACTCTCGACCGAAAGAAGTCCTCTAGAGCTGAAACCCTAGTCCGTTCTCTGTGGATTCGACCTCTTCAAGAGTGAAGTGCTACACAGCGATAAATCATGTCCTCCGCTTAGGACAAACCCAACATCACAGAACAGCTAAGCATTTCTGGCGCCGTTGCCGGGGAACGGCAATTGAGGTAAAACAGCTTTGTGAGTATTTCTTCTAGTTCTTTTGTTTTTTTTTATTTCTTTTAGAATTAGGTGATTATTTTGATAATTGGGGTTGATTGTTGTATATGTCCTCTCATTACCGTAGGAACATACACAACAGATTGGTCAGAATAGATCTTGAAGAAGTTCCGATATTTGATTGGCCAGGAATTGACATTTTTGTTGACCTGCATCTGCCCGATCCTACTTTGGAATCAATGGCGAATCAACAGAATAATAATGACCCCCATCATCAACATAATCAAGCTGTACCACCTAGGACAATGGATGATTATTTGACTCCTAGGTGGACTGATGCTCCATCTTGTATTGTAGATGAAGCTCAGGGTGCAAATGCATATCAGGTCAAACCAAATGTTTTGACTCATATTCCCAATTTTCATGGAATGACATCTGAAATGCCTTATTTGCATGTCAAACAGTTCAATGCCATAATTGAAACCATGTGCCCTGCAACTCAAAGAGAGTCAGCCAAACTTCGACTGTTTCCTTCCTCTTTGAAGGGGAATGCCAAAAATTGGTTGAACAATCTGAGATCTGTGCGAATTACCACATGGGATCAATTGCAAAGAGAGTTTTATAAAAAGTACTTTCCTCATCAGAAAACAATTGCTTTAAAGAAGAATATCCAGAGTTTTGCTGAAAAAGAGGGAGAGTCTTTTTATCAATGTTGGGATCGGTTTCATGAGACGTTGAACTTGGTCCCTCATCATGGTTTTACTATCCCTGAGTTGGTTACGATCTTTTATGAGGGATTGAGTTCAACAAATAAACAGTTCATTGATATGATGTGCAATGGTACTTTCCGTGCCAAGGAACCGCATGAAGCTTATGCGTATTTAGAGAGTTTGGCAGAGCAGTATCAGGTTTGGGACACTACCAATCCTAATGATAGAACTATTCCAAATGTGTTTCCTAGTGTTCCTAATGCAGGAAAATTTACTCTGAGTGAGAAGGAGGATTTGAGTGTTAGGATAGCTCAACTTACCCGTCAGATAGAAGGTCTAGAGCTGAAAAGAGTTAGTGAGATTACTCCTACATCAGTTGCCCAAGTGGATCAATTGTGTGCAATTTGTTCACAAAATGATCATGGTACAGACAATTGTCCTACCATTCCTTCCATTAAGGAGTTGCTCCATGGTAACCCTCCATATGATGTCAATGCTGTGAGTCCCCAGCAGAAATCTTCTTTTCAATCTAACCAATTTCAGAATTTCAACCCCAGGTACAATGATCATCCTAATTTTCGGTGGAGGGACAACCCCCCCCCCCCCCCCCCCCCCCCCATCCCAAAATCTTGGCTCTATGGGTTTTCAGTCTCAGCCCTATCAAAATCAAGGGCAATTTCCTCAGTCTAATCAGAGTCAAGGGCAATTCTTTCATTCTGCCCCACAATATCAGCAGCAGAGATTCCCATCTCAGCAACAGTTCCCACCTCATTCTTATCAGCACTTTCAACAACAAGGACCCCCACAGGGTCATGCTCCATATCAGCCTCCCCATAAGAGAAGTCTAGAAGATACCTTTCAAGCCTTTTTGAGTAGTCAGACTTCCATCAATGAGCAGAACAACAGGACTCTTGAGAACATCAAATCTCAATTAACTACACTTACCAATGCGGTGAGTGCTAGTCAAACCACAAGGGGTGCCTTGCCTACCCAAGCTATTCCAATTGTTCAAGGCCAGCACTTTGTGGAAGATTCCGGTGGGTCGGATGCTCAAGTGGAGCATCTTAAAGCTGTCACCATTCTGAGGAGTGGTAAGATCATTGATAATACCATCCCTCCCAAGCCAAGTAAGCCTGAATTTTCTACTTCCAAGGCACCTCCTGCGTTGCAAGAAGTGGAGGAGCCTAAGAATTCTGAGGCTGGGAATGAATCTTCAAAGAAATCTAATGAGTCCAATGAACCTAAGAAAGTTGAGTCTTCCACTTCTACCATTCAAGACCCTAGAGTCCAAGCTTTCCAACCCCCAGCCCCTTTCCCTCAGAGGTTGAGAGGGAAATCCAGGCCAGACCTTGCAGAGTCTCTTAGGGAGCTTTTCTCTCAAGTCAAGCTCAACATTCCTCTCTTGGATGCTATCCAACACATTCCTGTCTATGCGAAATATCTTAAGGACTTGTGCACTTACAAACGTAAGTTCTTGCATCAAAATAAGGTTCTCCTAGCCGCTAATGTCAGTACCACCATCTCTGGTTCTCTTCCTCCAAAATTCAAGGATCCTAGTTGTCCGTGCATTTCAGTAGAGATAGGGGGAAAGAAGATAGAGAGAGCTTTGTGTGATCTAGGGGCGAGTGTCAACCTTCTACCATATTCGGTTTACCGCCAACTTGGGTTAGAGGAACTTCAGCCCACCTCGATTACACTTCAGCTGGCTGATAGGAGTGTTAGAGTCCCAAAGGGGATTTTGAAGGATGTGTTAGTTCAGATAGGGAGTTTTGTGTATCCCGCAGATTTCATTGTGTTGGACACATGTCCAAATCAAGGGGTTAGTGACCAAGCCCCTATCATTCTAGGTCGTCCTTTCCTAGCCACCATAGATTCAGTCATCAAGGTTAGGAATGGGAACATGTCCATCACCTTTGGAAACATGACCCTTGATCTGAACATCTACAATGTCGCCTCCCAATTGGGAGATGATGAGGAGATACATGAGGTGAGTTTGTTAGAGAGCTTGGTTCAAGAACATGTGAACACACATTCGTATACAGATCCATTAGAGACATTCTTGACCCAAGAGGAGAGGGAGTTTCTTGAATCCCCCGAGGTAGAGTATCTTTACTCTCTATTGGATGATGTTGAGGAGGTAAAGGGTGCTACATTTTGGACACCAAAGTTTGAGGAGCTTCCGAAATCGGAATCTAAGTCAATGCCTAGCAGTGAAAAGGCCCCTACACTTGAGTTGAAACCCTTACCTTCTTCGGTAAAATATGCTTTTCTTGGAATTGATGAGTCATATCCTATGGTGATTTCCTCTTCTCTTGAGGAACACCAAGAGACCCAGCTTTTGGAGGTCTTAGGTAGACACAAAAGAGCAATTGGGTGGACCTTAGCTGATATACAAGGGATTAATCCCTTAATTTGCACCCATAGGATTCATTTAGAGGATGATGTCAAACCTTCCCGTCAACCCCAGCGTAGATTAAACCCTGTTCTGAAAGATGTGGTAAGGAAGGAGGTTCTGAAACTGCTAGATGCTGGGATTATCTATCCTGTAGCTGATAGCAAATGGGTGAGTCCTATTCAAGTAGTGCCTAAGAAGGCAGGGGTAACTGTTGTGGCTAATGAACAAGGAGAATTGATCCCTACTAGAGTTGCCACGGGGTGGAGAGTCTGCATTGATTACCGAAAGCTTAATGCCAGTACAAAGAAAGACCACTTCCCTCTTCCTTTCATTGATCAGGTTTTAGAGAGAGTGGCAAGTCATACTTTCTACTGCTTTTTGGATGGCTATTCTGAATATAATCAGATTGAGGTGTCTTTGGAAGATCAAGAGAAGACCGTTTTCACTTGTCCCTTTAGGACCTTTGCTTATAGGCGCATGCCTTTTGGATTATGCAATGCCCCTGGCACCTTTCAAAGGTGCATGATGGGTATTTTTGATGACATGGTCGGAGACTTCTTGGAGGTGTTCATGTATGATTTTTCTGTTTTTGGAGATAGCTTTGCGGGGTGTTTAGAGAATTTAGAGAAAGTCCTAAAGAGGTGTGAGGATAAGAAGTTGGTTTTAAATTGGGAGAAGTGTCACTTTATGGTGACACAAGAAATTGTCTTAGGCCATATAGTGTCTCCTAGAGGTATTGAGGTAGACAAGGCAAAGGTGGAGTTGATCTCACAATTACCTTCTCCCAAGTGCGTCAAGGATATACGATCCTTCTTAGGTCACTGTAGTTTTTATAGGCGCTTCATTCGTGCTTTCAGCGCTATTGCACGCCCTTTGTGCAATCTTTTGACCAAAGATGCACCATTTGTTTGGACCGAGGCTTGTGAAAAAGCCTTCAGCGCTTTGAAATCGTGCCTCACTTCCCCACCTATTATGCAAGCCCCGGATTGGACTCTCCCTTTTGAATTGATGTGTGACGCCAGTGACTATGCCATTGGTGCTGTTTTGGGTCAAAGAAGAGGTAAAGTCCCTTTTGCTATTGCCTATGCAAGCAAAACTTTAAATGATGCTCAGGTCAATTACACCACCACAGAGAAAGAGTTGCTAGCTGTGGTCTTTGCTCTTGATAAGTTCAGATCATATATCATAGGTTCTCCTATTGTTGTTTTTACTGATCACGCAGCGCTCAAGTATCTGATGAGCAAACAAGACGCAAAAGCGCGTCTCATTCGGTGGGTTTTGTTGCTCCAAGAGTTTAATATCACTATCAAGGATAAAAAGGGTGTTGAGAATGTAGTTGCGGATCATCTTTCGCGACTTGATTTTGAGGATAAGTCATCCCATCTGCCAGTCCTTGATTCTTTTCCCGATGAGCAATTGTATTCAGTGTCGACATGTCCGTGGTATGCGGATATTGTCAATTATCTCGTGACAGGGCAGCTTCCTAGTGACTGGACTTCTCAAGTGAGAAGGAGATTCTTAGTGGAGGTAAGAAAGTACGCTTTCGATGATCCTTATCTTTACAAGTATTGTGCTGATCAGATTATTAGGAGGTGTGTACCGGAGTCGGAGCAACAGAGTATCTTGTCATTCTGCCACACTGAGGCGTGTGGGGGTCACTTTTCTTCAAAAAAGACCACTGCAAAGATTTTGCAGTGTGGCTTCTTCTGGCCCACTCTTTTTAGAGATGCCTATGAGTTCTGTCGAACTTGTCCTCAATGTCAGCAATTAGGAGCTATTTCCAAGAGGAATGCCATGCCCCTTCAGCCCATGCTTATCATAGAGATCTTTGATTGCTGGGGTATAGATTTTATGGGTCCTTTCCCTAGTTCTTATGGGTTCCTCTACATCCTTCTGGCTGTAGATTATGTGTCCAAGTGGGTAGAGGCTATTCCCACTAAGACCAATGACCACAAGGTTGTGGTCAAATTCATGAAGGAGAATATCTTGTCTCGGTTTGGGATGCCCAAGGCCATGATTAGTGATCAAGGCACTCACTTCTGTAGTCGTCCATTCGCGGCCTTGATGGCCAAGTATGGGATCACTCATAAGGTGTCCACTGCCTATCATCCTCAAACTAATGGGCAAGCTGAGTTAGCCAATAGGGAGATCAAGCATATTTTAGAAAAAACTGTGAATCCTAATAGGAAGGATTGGTCAACTAGGTTGACTGATGCCTTATGGGCCTATCGCACGGCCTATAAGACAATTTTAGGAATGTCTCCGTATAGGCTTGTCTATGGCAAGACGTGTCATCTTCCTGTTGAAATTGAGCATAAAGCATTTTGGGCTCTCAAGACGTTGAATTTCTCTTTACCCAAAGCAGGTGTTCTTAGGAATTTTCAAATGAATGAGTTAGAAGAGATGAGGAGAGAGGCTTATGAGAATGCTAGCATCTACAAGTCCAAAGTCAAAGCTTTTCATGATAAACACATTATAAGGAAAGACTTTCAGGTGGGACAAAAGGTCCTTTTATACAACTCAAAACTTCATCTCCATCCAGGTAAGTTAAGATCAAGATGGACTGGACCTTATTTTGTGCATAAAATCTACCCTCATGGAGCTATTGATGTTTTTAATAACAATGATGGAAAGATTTTTAAAGTAAATGGGCAAAGACTTAAGCCATTTTTGGAGAATTTTTCAAAAGAGGACATTGTGGAAGAATTAGTGGACCCGGTTTATCCGGAAGCCACTAGTTCTTAATCTTTCTTGACTCTGTTAGTTGCCATCTTGCATGCAATTTGTTTTTCCCTGTTTAATGTCTTTATCTCTTTGTATGCTTGATTGGCCTAATTGCATATTAAAATAAATAGCGGATGATGCTACTCCGTATCACCTCGTTCTTTAGTGTGATGTCTTGGAATCTGACTTTAAAAGACCAACAATTCATTCTTCATTTCTATCATTTGAAAAGTGGATGGTTTTTGGGGTGCACCATCTGTGCTTGCCCTGTTTTTGTTTCTAACTAATAATTGGTGTCTAAGTCTCAGCAGGTTATTCGTACTACAGCACCAACCTTCGTAGATTGGTAACTTCGTTCCTCTCTTTTCCCTTTGTTCTGAGTTGTTTTACTCATTGAGGACAATGTTTCATACGAGTTGGGGGGGGGGGGGGGGGGGGAAGGGAAGAGGCATGAATTTCATTCATGCATTTAGTTAATTTTTCATGCATATAGTTACTTTTTCACTATTTAGAATTTGCAAATACAAGCCTTGCATTCATTTCATTGCAATTCTCATTTCGAGTTTCAACTTTCGTGAAATACATGATGTATGCCTTCTTTGATTACTATGTGTCTTTGAATGATTGTGTGAGTTACTCATCACATTGAATTGAATTCGTACCATATCCCTTGTTTTTGTTTAGAGTGCTTTGAGTGATAGAGTGGTTTCCACACACTTGCAAGTTCATACTTTTGTAGCCTTGAATTGCATTCATTTTACCTCTTTTAGAAGTGGTGACACAAATTGTTAATACAAGGAAATTTGTTGTTTATAAAACCAGAAAAGAGTCACCCTTGTACCCTTGTTTGAGCCATGTTTTATATTCCCTTATTCTTGTGCTAAACCTTAGGGAACCGGTGTAAAGGAGGCAAGGAGGAATGGGGGGTTTTGGGGTGATTTCTGCAGGCGGAATATGGTTGTGTTATAAAAAATTGGGCTTGGTTTTGATGAGTCTAAGGATGACTTTGAAGTGAAGATGATCTTCTATATTTGGCTGTGGGTTTGTGATTGACTGATATAAGATACTCTATTCATTGAGACTTCTTCTCTACTGGTATTCCATTGCGTAATTGAGGAATTCGCGAATAAGTCACTTAGTTGGACTTAAATGAGATTCATTCCCAAATCAATCGTTGGATAAAAGTTTTGAAAATCAGAGGAAGGATGTGTTGGATTTTTAGCCAAGTCATTCAAAAAAAAAAAAAAAAAGTGAATGAATGGCAGTACCGGTAGAAATACCGGTTCAAAAAGAAACATTTGAGGCAGAGAAGCTAGAATTTTTTTTACTAAGTCTCCACCGATAGTTCTACTGGTAGAATTTTCTCTACCGGTGTTTCTACCGGTAGAAAGTGCGGGCCCAGGCAACCCTATATAATTTTTTTCCCTGTTTTGTTTGTCATTTCATTTAGCTCTTCTCCTTTCTCTCAAGCCGACAGTCTCTCCTCCATAAACCCTAACACCCGAACTTCCAAAACCGCCATTAATCCAACCAATCTTCCTCCAAAACACCCAAATACCTTTTCTTCATCACCATTTCTCCCTCACCCTTCGATCAAACTTCCAAAAAGTCAAAGAAAACCCTACATTCCGAAATCCCCATCCTTCCCTCAAAAATTTGATACTCACTTCCATACCCTTCCAAAAAACCAATTCACACCTTCTACACACAACATTAAACCATGCCAAAGACAAAGAATCCTAAATTAGGAGGTGCACCAAAGAAAGGAGCAATTGCTAAAGGAGGGAAATCCAAAAGTAGCACCTCAGGGGAAAGTGATAGAAGAGCTGAAAAGAGACCAAGGAAGTCTTCTCCCCCTCCTCCGCAGAAAAGTGCAGATCAGATCAAATGGGAGAAGAAGGTAGACAAGAAAGCATTTGTGATTGAAAGGAGGGTCGATGTGGGTAAACTTGGTACTGGGGAATGCTTTGGAGCAGTGATCAATAGCAAGCTGGAATACATGGACACTGCCTTTGAGGGGTATATTCCTGACTTTGTTCGTCAATTTTTCAAATCTATGGAGCGTGTGATAGCAGGAGGTGAACAAATAGCTGCAATGGTGAATGGAACAAAAGTTAAAGTTGATCAATATATTATTGCAAAAGCCTTAGGATACACCCCAGTGGCTAGGGAGAAAATCATATACCCTAGGCCTCAAGATGTTCCTTTGGAAATTCCTCATGAGCAATTGGTGTTGAGAGAGGAAGCTATGGTAGAAGGGACAACCACAGTTGGAAATTTGAATGGGGAAGCAGGGATGTTGAGCAAGATTATGCATTACAACAATTTCCCTCGAGGCGATGAGAAGATGCTAGGGAAAAAGGAGATGGAATTGCTATGGGTGATCTGGAGCCCAAATGAAGGAATGAATATAGCTCAATTTATATACAATCAGATAAGGAGATACCCTGGGGAGTCCACAGCTAAGGCGGCCCTCCCCTACCTTTGTCTTATCACTAAGATATGCTTAAATCAGAAAGTGAAGAAATGCCCAGATGATTGGCTTTTACCTAGTGATAGAGGGGCAATCACGGTGAAAACAATGGCAAAGGCCAAATCACAAAAGAGGAACCCTCCATCAGCAGCTCAACCTTCTTCTGCTATTCCTAAACAAGTGAAGGGCTCATCATTTCAGACTTATATGATGGAATTGATGAAGTGGTTTGGGTGTAAGGTAGATGATTGCATACAGAGGCAGAAAGTGATTAAACAAGAAATGGAAAAACAGAGATCCAGGCAAGAGTATCTGATGAAGGTTGCTGTATCACAAGGAGCTGAACCCTATGTGTCACCCCAGAGAGAAACAGAGGCTGGTCCTAGCCAGACAAAAGGTGACAGTAATACTGCAGCAGAAAAAGAGGCAGAGGGAGAAGGAAATGATGATGACGATGAGGGGGAGGATGACACTGAAGAGTTAGTCAGTGAATGAGTTGTCCTACTTATGGTTGATTTTAGTTTTTGATTAAGGGGAATATCGTATTTGTATGGGCATGGCAAAAAGGGTAGTTGACCTAAGCCATGTAAGGCCATGCCCCATTTTGTCCAAAACACTGTCATTGTTAACCCTTTTCAATGCAATCCTAAGATCCTTAATTAATCTTTTTGTGTCATTACTTCCATTAGAATACATGTTTGAATTTGTATGCTACTTTAGTGTTGTTCTGTATGTGTGTGATGTTCGAATAAGCGTTGTGAGATTAGTTTCCATGGGGTATGTTCATTGAAATGAGTGACATCTACATTGAGTGATATCTTTTGTGAGCTTTGGAATTAATTTTGATGTGATGGTTAACTCATTCTAATCTTATCATCTTGATTGAATGTGTTATTCCTTGAGATGTAGAGATTAATATTTTCACGGTCTTAGACATCTGTTTCAATTGGGCATAAATCATGTATTTCCACTTTTAACTGAGAATTGTATGTACAGACAAGATGGATTCTTCTTAATTTGCTAGGGACTAGCAAAGTCCAAGTTGGGGGGTGTGATAAGTACTTAATTATTAAGCAATTAGAGACTTAATTGCCTTTCCATCACCTTCATTCGTGTTTAATTCCGTTGATTTCATATAATTTTACACGAATATTGGTTTTTGGTCAATTGCAGAAATTTGATGAAGAATGAAGCTTCTGGTGGATGAATGGATCAAATAGAGAGTAAAGAAACCGGTCCCCATCAGTCAACCGCAATTTCTACCGGTAGAAGTGGCTGATATTCCAGCAGAGAGGCTGATCATGAGAGTTCCATCTGTCAACCGGTATTTCTACCGGTAGAAATGGCTGACCCTGAGATTTCCATCAGTCAACCGCAATTTCTACCGGTAGAAGTGGCTGATATTCCAGCAGAGAGGCTGATCATGAGAGTTCCATCTGTCAACCGGTATTTCTACCGGTAGAAATGGCTGACCCTGAGATTTCCATCAGTCAACCGCAATTTCTACCGGTAGAAGTGGCTGATATTCCAGCAGAGAGATTGGACACGAGGATTCCACCTGTCAACCGGTATTTCTACCGGTAGAAATGGCTGACCCTGAGATTTCCATCAGTCAACCGCAATTTCTACCGGTAGAAGTGGCTGATATTCTAGCAGAGGTTTGGACATGAGAAATGCATCTGTTAAACCGGTAGTTCTACCGGTAGAACACTCGGATTTGGTTAGAATTTTAGTTTTTGGGGCAGTTTTGTAATTAAAGTTGTGGGAACCTATATAAAGCATGATAACTCGAAAATTAGGGCTATCTGGAGGATTGTGTTAGTTTCCCAGCAGCCTCCTTTCCTTTTTCTCTCTTCCTTCCTTAGATAAATGTAGAGGTAGTTTCTATTGAAGATGGGTGTTCAATTTTGTTCAATTCTTGTTTTAAGACAGAATCCTTCATATTAATTCAAGTTTTATTAGAGGTAATCTTTCAATTATGTTCTTATTGTTTTCTTACTTTCATTTAATCTGTTTGAAGACTTCTCCATTAATGGAGGGGTAGAATTACAGATGGTTTAACCTAAGGGGAATTCAACCTGGGTTTTGTATGGGTTATTCTTCCTGATTATGTTTTCATGATAAAAGATAATTTCCATTGATGTTCTGCTTCAAGAAATCATAATTGAGATGTTAAGCCTTTGACTAATTGTGTTCATCTAAGATGATACAACTAGTGCTTGGGTCGATGACTCTCAGATTATCGAATTGAATGTCTAGGAATCTCTTTGGGAATTATTCACTTATATTGATATTTGATTTTCACGAAGAAATCTTCCAGGTGAGAACTGGATTGATTCAATTCTTATCTGCGTAATGAAGAGGAAGATGAAACCATAAAAAAATCTAGGTGGTTGGAACCCTAGGTTGAACCATCTCTTTAGCATAACATTTTCATTCAGTTTTTTCTGCAGTTTTAATCAGTCCTTAGCTTAGAATTAATTAAACCCATCGAACAAAAGTTGGTCACTCTCGACCGAAAGAAGTCCTCTAGAGCTGAAACCCTAGTCCGTTCTCTGTGGATTCGACCTCTTCAAGAGTGAAGTGCTACACAGCGATAAATCATGTCCTCCGCTTAGGACAAACCCAACATCACAGAACAGCTAAGCACCTAATTTTCCTATAGAAATGAGGTGGACACTTTAATTATCCATTGGAATGATTAAAGTGGTTAAACATAGACTAAGAATGATAATTCACTCATAAAATGGTTTAAAAGAAGCCCAAATAAAGTACTTCAAGTTCGCTTGAGCGGACTCAATCCAAAGGGCTGGTCGCTCGAGTGCATCCTTTAGTCGCTCAAGCTTGGATTCAGGGTACGTTCGCTCGAGCGAACTGTCTAGGATTTCAGAACTCGAATTCTTCGAGTGTTCTTCTCTTCTTCATTCCGTTCCTCACTTCTTCTAATAAACCACCGGCACTAAAGGGCTATTTTACTCCCATTTACAATACATATGTTCTTTCCAAATCTATTAATTTATCAATTAAATTCATAAAACCATGTAATCCATTCATCCTTAAGAAAATAAAACCATTGAGAAAGAATTTCTATTCAAGTTAAATGAAGATAACAACATGTATATCTCAATTCATGCTTATACTTGCCTCAAATGCCAACTTTCCAAGCTTTCTAAGCCTTATCTACACTTTTTGGTTCCAACCGGTATAAAAACCCCCAAAATATAAACCTTAATCAAATGAAATCCATGGAAAAATAATGAGAATGCTATGCATGTGGGTGTATGAGTCTATTTGACTCTAATGTAATTCAAAATCTTGGTTTAAGGGGTTTATGGTTTACCTCTATACAATAATTCTAAATTTGAAGGAAATAGGGAAAATGTGGAGAGAGCCTTTTGTCTATAATGGAAGAGAAGATGAAGAAGATAAAGAGGATTCTCAATCCAAGCTCCCAAGATACATGACTCTCTTTCTCTTGTAGTGATTGGAGGAGGAGGAATGAAGAGAAGAAGAAGAATAGTGGAATGGAGAGGAAAGAAATGAAGAGAAAAGAATGAATGGTGCTAATAAAGAGGATAAGGTTTGACTTTTTGTAAATAAGTCCACAAAGTTTTGGACATTTCCATTTTAAGTCTAATAATGACCCATTTAATCAATGGTTGTTCAAATGAAGTAGGGCCCAATATGAGAATTAACGTGCTCGATAAGATACACGTGATGATGCCAAAATGACGTGCAATCGATGCAATATGCGAAAATCAAGAATTACGAAAACGGCCCTTGACTCTATCAAACCAAGTCAAATCGGTCTTAACTTAACTATAGAGGTTCAAAACTCAACCAACTCAACTCAAACATATTAATTAACACTAATTTATCTTAATTAGTATTTTAAACATAGTTAATTTAACTAAAATATAATTAATTAGTACTACACAAGATTAATTAGGGTCGGAGTGTAACAAATCTAACAGACCATGGTTATGAATTTTGGGAGTTGGCAAGCTAAAATGTTATATAAATCATATTGCTCTAGCATGGTCACAATGGAAGAGGGAGGCAAGTTCAATTGATTCTTCCAACTAATCAAATAGAACAAGAAGTAATAAAGCTATTTAATTTAGCATGAAGAAAAGAATGTACCTGGATAGTAGGGGTGTACATCGGGTCGGGTTCCGGGTTATCGGGTCGGGTTTGACCCGACCCGATTACTTTATGCACACCGGTAACCCGACCGAATGCCCGGTTAGCTATAACCGGGTTTGTCGGGTTCGGGTTACCGGGTCTACCGGGTTACCGGGTCGGGTGACCGGGTAACCCGGTTACCTTTTTTTTTTTCCAATCTGATTCTGTTTTTTTATTTTCATTGGCACACTGAGGGTTTAGTCATTGCAGCAAAATCCCAGTTTCAGACTTTCAGACTCAGTAACATATTTTCTTAACGCAGAGTGTGCCAGATGAAAACAATTAAACAACAATGGAAGTATGGATCATGGTAACCGTAGGTGATAAGGTAAGGTGTGGCACACACGACCTTTTTAAATAGTAGAGGAAACCGGGCTTCCAGGATGGAAAACACATGTACGGGATTATGTAAAGATTTGTTGATAGGATTGGATTGGTTTTACAAAATAGTCAATAGGTTGAAAGAGAATATATTATTCGTTTTAACCTTTCAAGATGGGGGAGATCAGATCAGGCTAACAATTTCAAAAAGCAGCCTTGCAAGACCGTGCGCTACAGCGCGAGTACGTTTACGGACCTTTAGCCTATGCGTTCCTTCTGATGGGCTCCACCTTTGTAGATCCAAAAGGCTCAAAATCGCAAACCCTCTTATATAGACTGTTTGCAAAATTTTATGGGATGAAATCTGACTGATCTTGTGCCAATTTCACAATTCGCTTCCTTGTGATTTTTTTGTGCTAAAATCTGCCTCATCAATGAACACCATTGTTGGAATCTGTGGTTTGAGACATTTGCATGTGATAGGCTGCATTGGGAGGCCACACAAAAGTTGGAGTGGGTTCGCTAAAATTGAGCTGGACATATAACAACTGACAGAAGAATCAAAGCCAGTGTTTTCGGCTGTCACATGTTAGCCAGTTGGGCAAGTCTCAGGTTAGGAATAGAAATTAGGAATGAAGCCATCAGTTACAGTTATTTACTTAATTAATATTTATCACAAGTTCACAACTCCACAGTCCACACTAGCATGATAGCATCACTCTATCCTAGTAGTCTAGCAGGTCCAGTTCACAAGTCCACACTCCACACTCCACACTAGCAGTAGCAGCGCTCCCTATCTGGCCTCCTGCAAAATAAATTATTGATCGTCAAAAGTTAAAAACTCAGCATTAGGTGGTGTAGGTGCAAATATTAAATAAGCACTCTTAATACTCCTACATTGTCAAAACCCATTTAGAATCAAGGGTCACAAAATAAAGCCAAAATAGATATATACATTACACTTTATTCCACTATTCCTGTACAAAGTGAAGAATGGGTAACCCACTAACCTTGGACTATGCAACAACTCAGTATTCTTGTTGTTCTTATGATAAAAATCTTATCTTTATAGTGATGCAGGAACTAGAACTCAAGTATTACATATATCATATATGAAAACAAAACTTACATAATTTGTTCTTCAATTTCCAATATTGACTGCACCTGATGTGGAGGAAACTTGAGTGGCACCATCCAATTCTAAACAAGTAAACAACAATCAATTATTCAATTACATAGACATTAGACAATTTGAAATGTGAGATAAATTATGCATTACATATTAATAAAAAACAATAGTGATTTGAGTGAGTGTAATCTAATTACCTTCCGTAGCAGCTTTCTCCATAGCTTCAGCTGTTTCCTGATCCACGATGAACATGCACTCGTCGGAATCTATCGCAACAACATTTTTAATCCAACTTTGTGTGCATATGAGTGCTTCAACAGTTCTTGGCAATAAAGAGTTGCGCCGATCTGTTATTACACGTCCTCCAGTACTAAAAGCTGATTCTGACGCAACTGTTGAAGCAGGAATAGAGAACAGATCACGTGCCATCTTCGAAAGGGTGGGAAATCGACCTTGCATAAGTTTCCACCATAACAATAAGTCAAAGTCGTCTGTTGGATCTTCAGGTTGTTCATCCAAATACTTATCCAACTCTGTCTTTGCACTCACTATAGTAGACTCAGACCGATTACGTACAAAATTCCACATACCAATGGCTTTCACACTTTTAGTAGCTTTACTACTAACCTCTGTTGAACATGAACCGCCAGTTGTATGTGAATCATTTTCCTGTGAAGACTGTGATGACTGTATCTGTGGAACCGACAAAGATAGACGATATTCTTCAAATAACTCTTTCAATAACTTAAGAGTTTCCTCATACAATTCGCTAGCCTTCAACAAGTCAAATGTTTTCTCCAAACCTTGTTTCACAACTTCCATCTTACTCCTTGGATCCAACGCCAAAGAAACATAAACAAGCATATTTATCTTCAAATTGTTACCAAAGTATTGGTCATACTTATGCTTCATTTCAATGGCTATATGAGCAGTTATTATATCATGTCCCACTGAGAAGCCGTGCAAATGCTCTCGAATAGCTGCAAATTGATAGAAGTATTGGTTGATCGTGACATATGAAGTACCAGAAAGTATGGTGGTAGCATCATAAAAAGGCTCCAACAAAGGCAATATCTTCCTAGCATTCGCCCAATCATCAGAAGTAGGAGCACCAAGCACTTTGGAACCATAGAAGAATTTCTTATAACTCGTATCATCAAGTCCCATGCGATCAAATACAAGCTCAAACTCTACAGCAACTTGCAACATTAGATAAGTAGAGTTCCACCTTGTAGCCACATCAAGACATAAAGATTTACTAGATTGAACTCCAACAATTTTAGCACATTCGAAGAATTGCGATTGTCTTTTGGGAGAGGACCTCACATACTTCACAGCAGTCCTTATCCTTTCAACTGATTCATCACATTGTTGAAGCCCATATTTCACCATAAGGTTTAAAATGTGAGCAAAGCAACGAACATGCAAATGGTTTCCTCCCAAAAGATGCCTCGAGCCAAACTTTTTCACCCAATCAACTGCATTATCATTCGCAGAAGCATTATCAACAGTGATGCACATAATTTTTTCAATCCCCCACTCTTTAGTGATTATTTCCAGTTGCTTCCCAATACTCGCGCCACTATGGTCTTCAACCATCCTAAAGCCAATAATCCTCTTGTGGAGCCTCCAACTTTTATCAATGAAATGACCAGTTACACACATATAACTGGTATTGTTAGAAGATGTCCACATATCAGTAGTCAAGCTAACCCGGCCAATGTCACCTTTCAAAAGATCTTTCAACTTCTCCCTCTCTTTAACGAACATTCTGAAGACCCATCTTGCAACTGTTACACGTGATGGAACATCGTATCTAGGCTCCAAAGTTTTGATGAATTTCTGAAAGTTTGGGCTGTCAACGATACGGAATGGTAGTTCATCACAGATAATCCACTCAACCAATGCCTCCCGAATATCGTTGGGATCAAATTTGTGGAGCTTCATCTCATTGACCGATGAATTAGCATCATAAGATATTGTGTAGTTGTCCATAGGACCTTTCTGCTTCTCCTTCAAAACTTTACAATTTTGAACATGGGTTTTCAAGTTCTTGGTGCCATGCTTATTTGGATCCGCCATGTACTTCGCACCACAATGTTTACATATTGCTTTCAGACATTCTCCTTCAATTTTTTCAGGATTAAAATGCTCCCAAGCAAGTGATGTTTTCTTCCTCCTTTTAGGACTTCTAGGCTTGGTTGCCGTTGAGGAAGTATCTTTCACTTGATCTTGAACCTCCTCTTCCGATTTAGAACTTGAGTCAAAACTTTCAGCAAATGTGCCAGAAATTGGTTCAACTTCAACAGCATTTCGTGGAGTAGGAGGGGGCATTTTACTCTTTCTTTTATTCATCTATTCAATAGCAGCCATATAACAAAAGAATATAACCATGTGTATGATGTATCTCAATGTATATACATTCCTCAAGGCAAAAACTACAATTAAATTTAGAGTCCTATTAAGGAAACAACCGAAACATTATTAACAACTAAAAAATTGAGATTTTACAACACATCCAATCAAAAATTCAAAACTCACTAAAAAAAACAAATTAAAGATCTTTTTATCTCAGTTTATGTTAAATAGGTTCCTAATATACTAAGCAAACCAGTTCATAATCATCTCTGACATATGTGTTCACCTCAAAGATCTTTTACTCGATCTTTGGAGTTTGACTGACATGAAATGTAATCAAAATCGAGTTCTGCTATGATTCACATTTCACACTCATTGTTGTTGAGGAAATGATTCAAATGAATAGCACATCAATCTAAATTTTACTCAACTTAGTACTGATATTTTGAAGGGCATTGAACAGGAGAAAATTCATGTGGAAACCACTCAAAGAAATCTCAGGTCTATCTCAGAAGCTACAACCAATGCCCCATGCACCAGAGATTTCCCAACAGATTGAAGTCTGTTTAATGTACAAAACATAAAATCGATCGCAACAGTTTTCTGGAAGAATTCATGGCTCCAAAATTAGATTTTCTATTTGGGCTAGTGATATTTTTAATTGAAAAACTCAGAAATCGAGCATAAGGCGTTTGTGCGATGCTAAACTGCCAACACCGCTCAACCATATGTGTGGCAAGACCTACATTATCTATAAGCACTGTTCATCTTGCATTTTCATTTTTGTATTTGAAAATGCTAACAACCAATATGAACAGACCATCTTTCATCAATCAAACTGATAACAAGCTCTAACCAGTACAGTAGGCTTGTACTGATGATGGTTCATTGCATGGTTTGTCTTGGAGTGGGTAGTTAATCATCTTCATCTTCATCTTCAGATAGTCCAATTTCCAAGCTTAGATGATAAAAAACTTACTGATTAGTCCAGTGTTTGTGTTGAATCCATTTTGATTTGTGCTTCATCATCATCAAGAAATTTTTGGCCATACACAATTAATTATATTTGAGAGGAAAAATTGTATGATTTTTACTTAAAGCAGCAAGATTAGAGGAAAAATTGTATGAAAGAATGATATATAAAGTGTCCTAAATGTGGACAGATTGATTAATCAGACTGAATCAAAAGCATTGGGTACAGCCGTGATAATGGAATCTACAAAATCACCACATCTCTTTTAAATAAAATTCTTAACACCACATCTCCAGCTTTCCCTTAAAAAAAAAAATGAAATGGTCAATGAAAGAAAACAGCAGTACAGCACGACGACGATGATGATAGATTGATAGTGGGCCTTAGTGGCATGAGATGATGAAAGAGAGATGATGTATCGGATCCAGACAAGGGAGAGTCAGAGAGAGAGAGTCAGAGAGAGTCAGAGAGAGGGGAAGAGAAGTAGAGAACCTGGCGGAGAGCCGGAGATGGGCGTTCAGCGTTGCGAGGGACGAGGGTGCTGCTGGAGACGGCGTGCGCGAGGGAGAAGGGCGGCGAGCCGGCGGTGTGCCTCCTCCTGCTCCTGGACGGCTGGACGCCTGGACCTCCTCTGGGCTCTGGCAGTGGCCGGCGTGGAGAGTGGAGACGGCGAGTCGGCGAGGGCGGCGAGAGAGGAGACGGCGAGGGCGTGCGCCGTGCGCCGTGCGTTGTGCGAGTTGCGACTGGGAGTCTGGGAGAAAGAAAGAAAGGAATCGAGACTCAAGAGAAGAGATGATGCCCTAGGTTTTAAAATTTCTTTTATTTTAATATTTTTATAACCGGGTTATCGGGTCACCCGATAACCCGATTAACAGGGTATGTGTAACCCGGGACCCGGTCCGGATTAATACTTACCGGGTCGGGTGAGACCCGACCCGGTATGAGACCTTGTATCACCCGCCCGAATACGTCCGGGCCGGGTCGGGTTACCGGGTCGGACCGGGTTTCCAAACCCGGTGTACACCCCTACTGGATAGCTTTCTTTAATGCATTTCCACCCCAAAAGGAAGATTATTTGTTGGGAGAGGGAGCCTCCAGAAGCTTCTCCAATTTATGTTCTAAGGGGGCATTTGTGTAGCGTCAGGCGTTTAGTCGTCCGTAGCTTTCAAATCCAACTTGAATAGGTTGGATTTCCAGATCTCCTATAGCATTGATTTTTTGACTAAAACATTGGATTCCTATCTCGAATCGTTGTTGCATCCAAACATGAGTGGAAAGGCGCCAAAAGGTTTTCCGGTGCATAGTCTTTGCCTATTTTCTTGAAAATGAGTGTTGTGCAAACGCCCCCTAAAACTATTTTGGAGTTACCAATGGAGAGCACTAGTTTTATAAGTAAAACTAATGGTCACTCTCATTTTTAGTATGAGTCTAATTAAATGCTACTGTCTTCTATCCTTTAAGCAGAAATATAAATTTAGAAGAATATCCTCCAAGTCAAAGTACTTTTATAAAAGTTACGTACCCTTACCAACTTCTTACAGAAAGAAATGACATATATAGATTGTTGCTTTGCTTTTCCCTCTAATTGGAGAAAAGGTCCTGTCTTCTTCCTCATTGATGCGAGTTATATTCCACCAATTCCGTCAATAGGATCGAGTGAATCTCTAAACTTGTCACCAACGAACTCCACTAATCCCTAGAATTTCTAGCTTGCATCATCTTCCACGCCATTGTTAACTAGTAAAGTGATGCTTTTGAGGCCTATCCTCCGCATCACATCCTCCAATTTGCTTCATACATCCTTAGTTTAGAAATTATACATCATGCAAATTTACCATGAAAAATCTAATAGTGAGTAATGTCCGAGTGTAAACTAGAGTTGTCAATATAAAAGATTCATTTTGTGTGGAGGATTGCATGGATCAAAAGGCGATCCCCCCCACATATGCTCAAATTTAAGTAGGGGCAGAAGAAAAAAGTGGGTTACTTGGAGAATATATGCCGTTATATATAAAAATGTTCTCACCCATTTCATTGAAATTCATTAAGAAGGCTCACATATGAGGCATTCTAAATAACCCACTGAAGTCCATGATACATGGACACAGAGGCTGTCAACCTTAGCAAGATAGCAGTCATCCTATTAACATTTTTTTAGGGAAGCAACAATCCATAATTGCCGGTTCTTAGACCCTAAACTCCCTCATGAACCAGGGTCCAAACCTATAAAGATAGACCCATAAAAAGACAAGTGAGTGAAAGAGGGGGGGGAGAGAGAAGAGAGGAGTACAAATGGAAAAGGGTAACAGAAAGATGCTTTTCCCAATAAAAAGAGCAGTAAAAGGATTGGTGTAGTGATGGCATTGGAAACCCATGCGGCCTCTGTTTTGTAATCTTGTCAATATATATTAAAATAAAAGTCCCGTGGGGCCCTGCCCTGCATCCTGTGCATGTCAGTTCAGGAACAGGGTCGAGCAACACCAATTTTCCACGTGCCATGGATTCCCGTCCTTTTCTCGCGTTTGGCAGCAGGGAGTGGACGAAAAAGCAGTAATTTATAGACGCCCGAGCCGCGACGTTCGAGGGAAATTCATATATTTGCAATTTTGCATGGGATTCCCGAGGAGAAGGCGAGGAGAGTGCGGGCGTGCGTGGCTGGTGACAACTACAGGGAATCAGCTTCGTGGGTCGTAAATACTAACACCGCCTCTTACTCTTCTCGTTTCCTGAGAGAGAGAGAGAGAAAACAGCAAAGCCAACGGGCCAGATTGAGAGCACTGTAAATTCATCAATTGAGGGACCCACACAAACCACCCATGGTCACTATCACCCATTATTTGGATGGGCACCCAACTAGAAATTCCAATACACAAGTATTATTTTAAAAAAAATTTAGGTGGAAGGTTCAATGAGAAGTTTTATTCAACTTAGGACTTGAGCGTATCACGTGGGCTAAACAAGAACGACGAGAACAGAAATCAGCTCTCATATCATATTAGAAATCATATATTAATTTAAAAGTTTAAGTTGATAAGTGGAAGGTACAAGCATGTATATTAAGTCCTATCCAACTAAGGCTTGGGTGATGTGGGATGTGGAACTTCCCAACAATTCGTATCTTAATAACGACAAGGTCAACCTTATATAATCATTTTACTTCTTTCATAATCCTTTGTTGCAAGTCTTATCACAATGAATTCCTATGTGTTCAATTTCATACAAGAGAATAAAGGGTTGCCAACTCAATTTGAGACTTGGTGAGTTACCTTAGTATTCAGTAGGGGTGTACAAAAAATCCGTCGATCCGGAAATCCGATCCGATCCGATCCGCGGATTTTTATCCGATCCGAAGGTAAACGGATTGGTGACGGATTAAAAATTTTGTAATCCGTTAGCAACGGATCGGTGGCGGATTTCACCCTTAATCCGCGGATTCAATCCGATCCGATCCGTTGGCATTAAATATAAATAAAAAAATATAAGAGGTCTAAGTATAAATTAAGATGTCTAAATTTAAAATAAGAAAAAAAATTTAAGGGGTCAAAATGTGATTTTTTATAATATATTTGATATTTTTATTTTAAAATTAGATTGAACGGATTAATTCGATCCGATCCGATCCGGTTCTCCACGGATCGGATCGGATCGGATTTTAACATCAACGGATTGGTGACGGATTCCAAATCCGTCAATCCGTTGGCAACGGATTGGTGACGGATTTGGCTCAATTCGTACCAATCCGATCCGTGTACACCCATAGTATTCAGTGATCGAACCCTCCAGTTTATATCTCTAGGGATGATGTATCTTACATGGGAGTGGAATATCTCTAGGGATGATGTATCTTACGGAAATGCCTAGAGCTCGAAGCGGGAGCAGGAGCGCCGAAATGCTAAATTTTAAAATAATTAAAAATTCTAACTGTGTGATTTGATCACATAAAATGGAAAATAATTAATAAATCAGAAAAAAATCTTCATTCAAAAGATAAATTCCAAGCTTATAGAAAAAAAATGCAAAAAAAGTCAAAAATTCTATATGGTTAGCTCCATAGTTGGTCGAACCGCGTTTCGAGAATAGTCGAACAGTGCTCTGAGGACGGATCCACTCCGAAACTGCCAATCCGCATTTTCGGAATGGATCGAGATGGATGAGAGGAGGTTCCGGGCACTAAGGTCAGAGACCACTTAGCTGTGTATGCACAAGAAAAAAAGAAAGTAAAATCATACAAACTAATGGGGACCATAATTTCATAATGTATTATGGAGATAAAAGATTTATGAATCTATGTAATTGTAATGGGAAAACAGATGGTACATATTTTTTGGCCGATTTTATGGAAAATCGGCAACAGGCATAGACTCATAGCCTAAACCTTTGGTATCGGGTGGTATGATTGAGTTGTTAGTGATCTTAGGATTAGTTGTTAGTGATAGGTGGATTGATTCAAAGGTACTAATAAGGACTTCAAAGTTTCTTTTTTTTTCTTTCATTTTGTTGGATGATTTCAAAGTTGGGTCTCACTGATGGACAATATCAGTTGGCTCCAAGAATCTGCCTCAGGTAAAGCTGGAATCCTTCATATCTCTCTCTCTCTCTCTCTCTCTGAGAAGAGAAAAGATTCTCTCTGTATATATATATCTGAAGTGTGTATGATGAGATATTTATTGTGAGCAGTCTAGCTACTCATAAATTTATGTATGTGAACACTCAAGTCTGCTATAATATTCCACCACTATCGAGATGTATGGTAATCTTCTCTATATAATTAGAGAAGAGAGAACTATGAAATGCTAGTTTACAGTTTTACTAAGGTTTATATAGGACGCGTCCCTTTCGAGATGAACCAACAGGTTGGACTTTTGGGTTGTTTTTCTTCTTCCCTGTAGTAATTTCAACACCTCCCTGCCATGGCAGTCCTGACAGAAAAATTCGTGTATGGCGAAATAAGTTATGATAGATTGAAAGAGAGAGGTCTTCATGAACAAGAGGAATTAATCATATATATACACATGGGCATTAAAGTAGTGGGGAGAAATACACCATATAGGAGTCCACACGAGGGGACTCTAAACTAGATAGTTTAAACCTTTTTTTAATAATTCTCCTAATAGTTAAAAGAACATCAGTACAACATGAATGACTATTTCAAATTGTTAGTTCATACTGATCAAGAGAGAAGAACTTCAAAAAAGATTCTGAAATAGTTTTAAGTAATAAACATTCAATCCCATGATAGTTCCAAGTCTCTTTAGAAAGTCTTTTGCGCCCTTTGTTTGACATTTTAGCAACTTTATGTTAAAGTCAATTGGAAGGAAAGAACATTAAAGAGATGAATAGAAAGATGTTAGGAGCATATGTTCAGTTTCAAGGTATTGAGTTTTTAGGAACTAGGAAAATGTGGTTGAGTAGAACATTATTTTAATTTCTTGTGTAACTCTTTTTTTATTGTTTGGTGCCATATATTTTTCTTGCATAAAAAGAAAAAAAAAACTAATGAATTAATTTTCTACTGTAGACAAAATTTCCATTTCAAATGTGAGGGGTAGGAAGGTAAGATTCCTTACTATTTTGGAAATTAAAATCTACAAAAGTAAAAATCCTTTCACTACACATGCACCATAGAAAATAAAGAGGCCCAAGTGAAGGACCTAAGACAAAGATATAACCTCTTTTCGTGGGATATGATTTTACGCTGGTGATAGTTGAGTAATCATTTACTACAAGAAAGGAAACCATTTGATTCCTAGGATACAAAGTCACTACCCGCAAAAAGAAACAAAAAAACAGGGCCTTTCTCTTACGTACGATGGACTAGTACAGTTTGTTACACAACCTTCAAAACTGTCATGGTTTGGTTAGTGATGTACTTCACATATTTATAACAAAGCAAGCAATAATTAACCAATAAAACTCACTTATATGGCTGTTTCATCTTCCATCAATGCAGATTTTGGGGGGGAAATTCCTTTCTCTATATGATGATATATTATTCGAAAACATGTTTACATAAGATTTCCTGAGGATCTATCCATCTGAAGTCCCAAAATTAACAGCAAGTGAGATTGAGACCATCATCAAAACTCACTAGCCATTACTGAACTTCAGCCAAACCCTTATGTAAAAGTAAAGTAAAACCACCCTTAGTTCCCTGATGAAAAAAAAGCAAAAAATTATCAAATCAGGAGCAAAGCTGTATACATATTTTCTTTCCCATTAACCATCCTGCTGTTCCTCTTCTTCACCTTGCTACCTAGCTAATCCCTTTTACTTCTAAGAATCATTCCATACGCTAAAGATAGGAGCTCCTGGACATGCTGCGAGATTGGTCGCCCTTGACGCAAGAGATTGAACTGTTGTTGGCATCCAGTTATTGCAAGCTGAACCTTGATCATAGCTGTTAGGCTTCACAGCACCTGGTGATTGTTGAGAGAGATAATACGCGTTCCGACCCATAAAAGGATCTGTGGATCCCAACATATTCTCATATCCCAACTGCTTCACTTCGCCATCTCCAAAACTCCCTTGACTTTGGTTGCTTTGATCTGCCATCACTGTGCTTATGGGCATCACATAGCCATTGTTCCCACCTACAACTCCTTGAAAGCTTGCATTGCTTCCACTTCCACCACTGTAAATGACCGAATTAGAGCCCGAGCTGTGCTCCAACGACGAAGAGTCCAAGCTCATGATGTTATGCATCACAGAAG
Source organism: Litsea cubeba (assembly GCA_012931725.1). Taxonomy (NCBI): domain Eukaryota; kingdom Viridiplantae; phylum Streptophyta; class Magnoliopsida; order Laurales; family Lauraceae; genus Litsea; species Litsea cubeba. The sequence continues at coordinate 21,794,936 of CM022952.1, read as the reverse complement.
GCTGAAAGAAGTTGTGGGTGCTTCCCAACTGCAGTTGGTGAAGATCTTGCAGCCCATGGCTAGAGATGGTGTCATGTTCTTGCTTACACCATCCTCTCTGCTGGCCATATGGGTAATGCATGCTCAATGCTTGAACCGGTGGGAAGGCGATGGTGGGCCACCCATGATGATGAGACCCATAGCTGCTAATCCCATCAGTCAAATGCGAAGTTATGTTGTCGTCGTCGGTCCTCCGGCCATCCACACTGTTTTCGGTCTGCTCTGCCTCCTTCAATCGCTTTGCTGCTCCTCCAATTGGCAATGTGCTGCTCTCTATTATACTTTTTACGTCGTATCTGCTCATGTCGAAATTTGTTACAGCATTCAGACCGCGGAACTTAATTGCAGCAATGTCATAGGCCTCAGCCGCTTCTTCCTGAGTGCCTATCGATGAAAACACAAATTTTAGATGACAATGGGAAAAAAAACCTGATTTCATATTATATGTACGTCGTGAGAATGAGAATGAATTGTTTCAAAACTTACTGAAGGTGCCCAAGTAAAGATCTTTGTTCCCTGCAACCCTCCCAATTCTAGCTTGCCACCTTCCATGTTGATGGTGTCTGAAACATTAACCTTGGTTTAGGGAAAAAAAATAATTGGTTGCAGAGTTATCCTAAATTTTATCCCGCTAATTCTTTGATCTGCAACTGTTCGAGAATCGAGACAACACTTAAAGGGACAGATTGGACAGCCAGAAATTTGACTCAATGTCCAACTAGCATGTGATTGAATAGCAAATGCAGAAAGAAGCAAGTCAGGCATGATCCATACACAGTTCTCATCAGAACCAGGCCCCACAAGAATCTAGGCAACTTTCCTGTTTGGGTAATTTTTGTTTCCTCCAGATTAACTCTTTGCACTTATCTTTCCTAAAAAGTCTTAAAGCAATACCAACATTTCTTCAAACTTGTTAGATGACATAAGACAGGTTTCGGTTCAGTTACACTTTTGGTTGTTATCAATTAGAATCCTAAGATACATGAAAATGACAATTAATGACAAGAATTTAAAATGAAGCAATGAAACATAACAATCATTGTTTCCACTTAAAATCGAATCTTTTATTGTTATTCCATAGGTTGAGACATCTTCAGAAAAAAAAAAAAAATCCCTTGGCTTGGCCCACATCGAAATTTCTACTAGTTATCAAGATCAAGCTCTCCAGTGATAAAGTCACAAAGGTCATGAATTCTTTCTCATTTTACTGGAGAAATTCCATGGTTACTCTACTTTGACTCTTTGAGCTTTTATCTAGCTGAAGAACATCCCTTTGTCCCAGTTTGTGTTGATATAAGAAAGCATCAGTGAGTCATTACATTAATTTATGAAAGGCCTTCAATTTAAGAGAATTATTTTTAATCATGAGAAACTGTCCTCACATAAATTTTGTTAGAACTAGTTTCTATGGCCAAATGGACTAAACTATGATCAAATCTACCACCCTTTCATTCACTAGCATCCCATACAATGGAGCTCACCCTAATTTGACTTTGATCAAATTGTTACTCATCATTGGATTAAAATGCCTATTTTACACATGTTTTCACAGGTCATCATTGGAGCCTTAACAGTACTCTTATCTTTTATGATCTAATAAGTGAATAAATTCTCAGGACAAACATAATCCTTGCACAGGCTTTCTTAGCCTACCTTCCATGATTGAGATGCAACTAGGTGGTTCACATAAAAATATTTCTCACGTCTAGAATACTGACAACTGATCTCAAAGGGAAAAAGTCTTCCATATACCAAAAAGAAAAAAGAAAAAAAAAGGGCCATATAAGGGTCCATCGTCACACTGGGCATCTTCTACATTTATAGGCTATAATTGTAAGAAACTTCTACCATGTTCAAGGTGAAATTAAGTCACTAACATTACTTTTTTTTTTGCTTATGGGTAATTTGCATTAAGAAGAAGAGAAGAGCTTACAACTGGAAGCGCCCAGAAAGGGGAGAAAGGCCAAAAGATGGATATACAGCCAAAACAGCAAGGCAAAAGGAAAGCTGGCCAAAAAGCTATACAACCAAAACCCTCAAAACCTGACCTGGCTACCAAGGGAGACCACATCCTCCCAGAAAAGCTAAGACAGGGCAAGCACTCTACAACAGAAAAGGAAAAAAAAAAAAAGCTGGGGGGAAGAGAATGGGCTCCAACATTACTGAAAAGCAATCAAACATGCAATCATAATCCTGTTTTTTTATAAGAGAAATATTTTAAACAGAAAAGCAATATTCTATAATAGAAATGAAGGAAGCATTAAAAAAGAACATATTTTTTCATACAGAAGAATAAAACAAGTTCCTTAGCCTAGTTATAAATCTTCTATAGGAGGATGCCACATTTATCAATAATCCAATCATTCTGTTCTACCAATACAAAAAAGAGCAGATAAAATACCTTGTAACACCGCGATAAATAGATGCGCCCCGTGAAAAACCACTGCTCTTCCTGCATATAGAATAATTTTTGCAATACTGTTAATTTCATGTTTTCTAACCATCCCTCAATTTCCAATCTATTTTATTTCTTTTTCACAGCAAAGGTAAATGTCCACACATCAAATACTATATGGTACCTCCTAAGAGATGCAACATACTCCTGCCTGGTCATATGCTTCATTTCCTCCAACTCTTTCTCATAGTTACTAATCTGGACATAAGAAGTGAGTCACTCATTCAGCTCATGTAACAAAACCCATCATAAGATCAGTAAAACAAAGAACAGCATCCTCTCCAAAATTCTTACAGGAAAGTTTGTTGTTGTTGTAGAACCCCAGTATTTCAAAGCAGCCAAATCATAAGCCCTTGCTGCTTTTTCTTCCTTGTCATACCCACCTGAATCAAAGAAGAAATGATAAAAAAGGAAACTAATAATGAAATCCCTTCCTAAGCAATGATTACCATAATCTTATACTCTAAATGCAAAGGGAAACCACAAAATATATATAAAAGGAAACAGTAAATCTTACCCAAATAAACTGCAAGAAGTTGAATAAGACCCCACCACATTCAAAATGCACAAAATAAAAAAAAAAGAAAAGAAAAAGAAAAGCAGGTTAATAAAAATTGTACAACTGAAAATATTTAAGAAAAACACAATAAGAAATCAAAAGTAGTGAGAATCCATGCACACCTTGCCTACCCTTACGGGTCTGTCCTTCTCTTCTGCAGCTGTTATCCCAAAGATGCGCTTCATATCTACCAGTCCATCTATGCCTGTCAAAACAAATAAAGAAGAAAAGGCGAAAGATGTAAGATCATACGTGATTGAAAGGTGAAAGCTAATTATTACAAAAAAACGTTTGGTATTAGGATTTTAAGGAGTACATGGAATGTGATTGATTTAAAGATAAAATGCCAACAAAAAGAGAGAAATAATGAGAAAACCAATCAAGGGTTTTATGTTTGAACTGCCAAGAAACCTTGTGACACCACGGTAGATGGAAGTTCTCTGCCCAAATGTATCAATGGATTTCCGGGGCACGGCTTCTACAGCCCCACTTTGTCCATCAAGAGATGTTGCCTTCTGCTTGTTCTCCGACGAAGAACTCTCCGCACCGTTCCCACCGGAAACCATTACAAGCGGCAAAGGAGAGCTCGACTGCGAGCCAGTGCTCATCGAGAGAGACAGCGTTTGTGCATTCGTTAAGGTTCCAACACTGGTCACCTCGTTCTTGTTCTCCTGTAGCTGCTGCTGTGGTGGTGCTGGTTGGTTCCTCAACCAGCTCTTGATCATCGACAACCCAATGGAATTACTGTTGTTGAGGCTTCCTCCGCCTCCATTGCTCGTCGCGGTGACTGCAGTTGCAGTAGCAGGAAGCTGTAGAGTGCAGTTGGAGAAGAGATAGTCACTTGAAGCATCATATGAAGCTGGGATTCCATTGCACTCATGGAGCTTTTGATCATGGCCGTTGAATGAGTGCCCACCAAGGAAGTCCTCAAGCTTGGGCTCCTCATGCTCTAAGTTCTGGTTGCTGCTCGAACCAACAAGCATGGAAAGCTCGGAGTTTGTTTTGAAGTTGGTTTCGCAGTTCATGGTCATGTTCTTTATGTTCCAATCTGAAAAATAAGATATGGGTTGGAAGAAAATCAACAACTAAGAACAACCCTTTATTTATTTCATCATGGGTTTTCATTTCAAGATACTGAAACAAGACGGATGAAGTTGAAGTTGAAGTTAAAGTACCTTGGGCCTGGTGGGTTCTATTGAATGCTTCAAGAATACCGAAAGGGCCATCAGGTCTTAGTGTTGGGATGTTCATGGAAGGAGCAGTGGAGTCGGATCCCAGATCAAAACAATCACCAGAGACGTCGCCGCTATCGGAGACTTCATCCGAGTTGAAGCCTAGGCCAGAACGAGATACGGAGTCGCCAGAAATGAGGCGGGATACGGCGCTGGAAGCATGAGTTTGAGGCTGTGGAGGGAACTCCTGAGGGGATAGAGAGAAAGCCAACCAATTGTTCATGGATGCCATAAACAAGGTTTTTGGAAAGAGTGGTATGGTTGAGATGATTATGGGTAGCAGGTAAGGAGATTAAAGTAAAAAAGGAGAACAAGTAGAAAATCTAAGGATGTGTTGTAGATTGAAGGGAATCAGTGGAGAGGAGAGAGCCTATGGTTTCATTTCCTGCAAGAAGGAAAAGAACCTATGAGCAAGAAGGAAGATGAGGAAACATGAACATGGGGAAGGTGAGGTAATAGGGTGAGTTTGGGAGAGAGAGGTTATTGGGGTTTGTAACAGAAGAGGAAAGGTAACATTTTTTTTTCCACTCAAGGAAACAGTGGATTTATATGTAATCTCCCCTCTCTCTCCCCCTAATAAAATGCAATGACCTCAAATGACAGCTTGTTAAAAGCCACGAAATATCATCCAGAATACCTCAAGTTTGATAAAAAGAAAAAAGGGACCACGGGTAAACTATGTTTTGTTAAGATAGAGATGAACTATGTTAACATCATATATGTTGATTAGTTCAACATACATGTGCTATACTGCCTCTCTCTCTCTCTACGTATCTTATATGGCCTAAACTTAGGTTAGGCACCACTAATTGAGTCCATGTGTAAGAACCATCTTGCTTAAAAGTAGGATTAGCACAACTACCTCTTAGTCCTTTGTTTAGATTTTTTTTTATTAATCTTATATCCATATCTTACAATAACTAAACCTAGGTCCTACATTTAGGCATAATTCTAATTTTGTCCGTGTGTTAAACCATCTTGATTAACAGTAGATCTATCTCTCAATTCCTTGTTTGAACTTCTTTAATTATAAGGTAAACTTCTTTAATTATAATGTAATTCTTTCTCTCTCTCCTCTCTATCTCTCTCCTCCTTGTTTGAATTTCATTATTAATCTCATCTCCATATATATGTTATATTACTATACCTGGGTCCTACATTAGTCATCACTCTAATTGCGTCCATATGCTAAACCATCTTAGTTAAGTATAGAACTATCACAAATATCTCTCAATCCCTTGTTTCAAACTTCTTTAATTATGAAGCAAGAGTCGCATCTCTCTCTTTTAGGAAGCTGTTGTCTGACAATGTGTGACAAAAAACCAACACACAGGCCCTCCTCCACACCCATTTATTCAGGACCAGTTGGGCACTAGTCATATCATGTCAGTAGTTTGACCCCACCACTCTCCCACCAAACCCCCTTTGATACCATCTGTATCTGTATCAAAAATCACAAGCCCCCTATTGATTCCACCATCACTTTCTCCCATTCCATGCATCACTTCCATCTCTCCCATTATTTTACTATTGTCCATTTGTCGTAATAATCATCAATCTGGCAATCTGGCCCCCCGTCTCATCCGGGGGTCTCATCTCCTTTTCTGTTACCTTTTTCCCACTACCGTGACTATCATTATCATGGAAGCATTTCTTTGATTTTTACCAAGAAAAACCATCAAATGCCTGAAAACATGAAGGAAAATGACTAGCAAAAGGAAAAAAGAGGGTACTTTGCCACCTGCACCCTTCAATGAGGACACAAACCCTTGTCTTCCGGGTCGTTGGGGTTATGTCATTCTCAAGTTTGTAGACAGATAGTAAGGAAATCTAAAATGACAATGTATCCAAAAAGAATTTCCAAGATCCACCCAACGCTCTTCATATGACTTTTCCCTCTTCACCTCTCTCTCTCTCTCTCTTCTTCTCATTTGTTTATCAATTACTTATAATCTTTTACATTACTTACTATATCACAGTACGGACGCTGTAAAAAAATGAATTGTTTAAAGGCTGATTGAAGAGAGAAAGAGAAGAAAATTCATGTGGGTGGGTGCAAACCCCACTGTAAGTTTGACCGTCAAGTAAGGAATCAAAATGGTAAAACACATGGGCTTCCTTGTTTCTTTATGCATTTTAAAGCCTGCACACCACTGTAAATAAATGGCCTCGGTAAACTCATCGTGATCATGCCCAAGTTAGGGTTAGAAGAAGGTAATACGACTTTTATGGTTTACCCACCTTTGAAAACTTCCCATTTAGGGTTTTGTAAATTGCCTTAATTTGTCTGATAAGGTTGAGCAAATTAGCTGCAATGGGCCCCCCAATGAAGTCAACAAATCTTTAGATTTCTACCTCAACTGCTAACTGCAATGAGCTCAAGGACAGAACTACCATGTAGCGTCGTTGCATGCTAGTATGATACAGCACCCAAGTTAAGATTATGGGTGGGGGCCATATTTGGAAAATCCAAACCTCTTGTTAGTCCTAGTACCATTATAGTGATCAAATGTTAGATTATCATTTAAATTAGTGAGATGGCCACCGTTGCATCAACTAAATTTGAAATCTGTGATTAACTTTCTTTACTTTACTCTTTTTAAAGGGCATAAATGGAAGGAGCTTCTTTGTGCGAAATCTGGTGGCCAATCCATCGGTTGGCTCACTGAAATAGATTTTGAATATTCAGATGCAGAGTACACAATGGGCCTTTGTATAGTGAAGCGGTCTGGATTTTCAAATGTGGCCCCCACCCATGATTTTAACCTGCGTTGCTGTATCATACTAACATGCAGCAACATGGTAGTTATGCCCTGAGCTTAAATCTTAATTATATATATAAGAGTCACATTAATAGTTGATTGCTAATCATATAACTTAATCGTGAGGCATCTCTCTTTTTAGACGGACCAAAAAAAAAATAAAATTTTTTTTATGGGAAGAGATATGTCTTTGCATCATGCCTTTGGATAAAATCTAACATGTGATTTAATCCAATGGTAAAAAATCTCTAGTTGTTCCATAGAATGAGATTCAAGAGTTACGAGAGTGGGTCTATGATCATAGGTTTTCCAGGACCTTATCCTAAGATTGGTTGCATCTTATCACCATAAGCATTAATTACTTGAATTTAAGCATGAAACAAAAGTCCTGCCCTGATACATAGTACCAGTATATGCACAAAAAAGGGTATACGTGTGCAGCAGAGTTTCCCATCCTTGGATTTATTCTAATTAACATAAACAATTAAACAGTTGGACTTACCCATGAAACCATTATCTGGGCTCCTGTAATCAATGTACCCCCAACAAATCGACGGTCAGGATTTCAACATGAAGAGGTGCATGCACCCCTATTCATGCAATGCATGCATCACCACCACACGTGTGACAGTCCTTTAGAAATCACAGAAGCATGTACCCATAAAGATCCGTTACAGTACTGCATTTTCCTTGGGTCTGTTTGGAATCGAAGAAAAGTAGCGAAAACTTGCTTGTTTTCACATCTCTGTCTCTCCCCATCTTTGCTATGCATATGAGTGGTTTTCACCATTGTGGGTGGTTTTTGGAAGAGGGTTTTCTTTATTTAGTGGTTTTAGAGGTTGGGTGATTTTGGTTTTTAGATATGAAGGCGGTTTTTTTGTGTTAAGGAGAGAGAGAGGAGGTTGGCGAAGGGATACCGACAGGTGGCGGTTGGTCGGTTCCTGGTCGAGGGATTCTTCAGGGACGCGGATTTAAAAATAACGGTGAGATTTCAAGTGGCCAACCGTTTGCGCCTGGGAGAGAACAACGTTGCCTCTCTAGGGAGAGTAAAGAGTAAGAAAAACGTCAAAAAAGAATCTATAGGGTTAACAAATTAAAATAATGTAGTTTAGATAAAAAAAAAAATTATGAGATGAGGAGGCAAATTAGGTCAATGTCTATGCCTAGATGGTTCTTCAGGTGGGGCCCTCATGTGTTAGTTGGTCAATGCTCAAAAAAATCAAGTGATGATAAATGAAGGTGGGGGGAAGAATTTATTGGGGACATCTAGTTTGTTTTTTTTATTACATATGAGGAATGGTAAGGGTAAGGTAAACTACCCTAATCCTAAATTAGTCCGATTTATCATTCTTGGGATCAATCCTTAGGTGCTTCATGCAATCTTAGTCCTTTATCTGTATCTACAGTTAGGGCTATGTATCATAGTGTGGCTGTCTGTCCCGTGCTTCTCTGGGTTAAGGAGATCATGGCCAGGAGCTACGACTGTCTACTACTTTTAGAATGCAAGGTGGTGGTTACGAGATGTGTTCAACGACTTCTTGCCCAAAGGCTCGAAGGTGGCGACGACACTTTATGGGAAAATTGCCGTATGGACGACCTAAAATTTGACATTTACCCAGTACAAGATGAAAGATTGAAATTTACCGGATGGAAGATCGTACACAAAAGACGCCCAAATTGGGACGGAAATACTCTTTCTACTACTTTTAGAATGCAAGGTGGTGGCTACAGAATGTGTTCAACGACTTCTTGCCCAAAGGCTCGCAGGTGGCGACGACACTTTATGGGAAAATTGCCGTACGGACGACCTAAAATTTGACATTTATCCAGTACAAGACGAAAGATTGAAATTTACCGGATGGAAGATCGTACACAAAAGACGCCCAAATTGGGACGGAAATACTCTTTCTACTACTTTTAGAATGCAAGGTGGTGGTTACAGAATGTGTTCAACGACTTCTTGCCCAAAGGCTCGAAGGTGGCGACGACACTTTATGGGAAAATTGTCGTACGGATGACCTAAAATTTGACATTTACCCAGTACAAGACGAAAGATTGAAATTTACCGGATGGAAGATCGTACACAAAAGACGCCCAAATTGGGACGGAAATACTCTTTTTGTGCGATATGAGCTTAGGATATCGAACAGTTCGATATCCTAGGACTGTAGGATATCGCACGGTTACCTACTCTCATCCCATCTCCTATCAAATATTTTCATCACAAAAGGTCCGTTTTCATCTTCTCTGTTTTCACTGAGGAGGACCGTTTCCTTCTTCGGCGTTTTCTCTTGTGCGTTCCGATAGGATATTATCATCCATCTTCTTTCATCTGTACTTTATACATCTTATTCATCACCTCAAGTATGTGGGACCATAAAATTTATGAATGTCTTAAAAAAATATATCGTTGATGGAAACCTTTTTTGTAAACATTTTTTCTGATTTGATTCTTATGATGGAAATCAGAAGTCACTTATTAAGATTTAGATCCCTCAATGAAAGAGATCGTTCATGAATGAAGCTGATATAAACCCATCAAGAGTTCTTAAGGATGAACAAGATGATGAGATGGTAACGAGAAGTAATGGCGTACGGAAGAGATTGTTCACGAATGAAGCTGATATAAACCCATCAAGAGTCCTTGATGATGAACTCAGTCTCTTTCCAATTACTAAATCCAATAGGTTTGCACTAAAACTTTTGAAATTTAGTTTCTGAATATTATTTCCATCAATGTGTTTATGATTGATCATCCACTATGCAGGTTTGATGAAAGATGACCCACCATTTTTCACAGCCTTCTTTGCCATCTCCCCAAGCTCCCTAGCTCTCCTCCTCTTTTCATAAGCTTCATCTCCACCGCCCATCAACTAGGCCACTGCCCTCTCGATCACCTCTCTCCCCATCATGGGTCTAGTCTCCTTTGATCTGGCCCACACCTTGGCCCCCACCTGATCTGGCTATAGCGAGAATAAATTTCCACATCTTGAAAGCACCCTTCTCTTTTTCGGTGTGGGTCCTTCCCCATGTTTTTTTTAATCCATGGCTCTTTCGAATCCATGGGGTTTGTGGGGTTTAGCACAAGATAAAACTAGGAGAAAAAGAGGGTTGGGGAGACAAGAGAGTTTGAGATAGATGAGACTTAACGAAAGTTATGGGAAAGAAAGACCGGAAGAGACAGGGAGGAGCAGAGTTTTTTCATCGCTGGAAAAGTCGAGCGGGAAAATGAAAGCTTTGGACGGGAGTATGGGAGTAGGTAACTGTGAGATATCCTACAAGCTTAGGATATCGAACTGTGTGATACCCTACGTGCATGGGATATCGAATCCTTCGATATCCTACCGCCCTAAGATATCGTACGAAAAATGGTATTTTCGTCTCAATTTGGGCGTCTTTTGTGTACGATCTTCCATCCGGTAAATTTCAATCTTTTGTCTTATACTGGGAAAATATCGGGTTTTGGGCCGTCCGTACGATAATTTTTCCATTTATCTGTATGCTCTCATAGGGTTGAGTCAATCCCTAGTATTTAGGTGAGAGTGAGATGGCCTTACCACTGGGCAGTCTTGTGTTTTTCTAATTTGAAACATCATTTCATATTCCTTGCAAAAGAAAAAAAAAAGCCCTCGCAAAATCAAAAGTTTATCTTGCAAGTAAAATTAAAAATGTCATTTTATACATTAGCGGAAGGTTTTCATTCCAAATTTGACTAGAGTGACAACCCACTAAACTAACCTAAAACTAACCTCTATAACTAATTGCTATATCTCCTGTTCAACCAATCTAAACTCAGCTTGTTAACTAGGGTTTAGGTTAAGATTTTCAACTTGATCAATAATTGGTTGGGTTCTAGGTGAGCCTATGCATGCTATCCTCACTCCTAAATCCAATTCAACTCTTTTCTATTAGGAAAGGGGACTCACCCTATAAATACTCTAAATTTTGCTAAAGTGTTATCATGAATATCAATTCTTTCTCTATTAAATCAAGAAAATCTGAAAAAGATACTCGACAATATGATATGACTTTTAGAATATTGAAGGATGGATTAGGTGTTATTTTTTTTAATGCTGCTTTTCATAAAATCAATGGTTGCAGGCTCATTGGATGGGTGAAAAGTCTCTTCCTCCAAAGAAGTTGAGGCGAAGGCCATTTTAGCGGTCTTAAGTGAAGCTAAGATGAGGGGTTTTTCAAAAATCCTCCTTCTATCTAATGCTCTTAAAGTTGTTCGTGCAGTTAACGAGAACGTGGACCGGTCCATTGAGCCCATTTTGCAAGATATATCCTCTTTAGCGACGTCTTTTGAACTTTTGAAGTCTCTCATATTCCTAGAGCGTTGAATCCCATTGCGTATAGATGTGTGGAGAAAACTTATAAGGGGGATAGGAATATGCATGGTGTCCTTTGTGCCCTAGTTTTATTGTTTTTTATAGGATGTTTTATTTGTTGTTATTATGATAGTTTCTTTAAAAATAAAAAATAAAAACCTCTTTTCCATCCCTACATCGGAAAAATTAAAGTAAAAAAACATTTTGGGACGAAGCAAACTTAGTGCTTTTTTTACAAGGGTATCTGGGTAGAATTTAACCTGACAGAAGTAATTCCTCGAGCGCACGTACGAACCCACAACACTTTTATCCCCTCAACACTTTCATGCCGATGAACCAAGACGTGGGTAGAAACCTTAGTATGAAATTTCCCCTTATATTTTCCTGACATCCAAACACCACATAATGGTAGAACTGAAAAAAGAAAGAGAAAAAAGTCACGGCCCTAATGCAGTGGGAGAAGAAGCTAGCATTTTATACAGTTGGGCACATGCTCGATTATTAAGATTGCAGTGGACCCTACCACGGATGAGCAATTCATGATTGGTTTCCAATTGGATGCTTAAAGGCAATATTTAATTAGAAAAGAAACCCCAGTGAATTGGATTGCTCGGTAGATAAGATGTGTGTTCCATTGCCAACCAGCACTGGGTCCAGACACTTGAATAAATTGTATCATTGGTAGATGGTCCCACCTGGACTCATAGCCCAGCTAAAACAAACTGTAGACTCATACCGGCCATAACTCGTTTAATAATTCCTCATTGCCTTTTTTGTATGTTCTTGGGAATGGTTTCAAGGAACTATATATGATTGACGAACCTTGTGTTTGTACAGGGATGTAGGGAATTTGAGTTTGCACTCTAGACATTTCCTTGCAGGCCCCACCTTGATATAGATATTTTTTCAACATTAGCATGGACTGGAAGATCACAACCATACAAAATAGACAGTTATTGTATTTCTTGTACTATAAGATTGGAGGATTTGGGTCAAAGGGGTACTAGTTTTGGTTAGTATGACTACTTTGTAGTTCATTAAATCAAGTGCTTAAATTGTTTGATCATAAATTTAATGTTCCAACGTGTTCTAGGACAAAAATGGGTTTTGACCAGAAGGGTATGGATTTTTCGTATCTGAGCCCTACATAGGAGTTTTTCTATTCAAGATATTTTTTTTGGAATGCATTTTCTTTGTTCATATGACAATATTCTTTGGCCATAATAGGTAGGATACGTGATAACAATTTCATCAAAATGCCCACAATTATCCCACACTAGAACATAAAAAGACCTAATTTGCCCATGTAAATTTTATTATCAGAAATTGAATTTAGACATACTAATATCTTATCAAGCTAGCTATTTATAAAGGGAAATATTCAAATGAGAACTAGTTCTCACCTATTATATAAGAACTTTTTTGCAGTTCCAACTTACAACTCATCCAAACCTAACAACCAATAGGGAACCCTGTGATAGTCATTAATCCTAAGGATTGGCACACATCCAAATGGAGTGAACCGTTGCATCGAGGGTTGAATATTTTGTTTGAATATGAATTCATTAAACTTGTGAGCCACGGATGAAGGGGTTAGAGTCATGGGTTTGGGGTCAAACTTGATATTTGGGGCGGTCTCACATAGATCTTTTCACCCCCCCCCCCCCATTCCCAAATGGGGCCCACAATTGGGCTATACAAAAAAGTTCTCATATAATATGTGAGAACTAGTTCTGACCTGAATATTACATATTTATAAATACTTCAATTGGAACAACTCTATTTCAAATAACTTGATCCAATTAAATGTAATATTTCAATAAATCCAAGTTTTTAAACAGGCACTTAGTAGGTTTCTACTCTATCCGCCATGGAGGTCCTTCAATGAGTTGAGCTAGGCTTAAACCAAAGTGCCCCATTTAGAGGGAGTGAATACCCCTACTACCATCCCATCCATTCTCGGACCGATTTGTAAATGATAGTGGCTACTTACCACATTAGTAAGTGGTAGCAGTTCTTACTTGGCATGTTAGGATTCGAACACCGGGTATGCCACCCTTTCTACTTTCCACTTGTGTGGGCTTTTTTTTTTTTTTTTTCTTTTCTTAGAAGGGTGTCTTTCCGTATGTGTGTGAGGGCTCTCTTGGGTCCCAGCCCCTTCTGGGTTACGCAAAAGAAATACCACTAAGGATGAGCAAGGAATTTTAAATAGCCACATGCCACATGCCAATAGGCTAAAAGCATGGAAAATTAGTGACTCATCAATGAATGGAGCAGTAACCAATATGAATATATGAATCATATGCGAGGCCCAGGCACTTTTCAGAGTGAGAAAGAGAGAGCGAGCGAGCATGGTCACACCTGCACGCCAACCAATTCCCAAAGTAGAGAATTTTAAAAGGTTGGAAACTGCTGGGTTTTGTGTGTGCATAGGAGAAATCGGCGGAGAACGCCCGTGCCTCCTCGAAAAGAATACGTGAATATTGCCATGCACCCAGGTCGAGGATGACTGACTCGCTTGGAATACTCACCATATGCCGGTTTTTTCGAACTCGGCTCCCAACACCATTTCCCATCTTCCTCTTATTTCCATTGCCATCAATCTATTTATCTATCTGCATTTACATGGCCTTAGATGGAAAGACAGGTAGCTAGGGGTAGTGTGCATTTGAAGCTGTTGGTGCTTTAATGTTGATATAAAAATGGGATTTGGGCCTTGTTTTTTTAACATTTGTTTAATGCATGCCTGTCTGTGTTTGTCTCTCTTAGACCCCCCTATTATCCCAAATAGAATCCAAGCAGAGCAATGAAAAATAATAACACATGCAAACATGGGTGGTGGAGTACTAGAAGTAGTGTTTGGGATTCAAAACCTGTTTGACCTGAATGAAGACCATCCCATTGTGGGAACTGGGAAGAGAGCCCTAATTCTAGAACTGGCCAGTCATAGATGTATTCCTCGAACCCATGGCCTAAGTTGATCCTCTGCCACATGGGTGAGCACTTCTGTGCAGAGAAACGCACACAAAGCATAAATATGTGCTGAAATAATGGAAGTTCCTTGGATGTTGAATTTGGATTCCTGTCCCGATTTAAGGTGTTTTGTTTTTATAAGTAGTCCTAGACTATTTTTAATATAATAAAAAAAATGAAGTTATCTTTGGGTAACACAGTTAGAACATTTCAAAAGTCTCATTAATTCATATCCATTCCTATGATGTGAAAATTTCATTTCCTGTATATTAGTCGTTGAAACTCTATGTCTTATATAAGCGGGGTACTATGCAGGAGCATCTTTGATAGAGAGCACCTATATGAGTATGGAAGTTAGGATGCTTCCTATGAGGTGTTAGGCTATTCTCTAGAGCGTTCATCAATATCGGGATAGCACAAGGCCGTTAATGTGCACGGTTCTATAAGAATCCATGAATTTATGAGACTGTGTGTGTAATAAGTACGACTTACTACTTGAACTCTTGGTTCAAGATTTTAGTTCACCATGGAGTGGTATTTCAAACTTAAGGTTCAAGACTTAGTTCACCTACATTTATGCATAATCTCACCCGTTTAGATATCTTGCAACAACAACTTTTCATCTTTTATTCTTTAATGTATGGGGGATTGTTGGTATCCTTGTGCATTAAAGCCGATGTATTTTACTTTTCTTTATTTAAAAAAGCCCTACATTGGTTGTGGATAACTTTTTAGTGTCATTTATTAATGCTTTCACATATCATTATAGTATTAGTCTCAGTAGAAGGCTAAGGTAGTGGTGACCACACACTCACACACGTGGGCCGTTTGGGTGTGGCGGACGGGCCCGGCCCGCATGCAGTGCATTATTTTTAGGTCTCACTTGGATTGGATTTGGGCCGACTTGGATTTGACTCGGATATCTGCGCAGGGGTATTCGTTGCGCACTCTTAATGCGCATATCTGTTGGGAATTAACTCCCCAACAAATCCTTACCCGGGAAACTCCTCATCCCTTTCATCTCCTGCGTTCTTTTCAAGCTGCAGCAAGACCTGTAATTCTAAATTCGAGTTTCTCATCCATTCGAGTGCACGAGTGATGGAGATCATCCGACAGGAAGCCGTCTTATCCTTGAACAGACGTCTGTAAATCCATTTGCAACTGGCTACTAATTGTTAGGTCATTTCTTTCATTAACTTATTTATTTTCTAATTTTTAATTTATTTGCAATTTCCGCGAAACATTTTTTCCAACAAGTGGACATTTTAAATGATTAGAAAGCCTAAAAAAAAATTTGGGCTCTAATCTCATATCAGCCCCACTTGATTGGAGATGCCCCCAAATTAAAAACCTTCCAAGATTTAATGGTTGAAAATTTTGTGATAGCAATCTAACAGTAAATATAACTCCAATTAGGAAATGTAACACTAAATATAACTCCAATTAGGATAGGGAATTACATTGACCTTAGATCGTTCCCACTCCCACACGAGGCTGATATGACATTCTTATGATCATATTGGTGCAATTCCATTTTAGGGAAAACACAAACCTCTGCATATTTATGAATGCATGCACACGTGTATCCACATCTTCAAGCACGTGCATGGACCAGTGCCAAACGATATTTGCGATATTCCATATACATTGAGCCGTTCAATGGCAACACCATCCACGATATACACATTGGGATCACTTGGCATGTGTATGTGAGTGCATGCACGTGTATATATGTGAGGACAGGTGCCCCCTAATTCATTCCCCAAATGCATGCCTACCCACATGGGACTGGTATGTTTTTATTTCATTCATTCATACCCTATTTAGGACAAGAATGACATGTGTGTTTTAATTTTCATGCATGTACAGTACAGACATACATAGGGCATATATACACATATATAGTCATACGTACCTGTCATAACAGGTCCCCTTTCAATCCAAAGTCAGATGTACATAACTTGGTTACAACTTATTAGTATAAAAAAGTAGGCAATTCAATCGGAACTCTATTGATCTAGAATGCTAATATATTTGGCAGGCATCATTGGAATTGGGTCCAATGCTCATAGTGGACAAACATCATCATCATTTGGGCACTTTGTGCTTAAGAGTTGGTTCAGATTCTTGTAAGATTGACATAATTAATATCCAACAGATCAATTGAGCTCGAATCTGTATTGTTTGGGCTTTTTACTTAGTTTTAGAGTTCAAGAGTTGGAACAAGATATCGGATTCATGAACTATAATCATATTATGGGGGTTTCAGTTTGATCCATAAACCGATGACAAAGCAGAAGCTTTGATGATGGAGAAATCCGATGTTATGAATATGAAAATAGACCACTGTCAATTTTTCCTATTTCATTCTAGTTTCTACATGATCCAAGGGTAAGGATGGATGTCACCCTAATAATTTGGATAAGATGGATGTAACCTAAGGATGATTACATCTCTCCTTACTTTCTTTATTTTATCCACATTTTCTTTTTGAACGAGAGTTATCGTTTTCTAGCATTGAGTACCTTTCATACTTCTTTTAAGTGGGGATGAAAAAACTTCAATTCCCCACCCCCCCCCCCCCTTTCTTTCTTTTGTGTTGGTTTCCTGGGCAGGAATTTTTTGGATGTATTCTTTCCTCTCCATGTCTTGGTCGCTTTGCCCCCTTTTCTTTCAATACAATTTTACCAATTAGCAAAAAAAAAAAAAAAAGCCCAATAAACTGTAAAATTATGGCTTCTCTAATATACCTTCAAGATCCAACCCCAGATCTAACAGAAAGAAGCACATTGACATGGTTAACAAAGGAATATCTTATAAATGCCTATTTCGTTTATTAACTTATCCAATGTGGGATCCTATAAAAAAGAAATCATAAGGTAAATTTTTAAATGGAAAAATGGGTTCTCAAATGGATTGGTTTCTTTGAGATTTCTACTTGGAATGTATAACAATGGAAAATTATTTTCAAGAAAATCCAAATCCAAACATTGAATTTCTAATTATTGAAAATCTCCAACAATAGATGGACAATCATATTTCACAAAGGTGAGATTTGATGCCAGTTATACGGATCTTTACCTTGGTTCCTACA
Source organism: Litsea cubeba (assembly GCA_012931725.1). Classification (NCBI taxonomy): domain Eukaryota; kingdom Viridiplantae; phylum Streptophyta; class Magnoliopsida; order Laurales; family Lauraceae; genus Litsea; species Litsea cubeba. The sequence continues at coordinate 21,777,491 of CM022952.1, read as the reverse complement.
ATTTTAGTCACTTTGAAGAAATAAAGTTCCTATAATTCTCATGAACTCAATTTTATAAATCTCAAGGGGTAGTTCAGTTTGCTTAGGATTACGGTTTGCACCCACTACTTACCTAGCTTCCCTCTGAATCTGAAGGGAATAGTCCAGCCCAAAAAATTGAAAATCGTTCGATAGCAAAAAAAAAAAAAAAAACATGAACTCAATTCTATATATGAATAACAAGTTATCAATGGTGGTCAACCACAGCCGACCCTACCTACCCATTGACACCCCTCCATCGTTCATAAAGCTTCAAAATGCATCTACTCACAAAAAGCATGTAAGCATGTGTCATGTTCACACACGTTCATACAAATGCTAAAAATCATACTCTCTCTCTCTTTCTCTGTGTGTGCTGCCTTAGGACCATGATGGCATGACAATGATAACATCTCACATGCTTTTCATTCATCCCCTTTTCTCTTCTTTCCATTCTTCTCTTCTTTGTTGACCTGCGAAAATATTTAGCTGCTTCAAACACTAATTTTTGCAAAAGCTAAGTATTGCAACATTATCTCTTATTAGAACATTCACATTTGAGACAACATCTATATTGGGATGCTATTGAATGGTAGTTCTAAAGAGCACTGGCCGGTCCAATTCCTTGGACACCCTCCAACCCGACATCAAACACTCATTTCTAGGGCTCCATTTGTTTTACAACTCTATCTTCTTCCCTAAGATCCCATCCAATATCCTTCATGAAATCTCTTCATTCGAATTTTACAATGATGTCTTGCAACCCTTCAAAGATTTCCTTGTTGATATCATATGCAAGTGGGGTCTTCTTGTACTTGATATAGCAAGTTCAATCAACACCTTTTTGAGGAGACTTGAGGAGGCCATCATTCCACCAAAAACTATGCTATAAAAACATATGTAGTCAGGAAAGATCAGCTTTTAATTAATATAAATGCTAGGCTAACAATCTCACTCTTCTACTTTTTTCTTTTAAATTAGACTTTCTAGGGGTTGAATGTTTCCTATGTTTGACTGGCAACTTGGAGGGCTTCACGTGACAGTATCTCTCTCTCTTTTGCTTGAGGAAGGAAAAGACAAATGGGAGCTCGTCAAATGGCTACGGGGAATAAAGCTGAGATTCGGGTACTGCATGCAAAGAGAATACTTATTTTCAAAGAGATTTCACAGCCTAACTTCTCTTCGCGTATCCAACAATGTTTGAATAATGGAAGTCTCTCCATAAGTAAAGTATCCTCTTAAAGGGGTCTTAAATAAACAATGGAAGTCCAATTATATACGGGTTGCACGCTGTTTGAAAACTCTCTCTCTCTCTCTCTCTCTCTCTCTCTCTCTCTCTCTCTCTCTCTCTCTCTCTCCACATAAAGGGGCATGGAAGAACTATCAAACATTTCTTTCATTAGGATGGGATGAAAACCAGTTTGGTCCGTCCTCAAATGTAGCTAGCCAGGCTAGAGACGTAGGGGTGTGAGTGAGATTGCGCGAGTTCACAACCACCAAAAACAAAAAATAAAAAAGAGAAAGAAACAGAAGAAGGAAATTTGTTTGGTACATATATAGTGTAATTAGACTTGGGACCAAATCCGAACCTGACACATTCTAGGTATTTATCAGTGCGCCCAATGTCACGCCCCAAAGATTAGGTCGGGTTCGACTCGATCCCAAGGGTGTGAGAATCGAGGCCAACTAAAACTTTTCTCACTAATCACATTTTGGCCCTAATTCTGGGTGAATCGAAGTCACGATGAGGTTATATTTGATGATCAGTCACCATAATCTAATTGACAGAAGCATCAACACACAAATAATATGAGCATATAGTAAACATAATCCTTAAATATAACAAAACGAAAGTAGTACAAAAGTGGATAAGTTTAAATAAGCTTACAATGCGTTAACATTAAGAATTTTTTTTTTTTTTGCTAAAAGGCAATTGAATTAAAGAGAGAAAAGGGGAAACAAAAGCTGGGAAGCCAGATACAGGGGAGCCAAAAGAGGCCACAAAGCAAAATAAGAAAAAAAGAGAAATGAGGAAAAGGAAAAGACCCAAAAGAGCTATATGTTCTCTAACAGAGGAGAATAAAAAAGAAAGCTAAAAAAAGCCTTTAGAGGCCTGCCAGAAAAAGGCTTGTCAATTCGACTGAGAGAGGAAGAGAGGAGCTCAGTCAAGTAGTACTTGGCCTTCGTCTGAGAAGCTCTAAAATTTCTATAGGTAAGGTCGTTTCTACATTTCCAAATTACATAAATGGTGGAGAAAAAAATAGTTGATGCACATTTCCTTGCAAGCTTGTCACTGTTATGGGAGATGTCAAACCATATCTTGGTGGGGGATAAGACAGCAGCCGGCCTCACCCCAGCAGCAAGGAGGATCCAGTTCCAAATGGAAGAAGCAAAAGAGCATTGAAAGAAGAGGTGCAAGACAGACTCCAAACTGTATTCACACAGACAACACCGAGAAGCAAGATTGAATCCAATGGATTGAGCCTAGTCTTGAGTTGGTGTTTTGCAAAGCATCAACCTCCAAGCAAAGATGTAAATTCTGGGTTGCAAGGAGTTCCAGACTAAAGGGGCCCACTCCACAGTATCACGTCTAAGCCTGATGAGATCCCAAGCTTCCTTGAGGGAGAGGTTTTTACTAGGATGGGCAAACCAAACTGTGACGTCTTCTGAAGCCAGATTAAGGGAGATAAAACTGAGAGCTTGAGTGATAAGAGCAGCAGCATCAGGAGGGATGCCCAAGGGGATCACCCATTGGGCCCCATCCCAGAGAGAGTGAATCTTTTGGTTGCGGGGGAAAGAGAAAGAGGGGAAGAGAGAGTCCAGACTAGCCTTATCAGCCCACTTATCAGCCCAGACATCCACCTTCTTATCATTCCCAATACACCAGGAGCAGCCCGAGAAGAGTTGATGACTGAAAAATCTAATTTTGCGCCAGATGCAAGACCCATATTTTGTAGAGGAAGGGCTCCATATCGCAGATTTAGGAAAATATTTTTGGGACATCCAAGTCGCCTACAAGGAGGAGGAGGAGGATATATACCAGCCCATTTTGACCACATTCTGATCATTGATTCATCTGATGCGAAGACCACCTTCTAGCGTGGGGAGACAGACAACCTCCCAACGGATCTGATTCCTTCTAGTTATAGAAGCTTGAGCAGACCAGAGGAAATTCCTCATCAAACGCTCCATGTGATTAGAAACAAACTTTGGAAGAGGGAAAACCAATGAAATGTGGATAGCCAAACTACTCAGCACATGTCTGAACAAAACTCTGCGCCCTGCCAAGGACAAAAGCTTGGACTTTCATCCTGAAATTTTGGAGAAGAACCTTTCCAGTAGAGGGTTAAAATGATGTCTTTTGGGGCTGCCAATAAAGAGAGGAGCTCCAAGGTATGTGGAGGAGAGAGAGTGATCTATAAGCTCTGTAATGGCTAGAATTTGGCTCTTGGTTCTCCTGCTGCATTTGCCAAGGAAGAGCTTACTCTTTCTGGTATTTGTGGACTGCTCAGAGCTGGATTGGTAGCTGGTTAGAACCTCGTTCAGAGCAAGAATGCCTTTTTTGTGTCCTTTTAGAAAAATTTGGATATCATCTACATAAAAGAGGTGGCAAGGGGTGGAGGGGACATTGGATATGGGGGAAATAAGGTTGTTAGTGAGCAGGTTTTGGATGTTGAGGCCTAAGATTTCTTCAGCGAGGATGAACAGGTATGGGGAGAGAGGATCTCCTTGCCTTAGCACACAATTGGAATGAAAGAAACCACAGGGACTTATGAGAACTGATCCCTTGGTTGTACAAATACATTCTTTAATTAATTTAACCCAAGCATCAGAGAAGCCAAAGAAGGCAAGGGCCTTGAACAAGAAGGACCAGCTGAGTTTATCAAAAGCTTTGGAGATGTCAAGTTGCATACAAAGAGAGCCACCTCTCATTTTAGAATGCAGCTTTTGGAATAACTCATGGGCTAAGGCTATGTAGTGGTGGATAGATATGCCTTTGACAAAGGCAGCCTGGTTGATAGTAATGAGTGAAGGAAGAAGCAAAGATAGTCTAGAGGAGAGGATTTTAGCAACTGATTTTGTATGAGAAATTTAGCAGGCTAATTGGCCTAAAGTCAGAGAAAGAGCTGGGGGATTTGGCTTTAGGGATGAGGGTGATAAAGTAGCCATTAGAGACTTTGTAGAGCTTACCAGAGTAGAAAAAATGTTGCATTGCCTTGATCACTGTAGGACCAGTAATATGCCAAGTAGAAGTGAAGAAGGATCCTGAGAAACCATCAGGGCCCGAAGAGCTGTCCTTAGGAAGCGCAAAGACTGCATTTTTTATTTCTGTAGCATCCGGAATAGCTGATAAGCAGATGTTTTGGGCAGACGAAACTTTGCTGCTATCTGTGGAAAAGAGGCTATCTGAAGGATCTGGATGGGAGAGTTGAGCTATTAAAGAGAAATGGTTCACTGCCAAGTGTTGAATCTGTCTTTGGTCTTCGAACCAAACTCCTTCCAAGAGGATCCTGTCAATGTGATTTGCTGTGCCTCTAGATTTTGCAGAAGCATGGAAAAAGGCTATTTTCCTATCACCCTCCTTAAGCCAATTGATTCTGGATTTTTGGCGCCAGTGGGTTTCCTAAATTTGAAGCCAATTATGAAGAGAAGTTTTTGCCTCAGCAAGCTCTTGGTGAAGAAGGTCCGACGGCTCAGCATCAAGGAGAGTTTGGACATATTGGACTTTGGTTTCAGCTTGGAGCACTTTTAGCCTAAGGTCTCCAACGACAGACTTATTCCAGGCCTTAAGGACCAACTTCATTAACTTCAGATTATGAGATAAGACATATTGGGGGTGACCCACTAAACCTGGGTCCCAATTCTCTTGCACCAGTTTGAGAAAATCTAGGTGTTGAGTCCACATGGTTTCAAATTTGAAAGGAGCATTTGTAGGGGAAAGGTGCTGTATGTGAGAAAGGAGCAGAGGACAGTGATCAGAAGAGATCTTAGGGAGATGAGTGAGGTGGGGGGTCAGTGGAGAGGGAAATCCACTGATGGTTGCAGAGTGCACGATCTAATCTGGCAGCTACATAGCTTGAGCCTCTACGGTTATTTGACCAGGTGTAGGAGTTACCTGTGTATCCCAAATCTTGCAGCCCTGAGTTAATGATCATTTGCTGGAAGTCTGTATTTAGACGGGAAGGCCTGAAGCTCAATTTCTCTGAGGCAAAGGAGATGGAGTTGAAGTCGCCTATAGCACACCAAGGGGTGTTGATAGAGGAAGATTTGGAGGTGAGGTAGTCCTAGAGAACTCTTCTCTGAATGTAATTTGTTGAAGCATAAATCCCAGTGAGTAGGCATTGGGTACCCAAAGTTGGGTCAAGGAAAGAAATGGAAAGATGCTGGGAGGAGAAGTCAGAAATGGATAGATTGAGAGAAGAGTTAGATTTGAACAAACACCAAATGGAGGCATTTGATAGAGGATTATTAGAGAGGAAACCATCAAACACAAGGGAAGCCAGCAAAGAAGAGGGAGGGACAGAGGTCATGGGCTCAGCAAGAAAGATAATGTCTAGAGATTTAGAAGAAGTCATATAGTAGAGGGTTCTGTGGGTTGGGGAGTTGGCAATACCCCTGCAGTTCCAATATAGGATTGTAATCATTTCAAACTTGGTAGGGAGGAGAGGGCACCATCTGAGCTCCTAGTGTTAGGCTTGGAAGAGGAGGATGCCATTTTGGATTTGGCTCTAGATTTCTTAGTTTTTTTGGGAATGGGGGAGAGGTCCACTATCAGTGAGGTGGCAGCAGGCAGGGAAAGGAGCTTAGGGATTTGGGATTGGTTAAGGGGGCTGGAGGTATCTGTATCAGGGTGAGGGGGGAGGAGGGTAGAAAAAAGGTTTGCAGGGGTAGGATCAAGGAGAGAGAAATTTTCCAAGACAGAGAAAAGGTTAGAGGTATCTAGAGTAGGTGCAGGAATTTTATCCAAATTTTCCAACATAAGATCTTGAGGCAGAGCCTCTAGCCTGGAGGAATTGCTAGGGGCAGGAATATTGGGAGGGGAGGAAGGGAGGGATTTGTCCTTAGAGGAAGTTGAGATGGGGGTAGAGGCTGCTGTAATTGGCTGAGAGAGGTGTAGGGGGTTAGAGGAAATTGGGACAGGGGGAGGGGTTGCCGTAAATGTCTGAGAGAGGTCTAGGTGATTAAAGGGCGGGGTTAAGGTGGTGGTTGGAGGGACAGCAGAAGATAAGGAGTCCAGGGAGAGGAGAAGAGGGTCAGCCAAGTGAGTTGGTACTGGGAGAGGAATGGGGTTGGTAGTATTAGTAACAGGGATGGGTAGAAGAGTGGGAGGTTTCCCCAGAATTCCTTCGGCTCCATTGGGAGCTGGCAGAGAAGGCTTGGGTTTAGGGATTGGGGGAAAGGATTTACATTGGCTCTCAGCATGGGAAGTGGATAAACTTTTTGGGCATGGTAAGTTTTCATAGTAGACAGAGAGAATGATCTCCGATTCCCCTTCAAGATCCACTTTGATTTCTGGGGGCTTAGGTTTGGATAGATCTAAGTTTACCAAAATTCTGGCAAAAGTGAGGAGTTTCTGAGAAGCAGTGATATCATCTAGTTTTATAGGGTGGCCTATTGCACTTGCAATGGAGAAAATGATGTTGCTACTCCAATAGTGGTAAGGGACTCCATGGATTCTGATCCAGACTGGGTGCAGGGTAGGCCAGGTGAAAGGGCCTTGGCTAGGGGACCAGGGCAGAAGGTGGAGCTTTTTGTCTTGGAGAGAAATGGGGGATAAGGAGAGGGCATAATCTCTGTCTACTATGTCACTAAATCTAAACAGAAAGTGGCCCTTATCAGTTAGGGAGATTAAACATGGTTTGGAGAGATTCCAGTTAGAGTTGATTTGCCAGGTTAGCCATTCAACAGTTGGTCTTTTATCCAGAAATCTACCAATAACCGCATTGGAGAAGGATTGCTTACTTAGCTCATCATGGCAGAGGGGATTTTCATCTGAAGTTGGCCATTAACGATAGAGGAAGGGGGGGGGGGGGGGGGTAGTCTATTGGAGCTAAAGGACTAGAATTTGGGAAAAGAGCATACCAGCTAGAGGGGGAAGGAGGATTGGGCTTTACGGGTTTCTCTGATTGGGAGGGGTTGGGCTGCAGGGGTTTCTCTGGTTGGGAGGGCACTAATTTAAGGATCTGATCCAAGATCTCTACAGGAAGGGAGATTAGCTAAGCAGAAGAAAAGGAGGGGTCTGGAGACTTGGAGGGAGAAGAGGGGCGAGCTAAACATTGAGTCAGAAAGGGGAGGGATTTCTGGTTAAGGATAAAAGGGGGAGCAGCTAGGTTAAGAGAGATAGGGAGCCTGCTAGTATAAGAAGAAAGAATACCTGTTAAGTGCTGATGCGAGAGGTTTAACTGGGCTTGGTCCCAGGGCAGAGGAGGAGGGGAGGGCGGAAGAGGGTCTGTAATCTGATTGGAGGGTTTCTGATGGCATACCTCTGGGTGATTGAAAGTGGCAGAGGAGGCTGGAGGCTCTAGAGCGGGTAGGGAAGAAGATGGCAGAGTAGAGTGATAATTAGACAAAGGGGGGAAATCTGAGCTCTGAAAAAGGGGGGGAAGCAGCTGGCGTTGGATTCTGGGTGGAGGAGGAGCATGGTTTAAAATCTCGGTATCGGTCGCGGTATCGGCCAGGCCGAAAAACCGATACGTCGCGGATATCGGTCCGTCGCGGTCGTCGCGGTGTGAATTTTTTTTTTAATCCAAAAAAATTCGCAAAAATATCCAAAAAATCCAGAATATTAGAAAATGCTGGAAAACAATATTTTTTTTAATTAGTAACAACTATAAATCAAAATCTCGGTCACCTTAAGTTATGAGTCCTGTCTGTGTCGCTGTTCGCTTTATTCTCTAATATTTCACATAATGCAACCATTATTGATGCTCATGATTAATTTATTAGTGTAAAATATAAGAAAATAAAGATAAGTAGATAACAAACATATCAATCATCATTTAATACTAACTCAATCATCAAATAAGTTGTGAAATTCATGACCATGAAGATAACATATTAAAATATGAAATATGATGGTGAGATAGATAAATCATAAAGCACTTAAGCATCAAAAGGTTCATGGTTTACCTGAAATTAGAGGGGACTAGAGAGTAGAAATTAGAGAGAGATTGATGAGTATGAGTGTATGATAGTTGATAGATTGACAGCCTAATACCAAGTGGAGTGTCGCCCAGGCTCAATATCATCATCATCATTTCTTCGGTTTTGGTTAAAAAGATATGCTCCATACTGTTGTGCAGCACTACCATACCCATGACCATATTCAGATTGTTGTTGATAAGATGATGAACTATCTTGATCCCCTGTAGATTGTTCTTGGTAATTGTGCACAAATGGTATGTAAAAGCCATGAGGGGTATATAAAGGTCGTTGGGGATCATGTGGTGGTGGGGGAAGCCTCCCTTACTCAATTAATATCTGTTCGATAGACATTATCGGTGTTGGTGAAAGGGGTACCCAATTAGGGTCATATGAATAATTCATATGCTGTCCATACATGGCACCCTGTTGGCCAACATAACCCCCTTGCTGACCATGAGTACCTTCCCCCACTCCTTGCCCAGCAGCGTCACCACTACTCCCTGTCTGTCCAACATGTCTGACATAGCCACGGCGAGGATCTAACTCGGTAGATGCAGGAAAATGCTCAACCGTCTCATAAGTGACATGCTCATCATCTCTATAATGACCCTCATCCCCGGGAGAGTCAGGTGGGACTCCTGCTGATGATGAAGAAGTAGAAATACTTGACTCACTCTCCTCGTCCACGTTCAGTTCCCTTGGCTCACTTGTATCAGGCGCGCGCCCCTGTTGCATTGTCAAGTTTATTTCTTCCAACCTTCCTGAGGCCCTCACTGGCTCAGGCCTATCCCCAGTCAAGTCCTCCATCAACCCCTCTAATTCTGGGTCTTGGTCTAACACCGGTTGTTCCTGTTCCTCCAGCCATTAACCTAACACAGTATCCTCTTCTGAAAAGATATAGTCCAAATTAATTGGACAAAAATAATCCTGGTGATCCTCAAACTTTCTTCTCCTTCTATTTCTACTCTGGAGCCTGAGGTTGTAGTGGATGTAGACCAATTTATTTAGCTTCAGCATTGTTAATCTATTTCTTGGTCTTGTGTGATAAAGGAGAAGGTGCTCCAGTTTCTTTCACAATTGGAAGACGATGTTGTTTGACTAAGGACTTTAATAGCAATCATCCTTAGTGCAGGAGCACTCTCTCCATAATTCAACCACCATTCAGCTGAAAAAAAAATAGAAATGATATTAGAGTCAATAAAATAATAATAAGTCCTTGAATAATATATAAATGATATTACAAATTTACAATCAATACCAGGATTGGTCTGTGTGATAGCTCTCCGCGCAGTCGTCGTTCCAAAGCTTCCAGCACATACATTGTATATATCAATCTGAAGACATTAACATAATAAAATAAATTGGAGAAATGACAATGTTATACTTTTTCCCTTAATTAGCCTACTGTCTACCTGATTAGTAGCCCAAATGACTTCATCTGTATTCGCTGCCAGTCTTTCAATTACATTTTTTAATCCCAAACGGATTTCATCAGATATACGTCCATCCGAAAATTGTGGATTAAAAAAGTATCCTGTAAAAGTACCAATGAATTTTAGTCAATGATAAATTAATATAGTGAGGCCAAATTGAATGCAACAATTCAAATATTAAAGGAAACAGCCTTTACTTACCAGCAGTGTGTAAATCATTTTTCAATTGTCGTCCCCTTCGATCGTCGATGATCTTCCAATACTTTTTTTAATATCTACAATCTGCTTGAATAGCCAGCTTTGATCTCTCCACGGCCTCATGTAAGAAGCCCATTGTTGGCTTATCATCGCCATCAACCAATCGAAGAGCCTTTATTAGGGGATCAAAAACATTCAAAACACCCTTCACATGAGGCCAAAATTTATTGGACTCAATTGTTTTACACACTTCTATTGTAATGGGACTTGGTCTCTTTCCCCATTTTGAATTCATGAACTCTTGTGATTTTATTAATTGCAGAAGTCCTTCTCTATACTTGTAAACACTTTCGATAGCAATAAAGTGGGTGGCAAATCTAGTGATGCCAGGGCGCAGTAGTTCATGGTTGTCTGTATGTGTTTTCATTATGAAAATGAGTCTATATGACTGATAAAAAAATTGGTGATCTGCTTTATCTTACCAATCACTTGCTTCATGACATTTCCTTTTGCAATATCTTCAAGCATTAAATCCAGGCAATATGCTGCACATGGAGACCAAAAAATCCTTGGCCTTTGTTTCATAAGCATCATTCCTGCGGCCTTCATGTTTGCAGCATTGTCGGTAACCACCTGAACTATACAATCTGCCCCAACTTCTTCAATCACATCATTCAATAACCTATTAATATATCTTGCATCTTGGATGTGATCAGTTGCATCAACTGATTTGATAAACACCGTGCCCATAGATGAGTAGATTAGAAAATTCAAGAGATGACGATGTGTGATCGTCGTCCACCCATCGCACATTAGTGTGCAACCTCTTTCCTTCCATGCCCATTTGAAAGTTTCCACCCAAGCCTGCAACTCATCATACTCTTTCTCAACACATACATGCCCAATCTCATAAGGGGTGGGTGCCTTTATACCTGGACCATATTCTGCAGCTGCATCTAACATAGTGGTGAAATAAGGAGAAGATGCCTTATTGGGTGGAATGCCTCCATCCAAAAAAAACTTCCCAGTAGCTCTCACTAGATTATCTCTTGCTTTACCAAACATGCCCTTTAGTGCTTTTATGATGCCTGGCCGCTTTGATGTTGGTTTTCTATAAGCAAATGGGTCAGTTGGCCCCACCACATCTGGCCTACGAGGTGCCTGTGTAGGAGGTCTTTCAACCTCCTCAATGTCTGGATCTTGACGGGGTTGTTTATGACTAAATGCCCGACGCAAACTCGCCCCCCCTGATCCGGATGAACCACCCTGCTCATATTAGGCTACCTCTAGCTGCTGCTTCATATTGCATTCTTCTCCTTTCTTCCTCCTCCTAAAGTGCCCTTACACTTTCCCTCCTAGCCCTTGTCATTTCCGGGTCTTCATCGTCATCATCAGAGGAACCAAAAACCTCTTCTCTACATGCTTCAAATTCCTCGGTTCTTCTTCTTTCTTGTACTACTTTTTTTTGTGCAAGTGTCTTAAGGAGCCCCTGCATTTCAGCTCTCACATTTGGTGGCACTTTCGGACATTTTATCACATGTCCTGATACATGTGCCAAATGTTGTTTCAATCGGGTAATTCCCCCATTGAGAACCTTTTCACAATAATTACATTTTATTTTGCTTCTACTTCCTACAGCTTCACCGTGACTCCATGCCGGATCTATGTCACGCACCATTGTTCCTATAAAATAAGACATTCATATAATAGTAATACTCTAACAACAATTATAGATTTAATAAAATCATTTTCAAAGTCCTAAGCCTTTGGTAGTTAATGTATCATAAATATTAAATACACTTAAACAATTATTTTTAGAAAAAATTAAAGATTTAATAAAATCATTTTCAAAGTCCTAAATATATAGATCTAGCATAAAAGTATGTAAATCAATCATTTACATGCCACACAATGATCATGAATCATTAAAAAAAACATATTTATGATGAAATCCCAAAAAAATGATATATTATAATTCAAAAATTATAAAATCCGAAAATAAATTAAATAAAATAAAAATCTAAATGATGTTTATGACAATGAGTAGATGTAGATCTATCATCTACACACTATTAATAAGCATTTAGTATCATAAATACTCTAACAATTAACAATAATTGTTTTTAGAAAAAATAAAAATTTAATAAAATCATTTTCAAAATCCTAAATATGTAGATCTAGCATAAAAGTATGTAAATTAATCATTTAAACATCATACAATGATCATGAATCATTAAAAGAACATATTTATGATGAAATCCCAAAAAAAATGATATATTATAATTCAAAGATTAGAAAATCCGAAAATAAAATAATTAAAATAAAAATCTAAATGATGTTTATGACAATGAGTAGATGTAGATCTATTATCTACACACCATTAATAAGCATTTAGTATCACAAATACTCTAACAATTAACAATAATTGTTTTTAAAAAAAATAAAGATTTAATAAAATCATTTTCAAAATCCTAAATATGTAGATCTAGCATAAAAGTATGTAGATCAATCATTTACATACCATTATATGATCATGAATCATTAAAAGAACATATTTGTGATGAAATTTCAAAAAAATGATATATTTTTATTCAAATATTAAAAAATCCAAAAATAAAAAAATTTAAAAAAAATACAAAATCATGTGTATGAGTAGATCTAGCAAGAAAGTATATAGATCTAACTTAGTTCTAAGTGAAGAACACAACACAAGTGACATTCTCATGATTTCTAATTTTTCATGCTTCATCTAAAAAAAAAAAATACATAAATGCATAATACCATGCTTTAAGTTGATTTTCTCTTACCTTAATAATATTTTCTTGAAGAAAATATGCAAGATGGGTAAGCAAATGAGTGGCTGCTGCTCTTAGAAGTTTGGATATGAGAGGAGTGGGGAAGAAGATGAAAAATGGGAAAAAAATTAGGGTTTTTAGGCTTTTAAGGGATCTCGGCCGATATTTTGAAAATATCGGCCGAGATATCGCCACGGCCGATATTTTCAAAATATCGGCCGATATATGGCGATATTTTGGCGATATTTGGCCGTATCGCCGCTACCGATATCTCGCTGAGATATCGGTGCGGTACCGGCCGGTACCGGTACGTATCGGCCGGTACGTACCGGTACCGGCCGAGATTTTCAACCATGAGGAGGAGTTCAGCCCTAAGAGATCGGGTTTGTCTCGAGACATAAGTGTTTTTTGAAGAAAAGATTATGTTAACATTAAGTTAAGGCCTTACACAACCAGGCCATCAAAATAAAGGAGATATAGGCCCAAATGTACTAATCTCATAAGCCCACGGGTATGAATGACTCTCTAGTGTTGGGGTCGACGATTCAAACTACATGCTTGGCACTCCACTTAATATGTCCGACATCCGGTGAAACCTCCTGCTTGATGGAGGTATCGGTACTTAAGCACCAAAGCACCAAATATATCACTATCGATAAAATGGAAAGTTAATATATATGAGTAACAATATAACATGTGCTGACCGAGATTGATATAAGAAGGTACATAGATAATGAATAAACGAGACTTATCTAACCAACATAATAGTCAGACTATCATATAAACTACAAAATGAATGCAACCAGGTGAGCTCGGTCAAAATAATGCAATCTAGGCAAACCAGGTCAACCCAAACAAGGTGGTTAAATGAATGCAACCCAAGCGAACTCGATCATCCCAACAAGCTAGTCAAACAAATGCAATCTAGGCGAACCCGTTATGGTGGCCTACGTTCCCCCCTATCAATAGACGGTAAGCACAAACCATACTGCGCGTATGCAATCTACACATACACATACACACCTAAACTCACACATATACCCACACACGCACACAATGCACGCATGCACGCCCACACACGTACTCACTCTAAACAAGGTGTATAGATAAAGATAACCTTGTATTAGGAGTTCCCTCTCCAAATCGTCGGTAGAGCCACAAAGGAGAACTACCCCACGAGTACATTGACGAGGTAACAACACAATGAGCAAATTGGGGAAATGCCTCATTTATGTAAGGTACGTGAAGATCTTATTTGAGGCCCGGCCTCTTTACTTACATTAGTGGGACCCAATCACTACAAGGAAACCGTTTTTTTACGGCAAACTTTTTACGGCGACTCTTATAGTCGCCGTATATATGTGATTTATTGTGGCGACCTATGGTGTCGCCATATCTTGCCATAGTTTTTTACGGCAATCGTTACTGTCACCGTAGAATGCCAACACCTTATACGGGGACGGTAATGGTCGCCGTATATTGATACGTGAATTTACGGCGACACATGGTGTCGCCAGATTAGTCAGTATATACGACGGCGTGAAGGTCGCCGTTGATTTACAAGATCAAGCGGCGACATAGGGTCGCCGTAAAACGTTGTAAGGTCACCGTAAAAAGGTTTATTAAAATAACTTCAGCTGCTCCGACCCATAAGTTTTTCCTTCTGGAATTCTATTTCAAAGCGGAGGCGATCACGCATGAAAACGAACTCGATCTTGTTGAAGGCAAAGTTAATACTTGAGTTTTTTTTCCTCCACCATCTTTTCAAGTTTGTTTTTTCATATTATTAAAATCTTATATATTTTCCATTGTTGAGCTGATATGTGTTCAATTTTTTTTTTTTTGTTTCTGAATTTTAGGGATTCTTTGTGGGTTGACATACTACTTTTTTTATTGTTGAAGAATCATCAGTCAGGTATATAGTTTGACATTACCCTAAATGCCATGGACCCATATATTTGTTGTTATCACTTTTTCTAAACATTTAGGGTTATACACATCAATAATAGAATGGGTTGAAATCAGAACTTATGAATCATTTGTGTATGATTCTTGAATTGTCCAAGTTGGACAGTCTATGAATGCAATGTTTGCATTCAATAGTAATGGCTTGTGTTTTGTTCCATTTTGATAAAAAAATTTGCGTTGGACGACTCGATGCACTTGCAAATTGTCATGTATTCATAGATGAGATAGGGACACTGACTTGCTAGATAGGGGATAATGGGATATAAGATTTAAAAAGCATGATGAAATACTCATATGTCTAGCCTTTAAAAGATCTTTTTTTTTTTTTGCAGAATGGATAAGAGTTGGATACATTTGGATAGATCTACCCCTGAGTATGAAAAGGGTATGGGAAATTTCCTTGATCATGCATTTTCTTGTTCTAGAATAGGTGACAAAATCAAATGCCCTTGTCTGTATTGTAATAATGGATATAGAAAGACAAGAGCTGAGGTGAATTATCATTTGTTTAAGTGGGGATTTGAGACTACATATACACACCGGATTTATCATGTAGAAAGTTTTGATTCCTCCACTGATGAAGAAGAGGAGCTAGGTGATGATATCTTGCACGAGAGATGCACAGACACAGACACATATCGAATGGCATATGACTTATACAGAGGAGAGTTTCCTACAAATTATATAGATGAGGCATTAGGTCATATACCAGAAGAACCAAATGATGAAGCTAGCTATGTTTTATAGATTACTAAAGGAAGCCGAGGAAATGTTATACCCTGGTTGTGAAGAGTTCTCAAAGTTGTCTTTCATTGTTGGGTTATTTCAAATGAAGTGTAATTATGGGTGGAGTAATGAGTCAATGGATGCACTTCTTAAATACTTAAAGAAAGGGCTCCCAAAAGATAACAAATTACCTGAAAGCATATATGAGGCCCAGAAGATCATTCGTGACCTTGGATTGGACTACGAAAAGATTCATGCTTGTGTGAATGATTGCATTCTTTATCGTAAGGAGTATGCAGAATTGGACAAGTGTCCGATATGCGGTTAGTGTAGGTGGAAGCAAGAAATAGTTGATGGGGAGATTGAGAAAGGAAAAAAGAAAAGAGTTGCAAGGAAAATCTTGCGTTATTTTCCATTAACACCGAGGTTGCAAAGGTTATTCATGTCTCCTGAAACAGCAGCAGCCATGCGATGGCATGAGATAGACCGTGTGAATGATGGACTTCTAAGTCATCCAGCCAATTCTGTTGCTTGGAAATCTTTTGATGAGAAATATCATATGTTTTCACAAGATCCTCGCAATGTTAGGTTAGGTCTAGCAACTGATGGGTTTAATCCATTTGGAAACATGAGTACATCATATATAGCACATGGCCGATAGTACTTATTCTGTATAATTTGCCACCATGGCTATGCATGAAACAATCATATTTCATGATTTCATTGATTAGTCTGGGTCCTAAGAGCCCAGGAAATGACAGATGTATACATGCGCCCATTGATTGACGAGTTGAACGATTTATGGGAATCGGGTGTGCTCACATATGATTCTTCTCTAAAATCTAATTTTCAAATGCATGTAGCATTAATCTGGACTATAAATGACTTTCCAGCATATGGGTCTATTTCTAGGTGGAGTACGTACAAAAGGAAAATTGGCATGCCCTTCATGTAATAAAGAGACGAGTTCGTTGTGGTTAAAGTATGGCCAGAAACATTGCTACATGAATCATTGTCGTTTCTTGCCAAAAGAGCACCCGTGGTGCAAAAGCAAGACCTTTTTAGGTGGGATGCGTGAAGATAGACCTCCTCCAGAGCCTCCTTCTGGTGATGCAGTACTTGAGCAATATGCTAAGTTTGAACAAGTCATGTTTGGAAAAACTAGCAAAGAACGAAAACGTGATGACAATCTTGATGGTCATTGGAGAAAAAAGAGCATTTTGTTTGAGCTTCCATATTGGAAAAGCCAATTGGTGAGACATAATCTGGATGTGATGCATATTAAGAAAAATATTTCAGAAAGTATTTTTGGAACACTAGTGAGCTTCGAGGGTAAGTCAAAAGATACACTCAAAAGTCGCCTTGATCTTCAAAACTTGAATATGTCAAAAGAGATCCACTTAATTCAATCGGGTAGTAAAGTCATAATTCCTCTTGCCTGTTACACGTTTTCAAAGGATGAAAAAAAGTCTTGTGTAATTTTTTGAAAGAGGTGAAGTTTCCAGATGGATATGCATCAAATATCTCTCGCTGCATCAACATGAAGGAAGGAAAGTGTAGTGGACTGAAAAGTCATGATTATCATGTTCTCTTTCAACGATTGTTGCCACTTACTATACGAGGAATACTGCCTAAGGAGGTTTGCACTCCATTGATTGAGTTGAGCATATTTTTCAGTGAGTTGTGCTCTAAGGTTGTTGAGGTTCACGATTTGGACCGAATTCATAAGCATGTAGTGGAAACATTATGCAAGTTAGAGAAAATATTCCCACCTGCATTTTTCGATGTGATGGTACACTTATCAGTTCATATTGCTAACGAAGCAAAACTAGCAGGCCCAGTACAGTTTAGGTGAATGTATCCAATCGAAAGGATAGTACACGAGAAATCATAAACTCTATTCTTTAGTTTTTGTTTGTTTTGTAATTCAAATTAATTGTGTTGAAAATTTCAATATAATCTTGTAGATATCTACGTACATTAAAAGGATATGTAGCAACAAAGCTCATCCTGAAGGGTCAATTGCAGAGGGCTATTTAGCTGAGGAATGCATGACCTTCTGCTCAAGATATCTTAAGCATGTTGGCTCGAAATTAGATCGTCCAAATCGAGTATTTGACGGTGGGGAAGGAGAGCCATAAAGTACTTTATCGGTTTTCTCTCATCCTGGCATGCACATGGGCACTGATAAATATAAGTCGATTTCATTGGATGAAAGAGATAAAGCTCATTCATATGTGTTGCAAAATTGTACAGAGGTTCTTCCATGGATTAGGTAATGCATTTTTATGTATCATTATAGCTACTAAAGTGATAGTTTATTATAAGCCCTAATCATATTACTCTCTTTCTCATGCCACTACAAGAAATGGGGGTATTTTACAACGGTCGAAAACCGTTGCAAAATATAGTAAAACCGTTGCAAAAATAATTCACAACGGTTCGTGAAACTATTGTAATTACCACCGTTGCAGAATCGTATTTGCAACGGTTTATTTTCTTTTTGCAACGCCTGCTAAAATTGTTGCAAACTAGGAAATTTGCAACGGTTTTTTGTCCTTTTCGCAACAGTTTTATGACCATTGCAAGTAAATATAATTTGCAACGTTTCATCACTGTTGTCTATTGTGACAATTTGCAACGGTTATAAGTGTTGCAAAATAGTCCTCCGCAACGGTTTTTAAACCGTTGCGTGCAAAAGATGCAATGGTTGCCTAACCGTTGCATACAAAAGATGCAACGGTTCCAAAACCGTTGCGAGTGAAATTTGCAACGGTTATAAAACGTTGCCATGACCGTTGCGAATAGCTTCTATTGGCAACGGTTGAAAAATGTTGCCCTATATTTATTTTGCAACGGTCATGTAACCGTTGCCCTATATTCATTTTGCAACGGTCATAAACGTTGCCAATAGTGTTGCAATATGAGTATTTTGCTAGAGTTCAAATAATTTTCGCAACATTTATTTAGATGATTTTGCAACAGTTGTTAACCGTTGCAAAATCATGCAAGATGCAACGGTTATAATTGTTGCTAATGGTTCCATTTGCAACGGTTTACACTATTATGAAAAACATTATATTTTACAATGCTATATTTCAATTTCATATTGCATTTGTAATAATTTCTCTCTAATAATGCACAAAATCAATTCATCCAGATATAACATCCACAAAATTAGTCCATTCAATCAAAACATCCACAAATTTAGAGACATCCAAAATATTAAAATTCTTGAACATTATCTGAAATATTAAAATCATACACAACTTAGGATATATAATATTGTTAAAACATAAATTGAAAAGTCAATGTAACTTTAAATATATGCCTTCATTTTCCTGAGAGTGTTGCTGCATCAATCCCGCCCCTTTCAGCGACATTATTCTCCTCTTGAAGAACCTAAAAAGAATATTAATTAAACAAAAGTATGTACAAAAGCTGGACAAAAGAGGACATTATCCAACAAATAAGAAAAAAGGAGTACAAAGAATACGATATAACAAAGAAACCAAACAGCTGACCAAAAAACACAGTTGCCAAAGGAACAACCAAAAGACAAGAAACCCAACCATCTATTTAGAAGATAGGAATATTTAAAGCTTCACTTCAGGAAATTCAACTTTTTTTTATAGAAAAATGACTTTTAACGGCCGTCAGTAGCCGTCACTAAAAGTACCCAGGCGGTCGCTAATACTCTTTATTCTCGGTCCATGTGATCAATTAGACACTGTTTCTATGTTCATAAAACCAGTGCCGATGTGCATATATCCTTCATTTTAGGGTCCCCATGTGATCAACTAACAAGGCACTGTTTCTATGTTTAAGTGTTCGTTAAAAATATTAACAAATTTAAATATGAGAGCCAGAAGTGCATTTCTTCCCAACCGGGACAAGCAAAAGAATGAACATGAGGAAGATCCACTATTTCTAATCAAAGTACCTGAGCAACAACAGAACCATGAATATCATATTCAGGGACGAAGAAGATATCACCCACTGCACCATTTCCAAATCCCAACTCTACCTGGAAGAAATATTGGTGTGATGTAAGTGATGGGCAATCTATGTTCCTCAAATGAAGAATATAAAAAATTTGAAAGTACTCAACCTCAGAAGAACCTCTAACTTCAACATTTAAATTTGGATGCGAAGCATGCAATTTGTATTTCCCTGCACATAAAGAGTGTGAATTTCTATTTTGTAGTACTTATTTTTTCAAGGTGAATTTATAATACTTGGCTAAGAGACAAAAATATGTTGGGAGTAAAATTCTTGAAAATTATTGAAAACTCAGGCATTTGGAAAAAAAACAATATACAGTAGGCATAGTGACAAGAACCTCCTCCTTGTTAGGCAATCATCATCAAATCCTTTTCTCCCCCAAGGAACAAAATATTGCAAGCCCAAAAATAGCCACATACTTCAACAGCAAAGACGGTCAGCATATATTGGTTACACCACACAGTTCCAACCAAAACCCGCCACAAATCAAAAGCTGTCACTCTCGCAAAACCCGCCACAAGACCCATCCATCAACAATGATCGGCTCACTCTAGGACCATCCACTTCTACACTACTATATAAAAATGTACCTTTGGCTTCTAAAAGAATAACTTAACTAAAAAACACATCAACTTAATGCTAGTAGAAAGCAAGCATCAGATATCAAAAATGTATAATTGTTAATCAAAGGGTTTCCTGTTTTGAGAACAAAGTCAAATCGAGGCAAAGAATTCAAAAAACATATTCACTTTTACCTTAGAATTGTTGGGTGTCCTTTATTTGGCTTTGCTCTTTGAAAATAATCCTCCCTTCGAGCCCGACAGAAATATCCCTCAAATAGTTCCTAAACATGATATTAAAAAAAAAAAAGGATTAAAACCAGCTTGTTAAATGAGAGTAGGTTGATATGATAAAACCCCTCAAACAACATGCACAAGGGAAGCACTTGATGGTTGATGATATACTGGGAAGAATAGGACAAAAAAATATCAATATCACCACATCTGTATAGAGCTACAAGAAAAAAGTAACTACGCACATCACTCACCATAATTCAGAACAAGGGTATGACCAGATAAATAGAGTTCCATGCTGTTATTCATTTTCTCAAAGGAAAAAAAGATTTGGCAAGACTATTACATAGTACTTCAGAAACTTACATAGATCCATGCTGCTATTCATTTTCTCGAGTCCAAGATCCAACAAGAAGTCCCCACAATTTCCCATTTCAAGAAAGAAGCCACCTTCCCTTCTTCTCAAACACCCACCTACATTGCACAGAATTCTGAGTCTTTACATAGAATCATTAGCAGAAGAACTACCAACACAAATTCACATCACCCAACCAGGGAAAATAAGAGACTAAAGGTCTGTTTTGTTGGAATTTTGGGTTGAAAAGCTCACAAATCCTGATGAAGGAGGGGACAAGTTCTATCCCTTAAAATCTGTATTTTGTAGTAAAAGGAATTTATCAAATTCCACCAAATTCTAAAGATATTCCAAACCCCACTATTTCACCATTGATATCTTCATTCCCCAAATCCTCTAATCCATAGCCACCTAAGCATATTGTATTCTAGGAATTCCTACAATCTCACTGCACATCAACCTATCCACCTAACCCATTCCTAACATGATAATTTAGGCTTGGAGTTGGCTCATGTTTCTTCCAAGTAGGATCTTGATTGACATTCATGATATCAGATTCATAAATGGGTCAGGCATGCGTTTTCCCCACAGTTAAATCAGTTTCTCAACCCAACCTGAACTCAACCCTACCAAAAATGCACTTACTGATAAGGGTTATCTTGGTCATATTTGTATGAAGTGAGGGCATTCATGGAAATGCAAAGAAGATAGGAGAGCCTTAAAAGAAAATCTATGGCACTTGGTTCACTTCTATTTAATACCCATTTCCTTGTCATTGGGCAGACAGATCTAGAGACAGAGAGAGGTGTGTGTGTGTGTGTGTGTAGGAATTGGCTATGGCAGCAGGTTGAGGAAGCATCCAAAGGGATCAAATTAAGGGGAACATTTTCAGCCCATCTAAGCAACAAATTACAACCAACCTCCCAACCAAGTAAACTGAAGGCTGTCCTGTAGAGACTCAAAATGAAATCGATTAAAAAAAATGTGTGCATTACATGAGACTGGTCAGAGTTCAAGGCAAGCATGGAGGTCACCTCATTTAGACTGTTATGTGACTG
This sequence comes from Litsea cubeba, assembly GCA_012931725.1. Taxonomy (NCBI): domain Eukaryota; kingdom Viridiplantae; phylum Streptophyta; class Magnoliopsida; order Laurales; family Lauraceae; genus Litsea; species Litsea cubeba. The sequence goes on along the minus strand of CM022952.1, from coordinate 21,755,996 downwards.
GCTAATTCGCCACCATATCAAAGTTTTATTTCCTCGCTGCTTGCACTCTTTCTTCCATGATTAGCATATTTCAACACTAACTCAAGAACTTTATCTGACCCAACAAATCATCAGTCAGAAGAATGTAGAGCAACAAAATTACATCAAAGCACATCATCTTCCATGATAACAGATAAGTGATTTAATCCAGTGCTGCCAAGGCTGACATAACAATTACCCAAAAGTTCATAGATTCAAAATTTGCAGCCCCATAATAAATCTGCAACAGCCAAGATTTGTAGATTGTCATGGAATTTCTAGGTATCTTTTGAGATTTTGACTTATCTTAAAGCATTCCCTTCACCTGGTCCCACCACTTCCACAACACACAAAAACAAAGAATGTTATGTTGATTGATCAAGTGTGCCTAGAAAGATATGTCCATACAGCATGTGCACACACAAAGATTGGTCACCACTGGCACTTTGATATATTCCGATAGGCAAAGAAAAAAAATCAAAACATGCAGTGTTGATTTCTATACCAAAAGAGAGTTGTCTGCATTCAAGGGGGTGGGTGGGGGGTTTATGCCTAACTGGATTTCAATACCTAGTTCTTTTAGTATAGAACTAGATTTCCTTGTCTATCAACTTCAGATTTCTAAAAAATGAAAATGTGAAGATTAATAGAAAAAAAGCATGTTGATTAAAAAATGAAACTTACCTTGACATTCAGGGCATTAATTCAAGCCTATAATTTAAAAAAAAAAAATTGATTTGGTTTTGTTTGGTCTCTGGATATGCAGTAAAAAGAGAAAAAAATTAAAGAAAGGAATTATTTTGTAAGCCACCATTTGCATGTTTCTCCCTACCAGACAACAAGGAAAGAGTTCTGATGCAGCAATCTGGACTAATAAACCCCATTGATGCTTAAATACTAACTTGCAGATTCCATAAACATATAATAGAAGATCATTACTGGAAAATTTAACAGAAGGAAGATCATTACATATGTGAAACTTGAGTAGCTGCCCTGCCGACATTGAAAATTGCAGCAAACACACTGTATCCAATTGTTTGCGCTGGAGATGAATTGGTTCCCAAGATCTTACATGGCAGGCAACCACCAAAAATAGAAGAAAACCAGAACCAACTGCCTCTACCATACAAAATCCTAAACTGAAACCTTGAGACAAAAAGACAATCAATTGTCTGTATGCAGGAATTAACATCACATATCAGTTCAAACACCACAAACAAAGAATTCAACCCATAAACATCAGCAAAAACCCGAACACGATAAATAGAAATATATATAGGGGGCAATGGGGGTCACCTGAGGCGGCGAGAGCGATGCCTTCAATGAGAATGAGGAATCCAAGGCCAAGCCAAGTGAAAAGGAAGGCGTTTTCATTGGCGGTCTGCTGCTGGGGCTGAGAATCAGCTTGGGAGGAGAAAAGAGAGGGCTTTTCGACGGGGAACCTCCGAATTACTGTAGCCCTCTGTCTGTTTTTCTTCTTCTTGTCTTTCCTTGAAGACGTTGAAGCAGAAGAAGAGCCGAAGCCGAGGGATTTCTCGGTGGAGGACTTGGGGGGAGAAGGGGAAATGGAAATAGAGGATGATTTGTTGCTTTCTTTCTCGTTCTTCTCTTCTTCTTTTTCTGATGATGCCTCTGACCTTACAACAGTTGCTGCAGAAGTGATTCTTGTTCTTATAATCGTTGGGTTGTTGGGAATGGAGAATGAAGGGAGAAAGGAAGATGGTTTTGGGGTGGTTCTTGTTCTTCTTGGGAAGAAGATGGAGGAGGAGGAGGAATGGATTGCAAGCTCCATCATTTCATATCAATGTTGTTCTTTTTTCTGTTGGTGTTGATTGTTTTGTATATGGATGCTGATTCTGAATTGGGGATATGATATCTGATGAGCCCAAAACATTTAGAGATGTGGATGCCGATCCTCGTGGTGTTACAATGAAAAGCCACCAAACCCACGTTTTTCCCATTCATCTTCTAAACACCCTTCTCATTACCAACCGGCCATCTTCATTAACAAATATCAGATAGGGACGATTTCAAGAAGGGATGAGAATGAGACATTACCTGCAGAGTGGGGAGAGATGCAGAGGCAGCAACGGCAGATTCTCTAACCGAGCAGGGGTAGCGGCGAGAGAGAGGTAGTTTCCCTTCGAGCGACTGTCGGTTCGGGCAGAGAGAGAGTGAGAGAGAGATAGAAACAGAGAGAGAAAGCAGATCGAGAGAGCGCTCGAGAGAGAGAGAGAGAGAACAGAGAGAGAGTGCAGAGAGAAAGAGCGAGATGGAGAGTGGCCCACTAATCTCGACCGATCGAGAGAGAGAGAGAGAAATAGCAGAGAGAAAGAGCGAGATGGAGATCGCCACACCGTTTCCCGTTCCGATCGAGAGAGAGAAATAGCAGAGAGAAAGAGCGAGATGGAGATCGCCACACCATTTCCCGTTCCGATCGAGAGAGAGAGAGAGAGAGAGAGAAATAGCAGAGAGAGAGCGAGATGGAGATCGCCGCACCGTTTCCAATTCTAATCGAGAGAGAAAAATAGCAGAGAGCATAGAGATCGAGAATGAGAGCAGAGACAGAGAGCGAGGGCAGAGAGGGCGAGAGTGAGAGCGCAGAGAAAGTGAGAGAAGGGCGAGAGAGAGAGAGATAAAAAGATGGGATCTTGTTTGGCGGGAGAAGAGGGGAAAAAAAGGGGGAAATTTGCAAACTTTTTTTTTATTGGTCCCAAAAAATATAATTTTCATTGAAAAAAATTATTTTATTTTTATTATTTGAAAATAAGAAAAAAATTCTTCCAACCTTTACCGACGTTTTATATTAAACGTCGGTGATAAATTTTCTAACGCTAATTTTAGTCAGTAAATAATTTTTCGTCGGTATTCGGTAAAGGACTCTGATTTTTAATTTTCCTAAAAATAAAATTAAACAATACCGACGTTTTACAAAAAAACATCGCTAAAACCACAAACATTTATATCTACCTTTTTTAAAGCCATAAGCCCCAAATGCAAGATCCAAACCATTAAGGTTCAATTTGGCATCTCTTAAATTTACCTCTTATTGTTTTAAACCGGTTCAAAACAGACATTAGAGCATTTGGGAATGCATTTTACTGTGTCCATTTGAAAAGTGGATAAGAAATTAAATTTTTTTTCATGTAGTCAAGAAAGTGGGCAGAATTCAAATAGATACATGTGTCTTAAGCAAAAAGACATTCTTAGTGCACAATGAAATGGACGTTACCCATTACAGTCCCATTTTTTCAATTTTTTATTACCTTATGGGACCCACAACCATGATCCACACCGTTAGAAATGTGAAGAAGGCCCAACACGGCCATGTGTCCAAATTTCAACCGTTGATCTTTTTTCAATTTTGAGATATTTACAAAATATCGTGAGCCTTTTGATGAAATATTCCAGATATTGTGGGCCCGATAATCACAATCCAAGCCGTTCATATTGTTTAGAAGACTAAAAACAGCTATGGGTCCAAAATTTAGCCTCTGATATGTTCCATAACTTAAGAAAATGTGAAAATTCGGAGAACCGTTGGATTGCACATGTGAAAATAGATTTAGAAGAAACTATAAAATGGGCAGTCTGTGTTTTTTTATTTTTACTTGAATTCCGGACCAATAAATCACAATCCAAACCAGTTTTACCGACGTTTTATTTCGTCGGTAAAATAAATAAAATAAAAATTAAAAAGGACTTTTACCTAAGTATTTTTCGTCTGTAAAATAAAAAGAAAAATAAATAAAAATTAAGAACTATTATACCGACGTTTTAATTTCGTCGGTAAAATAAAAAAATTAAAATTAAAAAGAATTTTACTGACGTTTTTTGTTCGTCGGTAAAATACGGTTTTTTTTTCGGTAAAATATAATACTATTACCGACGTTTTTGTTCGTCGAAAAAAGAAAATAAATAAACAATTTAAAAAAAAATTACCGATGTTTTCTTTCGTCGATAAAATATATAAAATAAAACAAAAAAATTCTTTTCCGACGTTTTTTTCGTCGGTAATAACCTCTGATTTTTAAAAATGAAATTAATTTTTTGTATGACATTTAAACGTCGGTAAAATATAGGCCTTTACCGACGTTTTCTAATAAAACGTCGATAAAAGTCTTATATTTACCAACGTAAATAATTACGTCGGTAAAGAGTGACTTTTACCAACGAATTTTTACAACTTCTTGCAGTGACGACATATAAAGCTAAAAGACATGTGGAGATCGAGATGTTGGTTGTTGAATTTTTAGAGATACTTGACATGTATTGGTTGACCCACTTGCTCGATAAGTATAGTATTATTCTAAATTTATTGAAATGTAGTATAAAATTTTTTACGATACAATTAATCTAATAGGAGCACTGAATAATTCATCATCGATCGATAAGACACGTGGAGAGATGTTGGTTGTTGAATTTTTAGAGATACTTGACGCATATTGGTTAATCCACTTCCTCCATAACTATAGTCTTTTTCTAAATTTATTCAAATGTAGTGTAAAAGTTTTTATCTTACAATCTAATAGCAACGGTGACTACAAAAATCGTTGCAAATAGCATTTTTCGGCAACGGTTTTAAATTATTTAGCAACGGTTTATCAAAACCGTTGCAATATAGTCAAATAATTTGCAACATTGAAACACTAAGTGTTGCAAAAACCCATATTTGCAACGGATATACTACACATTTAGCAACGATTTCTGGAACCGTTGCCTTTTAGAGGATCATATTTTACAACTTGCAACGGTTATTATCAACATTAGGCAACGGTTGTATAACCGTTGCAAATTGTGATAAACTTTTCGCAACAAACCGTTGCACAAACGTTGCAAAATATGAAATTATTTGCAACGTTTGACAAAAACCGTTGCGTAACCGTTGCTAATGATGGAATAATAGGCAACATTTGGACAAAACCGTTGCGTAACCGATGCGAAACGTTAAATGATAGGCAACGGTTATAGTAAACCGTTACATAACCGTTGCGAATAATAAAACAACATGCAACATTTGAACAAAACCGTTGCCCAATATAATATTATAGGCAACGGTTATAGTAAACCGTTGCAAATTGTGAAATTGAATGCAACGCACTCAAAAAACCGTTGCAAAACCGTTGCTAAATGTTAACGCTTACGCAACAGTTACGATAACTGTTGCGAACCGTTGCAAAATATGCATTCTTAGGCAACGGTTAATTTGTTCCGTTGCGCAACCGTTGCAAAAGAATTATTTTGTAACGGTTCGTTGCAAACCATTGCAAAAAGTTACGATTGTGCAACATTTATATAAACTGTTGCATGACCGTTGCTGAAGGGGTTCTTTAGCAACGGTTAAATAACCGTTGCACAACAACCGTTGCGAAAGACCCCCTTTTCTTATAGTGTGCATTTGGATAGCGAACATATGGATGAGCTCACAAAAGAAAGTTATGTCAATGTTGAGCAAAGACATAACACACTTTTTGCCCATTGGTTCAAGGAACGGGTAAGTACATAAATAGTCATTTTATTTATCTCTATTTGGACAAGTTATATATCCATTCACATTTTAGTACGATCAATTTTTTTTTGTTTAGGTTTCAAAGCTATATAAACAAAGAGATGTGAGGATCACTAATGATTTATATACCTTGGCACAAGGTCCGGATAGGAGAGCATACTTTTATGGAGGATATTGCACTAATGGGTTCCGGTTTCATACAAAAGATAGTGAGAGGTTATTAAAAACCCAAAATAGTGGCGTACTAGTAAGAGGCGATGACTGCACTGGAAATGTGGACTATCATGGGGTCATAACTCACATCATTAAGTTAGAGTATAATAGAGGGAAGTCGGTAGTTTTGTTCAAATGTAATTGGTTTGATGTTCCAAGTCATGGGCAAAATCAAACGAGGGGGTGCAAAAAGGATGAGTTTGGCTTTGTAAGCCTCAATGTCACTCATCTACGATATGTTAACGAACCATTTGTCTTAGCATCACAAGCTCAACAAGTCTATTACGTGGATGATGCTAAGAACAAGAACTGGCGAGTTGTTGTAAAGACACAACCAAGAAATACGTATGATATACCAACGACGAATGTTAATGATGATCAAGAGAGTACTAATGGAGGGGGAACCCAACCAATTAAATGAGTTGAGAGAGAGTACTAATGGAGGGGGAACCCTACCAATTAAATGAGTTGAGAGTAAATATACCTACTCTTTATGAGTCAATAAGTATGGAGAATTTTGTCGTGGACTTGACTCGTTACGACGTGGAAGCACATAATGTGGATGCTATTACTATCTCGGATCTTGCAATTGAAGAAGAAGAAAATGTAAATAATGATAACGAAGAAGAGGAAGAGCTGCAAACTAAAGATGAGGAAGAGCTAGCAGATGATGATTGGCTCTGAACTTGTTAGTTTTTTAAAGTAAGTACTGCTTATTTTTGCTTACTGTCCTTAGTTGCTATCAGGAACTTGTCCATTAACTGAAATGAATGCAGTCTTCAGCCAGATATGCTGGGTGGTGCGTAATTGGTTCCAAAAGTGTTTATATTATCCTTTTTCATTTTAATTAAATTTGAAGAATTTTCTCATGCTCCAATATTGGCCTGTTTAAACTGTGGACATTAAACTATATTACTATATTACTTTGTGGGATATATCATCACTACAAGAAATTTGGGGTTTAAGGACGACACAAATTTGTCCCAAAATGTACACATTTCGTCACCGAAACTAATTAAGATGAAAATTTTTCGTCACCCGTTTTGTTGCCAAAGCCTTGTCTCTAAAAGGTATTGGAGACGAAAAAAAAATCGTCATTGAAAAAGATAAATTTGTGACGATTTTTTTTTTGTCTCCAATACACTCTGTTGGGAACATACTTGTAAGTAATTAGTGACAAAATATTTTGTCATTAAAGGAAGAAATTAGAGAAAAAAATATTGTCATAAATGTAAGAAATAGAAACGAAATAATTTTGTCGCGTTTAATATAAAGGAAGATGAAAAAAATTGTCAAAGAAGCTACCATTGGATGACGATTTTGTTTTGTCTCCAATCGACTATGTGGGAACATACTTGTAAGTAATTAATGACAAAGTATTTTGTCATTAGAGGAAGAAATTAGAGACAAAAATATTTTGTCATAAATATAAGAAATAGAGACGAAATAATTTTATCGCGTTTAATATAAATGAAGACGAAAACAATTTGTCTAAGAAAGTACCAGTAGATGACGATTTTTTTTGTCTCTAATCAACTCTGTGGGAACATACTTGTAAGGAATTAACGAGAAAATATTTTGTCATTCAAGGAAAAAATTAGAGTAAAAAATATGTTGTCATAAATATAAGAAATAGAGACGAAATAATTTTATCGCGTTTAATATAAAGGAAGACGAAAAAAATTTGTCAAAGAAGCTACCAATAGAGATAAAAACAAATTTACGAATTAACAAAATAAAAATATCCATTCATCATTACAAATAATTTCATCCTAATACAACAAAATAGTGTAATATCCACAAAATATCCACAATTGAATATCCACAAAATATCCACAATTCCACAAAATATCCACAAATTCACAAAATATCAAGAAAAACTTCTTCAATTCCAGTCCCCAATTTGGCAGATGTGACGAAAAGCCTTGCCTCAATTGATGTTGCATAGCTGCACCGCCTCTCAAACAATTGAAAAGATAAATAATATTAAAAATCTCAATGGAATAACAGCATATTCCAAAAGAAATTACTGAAACACATAAAAATCATTGAACATCTTAAGGCAAAGATATCAAATACCTTTCAGCATCTTGAAGATCAAACTTCTTTGATCTCACCAGATCACTTTTATTTGCAGCAATAGCCATTGTTATGGGCTTGGATGCCATTTGTTGGAGTTCTTTCACCCAATTTCTAACTCGAGTGAAGCTATCGCTGTCCATGATGTCATACACCAATAGGGCTGCTGTACTCACAAAGATATACATAATGAGGAGTAAGGTCTACCAATATTGATACAGTCAAAACAAATGGATATAAAACTTGCACATAGAATTTATAAATTCCACCATAACCCAAGAAGCAGCTAACATGTAAACGAATACAGACCATCGGCATCACGATAATATATGGGGCCCAAAGCATGAAATCTTTCCTGACCAGCTGTATCCTGCCACAAAGTAAACCAAAGAATTATGTTATAACTTACATGCCATCTACTTACCATTATTTATGCAAGGTAAGACTTTGCAGTTGCACAGGCCTTTGAACATGATAGCTTTCTCTTTGAATCCTAAGTTTCATTATGACAATAATTAATAAAAGTAGAATTAGAGTTAATACGGTGTATCCTAATCTTTCCTAACCAGCTGTATCCTGCCACTAAGTTTCATTGAATGGCATTTGTTACTTTATTGTATGGCACCTCATAACCTTAATGTTCATAATTCCATATTTTTACATTCAATATAGGTCTGTGGTGGGAGATATGAATAGTAATGTACAATATTACAGAAGATGGCAATTTGGACATTTAGTCTCACTTGAAAAGCTACCAGCTGATGGGAGTGTGGGACTTGGTTTGATTCGGTTTGAAACAACTATTTTCAACTTGGGTTCAGGTTTGGGTTTATAGTCGGGTTTTGGTGACCATATTACCTGCTATATATGTGTGTGTCTGTGTAACTCACTGGGTAAATGGGTAGGTTAATGACATTGATTTTAGATTTCAATGAAATGAAGTACATATATGAGCATCTCAAACCAGCCAAACAGGCCCACATGTTTCAAAAGCCTTCCTTATTGATGGATCCTTTACCTTCAAATATTTGGCATTTCCTGGATTGTTGATGTTTCTTTTTATTTTTTTAGAGTACATTTCTAAGTCACCGGTCAAAGAATCAAAGTTTATTGATCATGAAGATATTTACTGTCCATTTCTAGTATGGGGCCCATCACATCAATGGTGTAGATGATATGTACATGGGTCCCGCTTTGGTGGCATGTGGATTTCTAAACTTGCAGTTGCAACATATGTAAATAGAAGCATATATACATTGCTAATGTATATGAGAGGGGTGGTGCTCACAGAAATATGAGGGAAGTGAGTCTACTGAGAGATGGAGGGATGGTTCCAGTGAGATTATTGTGGTAGAGATCCAAGCTCAAGAGGCTCTTCAAACTCCCAAGCTCTTTAGGAATCATGCCCATCAGATTGTTCCTATACAGCTTCCTGCAAATGAAAGGGCACTTTTTCTCATTGGACCTTTCCTTAACATGTATCACCACTTCTTTCATTCTTAAGAACATGCTACTCACAGATATTGGTGTTTTTCCAGTCTCCCTAGCTCAGGCACAAGAGTACCAGACAGCCCTGCATTTCCAAGATCACTGCAAAATTAGCAAAACCAAGAAAAAAATTAGATGAAGTTGTAGTGGAGAAAAGAGAGTATTTTATGCAAGAAATGTTTTCTTGAGTAAGTGACTAAAGTGTCCTTCATTACAAGGTTAAGTTTCACCATTGAGTGCATCCACATGGCCCCCACCATGCATGGAGTTTGGGGGCATGAAAAAACCTGCACATATTGAACAAGGCTTGCCTAGATTGCTATATGAGATCAACAATTTGGTGGTCATGAATCCAGATCATGGGTCAGTTCTCTATGGATAGATGTACGGGATTCTAGTTCAAGTCAATTCATCAATAGTTTACAATCTTGATATCCTTGTGTTGGAACCCAAATTTTTACAATCCAATATACAGATCATAAGATGGTCTTCTCATGTCAACTGCTTGCAATCTTGGATTTAGAATTTGGGCCATGAATGACTCTAAATATGATTTATTCATCCTACCCATGAATCATGGTCCCAAATGGGGACCCATCCTCATCTTGATAACCCACCAAGAATACATGATGCATGGTGTACTATATGAATGAAAAAGTTTGCATTTGAGACCCATTTCACAACTATGGTGACAATGGATTTCATTCCTATCAAAAACTAACTAAAAGCATATGTAGGGAAAAGGCAAGAAAAACCTTTGTTCCAAGAATAATTGGCTTATCACCCAAATTGGACTGCTGCACTCCATTTGCATCAGCCACAACCTTAGAATTATTTTTTGATGCTCTTCCTCTGTTCTTCCCTCAGTTAGATTTCCCAGCCATTTTCACCCCTGACAACATTTAAAAAATTTTCTAATGTAAAGATTTCTCGAAATTTCGGCATAGTCTCCTCTGTACGTGTGACATTTAATTTTTTTTTACAACCTGCTAAATACATGTACATGACAAAAAAAACACTTCATATAAACAACCTAATGTCCCAACACACTACAAAGCCATTCACCACTACGTCATCAGTCATACACCATTCGACCATAGCACTTCAATGCCCCAACACACTAGAAAGATGCACCCAAGAAAAATTAGAAAGCTTAAGGGTCCTGATGAAAATAAATCATTGGGCATTGTGGTGGAATCCTTATAATTAAGGGGATCGTTCATTGTTTCTGCTAAAATGATATTTTTAAGACTTGATTTATGCCACAAATCAAGTGGTTTGTGCGGGCTTCCTTTTGTGTATGAATATTACCTACAAGGATAGTATTTTTTGTGCAGTTTCAATAACCAACAATTATGGTAATGCTTCAAGAAGATAAGATAGATAAAAGATGAGGAAACTACTCATAGAAAAAATAAAAATAAAAATAGGACTTGATGGTTGATGATACACTGGAAAGAATAGGAAAAAAAAAAATCAATATCACCACATCTGTATAGAGCTACAAGAAAGAAGTAGCTACACACATCACTCACCATAATTCAGAACAAGGGTATGACCAGATAAATAGAGTTCCATGCTGCTATTCATTTTCTCAAAGGAAAAAAAGATTTGGCAAGACTATTACATAGTACTTCAGAAACTTACATAGATCCATGCTGCTATTCATTTTCTCGAGTCCAAGATCCAACAAGAAGTCCCCACAATTTTCCATTTCAAGAAAGAAGCCACCTTCCCTTCTTCTCAAACACCCACCTACATTGCACAGAATTCTGAGTCTTAACATAGAATCATTAGCAGAAGAACTACCAACACAAATTCACATCACCCAACCAGGGAAAAAAAAGGGACTAAAGGTCTGTTTTGTTGGAATTTTGGGTTGAAAAGCTCACAAATCCTGAGGAAGGAGGGGACAAGTTCCTATCCCTTAATTCTAAAGATATTCCACACCCCACTATTTCACCATTGATATCTTCATTCCCCAAATCCTCTAATCCATAGCCACCTAAGCATATTGAAGTTACCAGAATGCAGTGTGCAAATATTAATAAAGAAATGGAACCGTCAGAGAACTACCTGGAAGGAGCAGGCACCATCAGTTTGAAAGTGAGCTTTTTTCATGGAAGTAGGAGTGCTGCTCCCTTACGAGTAATTGTTCAAAAACTTTGCGCGCACATGGATTGAAAGAAACACTCTAAATTAATGTAATAGCCATGAAGGGAAAGGACATGTAAAACAATAAATGAAATGGAAGTTTCTTAACATAGAAGTGCAGCAAAGTGAAATATACAACACACACATACATCATAATAGAAAAAGGCCTCAGAAATGCAACAGTTCATCCTACTCTACATTTAATAGCAAGAAAGTATTTGCATTGCAATTTAAAAACAACAGCAAGAAATAACACAAAATTCATAATTTCTTATTTTTCTTGTCTGGGCCAAGTAATAAAAAGTGGTGGGTGAGAAGATCAAATATGGGACAGCACAAGCAGAAAAATCAAGTTCAAACAACATAAAATAAATAACTTTTGACAAACCAGTAAACTGGAATTTGGAAGAGACCCTATATAAATGGATCCACGTAATATGAGCGGCTCAGATCACAAAAAAAAGAGGCATCACGGCATCATTTCCCATAAAAAAGATGTGTGAACTCCATGAGTAGTATGTTAACAAGAGGAACTATCCAGTGCAAGCTGCAAAGGCCTCACCCATCCATTATGGTGGAGCCCAACTTGTAAACTTATTAGTTTGACTGAATCATCAGCAGTTGCTGTTCAGATGTCCAAGTAAAACTAGTTGTGCTATTCCTGTATTGGACTCATCCCATCAAAGTGATATTAGGTCTGGTGCACCCATGTTCTTTTGTCAGATGGTTCTTGTGCATTGCAGTGGGATTCACTGTCATGTGTGGCCTGCATGTTACATGTGCACCTTATCAGTATTCCATATTTGAATGCAGGATGACATGTTAAACAGTGTTTCAATATCTTTATATGCTGTTGTATGTGAAATTCCCAAGTAATACTTGTTTCTTACAGTTGTCTGGAATCCATGGGAGAAGATATCTAAATCCATGGCTGATTTTGGCGATGAAGAATACAAGCAGATGCTTTGTGTGGATGGTGCAGCGATTGAGAAACCTATCACCGTAAAGCCAGGCGAGGAATGGACAGGGCAATTGGAGATCTCAGCAGTCCCTTCAAGCTGCTGCAGTGATCGTTTTGAGAGATCTATCGTAGGAATGCCCGAGAAATACGTGGGCTTGTGGTTTGTTATGAAAGGTATCTGGTCTAGTCCTGGCTTGGACAATACCACCATGGTTGTTTATGAGAACAGAGGTCTAGAAAACAGAGGAGTCTTGGAAAAAAGGTCAGGATTCTAGAGATGGGTTCTGGAGATTGGGTGTTTAAATGCTAGAAGTGAGGAAGTGCATGGGCAAAAAGATAGAGATGTGGTACCTGGCCTTGTGTCTAGGAAATTTATAGTCCTTCTGAGGAGAACAGTGGGTGACCAAAGAAAGTAGAATAAAAGAAATGCTCAAATGGAAACTTCCTTGAAAATGATATCCAAAAATGCTGACAGGGCTATCAAAAGAGCTCCAAGTGCTAAAATCAAAGCCTCTGGAAAGGGGTCAGCAAATAGAGGAGGGAGAGACTGCCCAACCTAAGGCTCTTAGGATAGGATGAGAGGCAGGGGCTGAACCTGATGAGTCGCTGAACATCCCAAAACAGCTGTGAATAAAGACCTTTTGAGCTTACAACAACAATATATCAAAGGCATACTACAAACCAAATCCGCAAAAAAAAAAAAAAAATTCATGATAATAAGCATCTATAAATTTATGATAATACTTTTTTCTTAGTAAAGAATCATCTCAACAAAACAATCACCTCAAAATACTTTTACACACAAAAATGATTGCAGAAGTATGACCACAAAAATATGATCTATTTTCCATACATATCATCTTTTACAACACTGTGTTCTGGGCCAACTTACAGTTTACAATCACGGTTTCTTTATCATGAATAGTAGAAAAATAAGTTAGCTGACAGGCTAAATAAGTGACCTTGTGGCCAGTTTTCTAGAAGGATTTGATACTAACTCATCTCACTATGTGGAGGTGAGGAAGTGCTCTTTAGCCTCGCTAGCAGAATTGGATGCGAGAATGTGAGTTGAGGTTGGTAACTAATGGTGTTTCCCCCAACAGGTTAAATCTCTTCAAAGGTTGGCAGTAGCGGCTATATTTTGTTCTATCTGGAGAAAGTAGGAAGATGGAATATTTGGGGGAAAAGAAGACTATGGAGAAACTTAATGACATTATGAGATCAAGAGTCAGGAAATGAGTCACAATGAGAGAGGAATTTTATGACCTAAAAGTGAAAGATTTCTTCATGCTCTATGAAACAGTATACCAGCTTATGCCATATGGTTGTCATTTTCCCATTTTTTTTTATTGGAATGAAATTATCAGTTACCAACAAAAAAAAATTGTGTACAAGTTGTTTCCAATTCTTACATAGGAACAGAGCAACTCAAGTGACTGGAATAAATACTTCATACAAAACAAGATTTATCATGGTTCCAAATCTGAGAGTTATGCAATATTGTAATGTTCATTGCCAAGCTCCCCAGAGGACAGTTGGATTAAAAGGATGGAGACGTCTTCTACATGGCCACAGACTACAGAGTGGTTAAAAGGTGGAATGTTAATAAACAATATCCCCAGATGATAGTCGGGTTCAACTGGTTCAACTCAAACTCAATAATGATTATAGACTGGTTCTTTGTCTCATCCATTTGCAGCCGAAAATTCGAGAATCTGCAAATGTTGCACTTACAAACTTTTTTAATTTATGAAAATGGCAACTGAATTTTATCAAGCAATGGCCATTTAATCAAGGTAATTCTACCTCCAAAGAAAAATACCTACTCTAACTGGAAAACTTCCGATCAAAATGCTAAGGAACTAGTACCCACAGGACTTTGCAGGCTTACCACTACACAGGAGCAAACCCAAATAAGAAGATCGAAGACTACCTGCTTAGCAACCGAAACATGCGGCAAAAGATTCACCAGAGATTGGTCCATCATGATATAATCTCGCATTTGAGTAGTTATATGTGATCCTGACACGCTCTCAAACCAAAAAATCTTGACATATTCAAATCTTCCACTTGCTCCACATCCGCATTCGCAAAAAAAATGATTGTATCATTCAAGTACGGTAAATGCGTGATATCAATGTCTGAAATCTCAATGTGAAACCTTGAAAGGAGGCATAATACTTAATGCCTCAACCACAAAAACAGACAGCAGTGGAGAAAAAGGGTTTCCCTACCGGAATCCACAAAAAAACCTATTGGAGAACCAATCATAACAGAAAAATAAGCTGAAGAAACACACTTCCTGACCTAGTTCCTCCAACATGCTCCAAACCCCACCATCTGGAGAAGAGAATAATCACAAAATCTCCAAATCAACCATATCAAAAGCCTTCTCAAAATCAAGCTTACAAATAACTCCTGGTCTAATATAATTTACCAGTTACTGATTGAATAAAAAAAAAAATTGTATCCTGAGTGAGTATGACCAATAGTGCTCTTCTTCCTATTTGATAGAAAGGTAGGATGAAGCACATTCAAGTGGAGCTCTTAGAAAGTGAAAGCAAACAAATCTCTTCAAGTATGACAAAATATGCAAGTGTAATGTATATAACCATGAAAAAGAAAAAAAAGTACCAGACTCAGATTCAAACCCAAGTATGGCCTCTGATTCTCAAATAGGGAAAAGAGATGCTCTGCTTCCTAAAATCTGGCGCCTTCATTTAAAACATTGTGGTGACAACTGCGCCTAAAATTGAAATAGAAAAATCCATGTCAATAAATTGTGGTAATTTGTAGCAAAATAGAAAACTTTTTGTCTTACAAATGTTAGTAATTTGCAAGAGGGAACATATGAGGCCATTTGTAACAGCTTAGCAGTTTTGTCTCTTTCCAAAATCATTTTCATCTATCTGTCACGACATCTGGCTGCGGCTTCACAATAATAGATTAAATTGTTTCTACCATACCGGTAAGAAGATTGGCACAAAAAGTCATAAAGAATACACAAAAACTCCCATAGTTTTGAGTCTTACAAAAAGACTAGACACTTAAGGGAAATTTGTCTTGGGATGGTACTAGAGAACCAGCAGCCAACCAGGATCCTGAGATGGAAAACCAAGATAAGTTGGGTCCAGATTCTCAACCAGGACAAAGGCATGAAGCTGGTATCAATCACAAAGCATATGCTGAAACTTACAAGTTTGTCGGCTTACTCAAAACTCCCAACTGAATATGGAAGGGATCCAGTGACACCCTTGTTTAAGATAGATCCCTAAACAAATTAACAAAGACTAAACAATTCAGAGCTTTCTCCCCATTTATTGTACCTTGTATCAATCATTCTTTTGGAATATATTCACTTACAAATCCAAAAAAAAAAAAAAAAAAATCCAATCAAGAGAAAAACAAATGGGCAGAGAAGAAAAGAGTGAGTGAGAGCACAAATCATAGCTTCCAAAATATACAAGAGATTAGAAAAGAAAGGGAATCAAACCCAATTTCCTCACTAAGACGAGCTGTAGCTTGAGCATGACATTCTTCTGCAAAAGAAATTGATTTTTTTCCACACTAAATTTCTTTGGGTCTTTCGTCCTTCAATGCTCAAATGCAAAAGACGTGTTAGGATTACTAACGGGTCAAATATTGTGTTTGTTCTCTTATGGAGCTCAAATAAAATGAAAAAAAAAAAACTACAGTGCAGTCAAAGAAGAAGGGGCAAGCTAGTGCCAATCCTTGGATAAGTTCCTGCTGGGTGACATCGTATTTTTTGTGAGATTCAATTTTAATGCGTTTCTAAAATATGCATCAAATAAAGGCAATGCGCCCAAATCCTAACTGATAGGAAGATGAATGTAATCAAGAAAAAAAATTACAAGATAACGCATTTATAGGAACCAAACAGTTTGCAAACCCTAGGAAATCATTTACAGAGAAATTAGAAAATCCAAGAATCATCATATCGCAAGATCCACTGAGCATTTGTTATAACCACTTAAAAAAACCATAACTTGCAATCCACAAATCTCCATTTGCAACAACAAGGGGGAAAGGGAAGAACAAATAACCTAATTTGTTTGTGTGAGGCAAACCAAAATGCATATAGGGAGAAAACAAACGTTGAACGAAGCTGATAATGATTATTTTTGTAGTCGGCAGAGAGCAGAGGGGAAACCGAAGAAGTTGCATAGGAAGGATAGGCGGTGGCTCTGGTTGGGAGGCAGGGGCGGTGGAGCAAGGTTGTAAGGCTGGGCGGAGGCGCTAGGTGAGAACGCAGGAGGACGGCGCTTGGTCACTGGCAGTGGCTCGGGAGCTATGGCACTGGGTTGGGAGGCAGGGGCACCCTGCCCCTTCCACGAGATTATCTGCTGGCGATGAGGAAGTGGGCAGAGAGGGGGAGAGAGGGGGGGGATCGAGTGTTGGCGCCGGTCGAGGGGGAAGAGAAGAGAGAGAGAGACACAATCAACTGTGATTAGGGTCGTATTTTGAGCTTTTTGAGAAGAATAAGAAGAAGGGAGCAAAACACAAGCAAAGAAGAAGAAAAAGAAAGGAAACCGTACCTGCTCGTTTTAGCAGAACCCAATCAAACCCCAGTAGATAAACTTGTTTCAATAGAATCCAATCAAACCTTGGGAGACTGAGACGAGGAAGAGGGGGAACGCTAGGAGAAGAAGAAGGAGAAAGAGAAAGAGCATCGATCTCATTATAAGAGAAAGAGAAAGAGAATGAGGGAGGGAAGAAATGGCGCCAATAAAAATGGAGAGGGAACACATTTTCATTTTTATTTTGTATTGTGATTTTTCCTCTTTCTATTTTGATACCATTGTAACACATTAGTAATCGTCACAAAATATCTAAGAAATGTTACAAAATAATTCAAGTATTTACAAAGATACTTAGTGACGGTTATGAATATTGCTAACGGATAATAAATGTGACAAATTACCTAACGGCCAGATATGCGTTACTAATAAGAAATCTCAAATGTTGCAAAATCACCCAAATGGTGTCGTGCTTGTAGGAACTGATAGTTCGCAAATAGGACCCCCGGTTAGAGAATTAGAAGCGAAACATAGAATTTTCCCACACTTAGGCTCGAAAACGGCCCGGCGGGGGTCTGGAATGGGAAACGGGCCCCGGAAAAATTGAAAACCGGCACGAGCACTTCGCTCGAGGGTAGAGTAACTTGTAAGAACTGACGGTTCGCAAATAGGACTCCCGGTTAGAGAATCTTGACTCCCCCCACCTTTTTATCCTACACTAAAAAATGCGGCAGCTTCATATAAGGTGTAACTAAATGATCAATGAATAGACAAAAAGGGGTGTACAACCACATTAAACGATCAAATGATAATATAACATAAAGAGTTGGAATGAAAGGGGAAAAACAATAGGCTCTTTATGCCTATTCTTATTCAGATTCTCTTTGAATACAAGGAGGTCGATTCCTCCATATGAGGAACAAAATTAATCTAACGCTGAAGGGGACTTATGAAATATTTTTTGTACAAATCTTATGAGGGAAAGTTGGAATCTAAAATATAATTTATCCAATTGATGCAAACACATTAGTAAGGACACGAATTTGTAAAAACGTCGCTAAAAGTATAACTTGTTGCAGTGCTTCTTGGATAACAACTTCAATGCTGGCATGCACAAAGGGCTTAAGTGTGAGACAGAAGAGAGGGGCTTTAGTGCGAAATAGAAGAAATGGTTTATAGAGTGTCTTCTTGAGTCATGACTTCAAATACTTGTGAGAGAGGAATAGGCTCAAGTGCGAGAGAGAAATGAGGGTTTGTAGACAGTCTCTTCTTGGGTCACGACTTCAATACTTGTGAGAGAGGAATAGGCTCAAGAGCGAGAGAGAAATGAGGTTTTGTAGAGATTGCCTTCTTGGGTCATGACTTCAGTGTCCTGTACGTGAAAATGAGTGATAAGGGTCAGAGTGTGTCTCTTGGGAGCACGGTTTCAGTGCTCCAAAATACAAAACCACGGCATTTTAATAAAGAGAAATAATTAGTGATAAAATATTTTTGTCTCCTTAAATACAAAAACAGAGAATTTATTATTGGTCACGAAATATTTTTGTCTTCTACAACCTAACCTTATGAGACAAAATATATTCATCGCACAATCAATCATAATCAGCATTACGCAGGTAGAATTTATTAGTGACGAAATATTTTCATCTCCCACAACTTATACTTCCGAGATAAAAATATATTTGTCGCCCATTTAACAGGAAGATGAAATGGCATGATGGAGTGTTTATTGGTGACGAAATATTTTCGTCTTCCATAACTTATCTTTATTGGTGACGAATTACGTTCGTCGTAAAAATAAATTATATTTTGTGACAAAAATGTTCGTCTCCAATGAACTAAAATAATTCACCCCACAACTTATTCTTCCGAGACAAAAATATATTTGTTGCCCATTTAACAGGAAGATGAAATGGCATGATGGAGTGTTTATTGGTGACAAAAAAATTTCATCTTCCATAACTTATCCTTATTGGTGATGAATTACGTTTGTCGTAAAAAAAATATATTTTTGTGACAAAAATGTTCGTCTCCGATGAACTAAAATAATTTTCCCCACAACTTATTCTTCTGAGGCAAAAATATATTTGTCTCCCATTTAACAGAAAGATGAAACGGCATGATGGAATGTTTATTAGTGACGAAATATTTTTGTCTTCCATAACTTATCATTCTCGGTGACGAATTACGTTCGTCGCAAAAATAAATTATATTTTGTGACAAAAATGTTCATCTCCAACGAGCTAAAACAATTCGCGCCACCGCAAATAAAATTGGCGCCTTATTTTGGGGACGAAATATCTTCGTCTTCCATAACTTATCCTTATTAGTGACGAATTACGTTCGTCGTAAAAATAAATTATATTTTATGACAAAATGCTTGTCTCCAATGAGCTAAAATAATTCGCGCCAACGCAAATAAAATTGGTGCCTTATTTTGGTGACAAAATATGTTCGTCTTCCATAACTTATCCTTTTTGGTGACGAATTACGTTCGTCGCAAAAAAAAAAATTTATGACAAAAATGTTCGTCTCCAATGAGCTAAAATAATTGGCGCCAACGCAAATGAAGTTGGCGCCTTATTTTTGCAAACGAAATTTTGTTTTCGTCTCCTATACTATTGAAAAAAATTAAAAAATACGACAGAATTTATATTTCGTCCTCTTTGGGTGTTTTTTTAAGACAAAAAAAATTTTCATCATCAAATTTCGTCACAACAGCCTAGATTTCTTGTAGTGCATTAAGGATTATCATGTTCTGATATTTTTCTCATAATCAGGTGCATGTCTTCAATGCCAAACTGCGCGCCAAGTCTCATGTAATCATGTTCTGATATTTTTTTGGTAATCGATCAGGGGATGCAGGCGTACCATGGTAATCATGTTCTGTGAGCTGTGAAGGCTGAATCTTGTTCATCACAAGCAAATAGAGGGTGGAAGATATCTTCAAACCAATGTTTTTATACATTCCTATTCTATCTGCGACAGCCTCTAGAATAGCATAAAGCTGAAAAATCTCCATAGAAGTGGTGGGATTGCAGGATTCCTGGACATTTGTGTAGTTATTAAATTTTTCTTTACTTGTTCTGTCTTTGTGAACCCATTAGTACTTCTCAAGTTCAGTTTCTTCTTGGTCTTATTTTCGGAAATGAGACTTGGATTTTGGGGAGCTTTTGGGCAGATATAGCAACATTGATTCTCTTTGAAGAAGAAAAGTTGACATTCAAAGCTTGTAAAGAAGCCATATGTGGATATGGTTAAGGGTTTTATGTTTTGATATGTTTTTTTTTTTTGTTTGGTTTGTGTGAATGCTGTCATTGCAAGAGAGATATGTGCTATTTATAGCATTATATTTTTGTTTAGATAGAAAGGGTCATATGTTTTGAAAATTTTTAGAGAAAACAACAATCTGAACCAAAAAAATAAAAATCAGACAGAATCGTTCCTCAAAAACCACAAATCCAGGAGACAATCAGATCCATCAAATTGATAAGATCAAAACATCCACCTCTCCAAACACAAAATCTTCTCTCTCTTTTTTTTTTAATAAAGGGAAAGAAGGAATATATAAAAAAAGGGAGATTGCGTTCTGATGGATGATGAAGACAGTCACAAGCAAGTAGGGAATGCGCGGATCAGCTCATTTTTGAAGATTTTATATGGCATTTATGTATAAATAAGCACAAAACTAAATTGCTCAAATGTAAGGAAAATGAGTTACTTTGAAAACTGTAAGAGATCCTGATTCATCATCAAAAGTTTACCTTAGATGGTCTAGAATGATTCATCTCAACTAAATTTCTTCTTCCTTCATTGCAGTCAAGTAGTTAAGGTATGGTATCACACTATATATCACAATTGTTTTAAATTTTAAATGGGATTCATTTCGTTTCCAAACCAGAAATCTCACATTAAATAAGAACAAAAGATGCCCATCAAGATTCAAGACAAGCAACCCCAAAAATAATCTGTAGATGGATACCGTTTGTATTTCATATATATTTTAACTGTCATTAAATTTATATAAAAATAATCTGGAGATGGATACCCTTTGGATTTCCGGTCCGGCCTAAAATGAAGGACCGGACCGGTATGAAAAAAATTTTCCAAGCTTTTTTTTTTTTTCATTTTCACCTCACATTTTAAGATAAAAAATTAGATATCATGTCTCTGCTTTGAAGAAAATCAAATAGAAAAAGGAAGGATTCAAGTCATATTACTTGTCATTTTTTTTTCTCTTATGTCAACTTTTGCCACCCACTTGGTAAAATCAAATTAGCAATGGGTTCACAGGCAAGTCATCTCAAAGGTGTGGCCCATTTGTTGATGTTATAAATCATGATGGCATTCTTACAGCTATAATTGATCCGACTGTCTAATTTCGGTCAAAAAGAGGATCGGATGGTTAGAAAAGTTAGTTCAAAATAACTACTGAAATGTATTGGCAACCGAAGGTGAGGCCCACATTATTTGCCTTTCAATATTTAGTTGCAATAAAATGGATAGTGCGTCTGACCCTAGATTGACCATAAAGGTCGAGCCCACATGTGTCGGTTGGCGATCTTGTCAAATCAATTGCTTGGATCAAATGAATGTGAGCCCCACTTGGGTCAACAGAGTATGACATTGGAAAATCTATGTGATCTTCTACATGAATCACTTGTCATCAATTTTCTTTCCATATAAGGTGGACCCAAACCTAGATCCAGTTGGCCAGTTACTCACCTGTAATCAGGCCTTTCATCAAATGGGCCTGCTACAGATTTCCACATGGAAATCCTACAGTCAGCTGGGGCGCTAGGCTCATGGGCTGAATAGCTGAATCCAATAATCCCTCATCATATATTAAAGAAAAGAAAATTTATTATTTTAATAAATCCGGTCCGGTCCGGTCCAGATCGGATACCAAAAGGCCTGGACCGGACCGGACTAGATATCATCGGTTTTCCAAATCCGGTCCGGTCCGGTCCGGATTTGGCCCACTAAAACCGGAAATCCGGTCCGATCCGGTCCGGTTCGGTCTGTGGTCCGGTTATGTGCAGCCCTAGGGTGTGGTACTCAAATAAATTTGTATCCTTTTTGGACTTTTCTGGGCTTAATTATAAGCAAAAAACGTATAGTTGATTCTAGAACCCGAATAAGAACATTTCATCTACCGCGCCGTAAAATCTCTATCTCCCTCTCCTTTTCCTTTTCCCAAAATAAAAAATTCACCGTTCTCCTCTCTGCGTCCTACGAAGAGGATGCGTGGGTTTCACCTCTAGGATGTTCCAAAAATTTGATTATGTAAACAACTTCATCAACACTTCCCCTATTTTTGATTCTATTTCAACGTCTCAGTAGTGAGAAGAACACGGGAACTCTTCGCGAATATCAGTCTTTGGAGATGGTAGGCGGCGATTTGTGTGATTAATTTTTGCTAAATCTATTTTTTTGGTAAACAAATATAGTTACTTTGTGGGTCTTGTGGCTTCTGCAGGAAGCCCTCAAACGCTGGAGTTTGCTTTTGAGGGCTTTATAGGTTCGTTTTGATCAACACTTTCATGCTTGGGTTTTATTTTGTGGCTTCAAATATTGATTATGGTTATGTAACGGAAATGAGATGGCCAAAGTAGAGCACTTCCCCTATTTTCGATTCTGTAAACAACTTTCATGCTTGGTTATACTTGAGATGGTTATGCTGGTGCCCATCTCTTGCTATGCAGGTCATGTTTTTCCAACAATCTGAGTCACAAGATACGCCCTCCAATGATGGTAAGGGGAGTTCTATCGGCACCACAAAATTTTCTCTCCCCACCACACTAGAAGACATAAAAATTTTTTTTTTCCTAAACTACCCTTCCCCCCTCCCTCCTCCCTCCTCCTCCTCCTCCTCCTCCTCCTCCTCCTCCTCCTCCTCCCACCCTCTTCCCTCATTTGCTAAGCTTCCACTTTTTACATACATATCCAAGAGGGCAATGACTCTGTTAGGCTCCATGCCCAAATCCTGCATATCTTTGAAGGCTTCCAAGGCCTCGTAACCATACTCGTTCTTCGCATAGCAGTTAATCAAAGAATTCCAAGAGACAACATCTCTCGTAGGCATCATGTCAAAGAGTTTGCGAGCTTCATCGACATATCCATTTTTTGTATACGTATCCAACAAAGAAGTACACACTACCATATTTATCTCAATGCCACTTTTCACCATGAAATCATGAACCCATTTCCCCCTGCCAAAATCTCCCAACTGAGTGCATGTAGAGATCACGCTCACCATAGTAATTGAATTGGGTTTCAATCCCAAACTCTGCATTTCCTCAAACAACTTCAAAGCTTCATTAGAATCCCCATTCTTCGCATAGCCTGAGATCATCGCACTCCACAAAACGACGTCTGTTGATCCTCCAACTGCATCAAACAACGACCGAGCATAAACCAAATCTCCTACAGGAAAACACCATTAATCATCAAGGTATGAGAAACGACATCCCGTTCGGGCATTTCATCATACAAGGGGAGGGAAGAGAAAAGGAAAAGAAAATAGAAGGGGAGGGAGGAAGAAAGAGGGAAAGGGGGGAGGGAGACCGGCCGGGCTTCCGTAGCTGGCTGCCGGCCGGGGCTCCCTCCCCGCCGGAGACTAGGGGGGCGAGAATAGGGAAGAGGGTGGGAGAGGGAGAAGGGAGGAGGGAGGGGGGAAGGGTACTTTAGGAAAACTTTTTTTTTTTTTGCAGTGGAAAGAGAGATTTTTGAGGTGCCAATAGAACCCCTCTGATGGTAAATACACTGCGAAACTGAACTCATTATGTGTCTTTAAGTGAATCTGGTTTACACATTTGTTTGCTTTTCTGTCAGTTGTCAAGAAAGAGAGAAGGGTGCGAGGAAAATCCACGGGCAAACATTTAGCCATATTATTAAAAGCAACTCCTGCAAAGAAACTACCAATTATCATACCTAGGGATGCAGGCGTACCTGTGGGTGAATATGCTGCAAAGTTTTCTTCGGAGCTGAGTTTTGCTGTGAAAAACACAGCATGCACCACTTAATGTAAGAAAGTGGTTGGAAGTTAGTGCCGAAGTAAAAAACAATATTTACAAAAATATGCAGGTAACAAATTTTGTTGATGAACATCTTCCATTGATTTGTCTTTAATTCCCTAAAATTGGTTGCTGACATGGTGAAGCTGCTAGACTTGTAGACAGGGGCGGAACCGTGATCCAAGCTAGGGGGGGGCATTGTGAAAAAACAAATTCTTGGGGGGGGGGGGGGCATGTGTAAAGGCTAATTTAGGGGGGGGGGGGGGGGCATGGCCCCTGCCAGCCCCCCTAGTTCGGCCCCTGCTTGTAGAGTTCTTTGAAATTTTCTCTTCTATGGTTAGTTCATCTGCTCACGTAGGCAATAATTCCCTAAAATTGGTTGATGACATGGTTAGTTCATCTGCCGAACTAAAAAACAATATTTACAAAAATATGCAGGTAACAAATTTTGTTGATGAACATCTTTCATTGATTTGTCTTTAATTCCCTAAAATTGGTTGATGACATGGTGAAGCTGCCTTACTTGTAGACAGGAGCAGAACCAGGATCCAAGCTATTGGGGGGGGGGGGGGGGGGGGGGGGCATTCTGAAAAAAGAAATTCTTATGGGGGGGGTGGGGGGGCATGTGTAAAGGCTAATTTAAGGGGGGCCATGGCCCTTGCCAGCCTCCTAGTTCTGCCCCTGCTTGTAGAGTTCTTTGAAATTTTCTCTTCCATGGCCCCTACCGGCCCCCCTAGTTTCGCCCCTGCTTGTAGAGTTCTTTGAAAATTTCTCTTCTATGGTTAGTTCATCTGCTCACGTAGGCAATAAGTATAAGACTATACTATTAACTTTAGAGAAGTCAATTGACATGTTATTTTCACAAATAAAAGTACAAACATGAAAGTGTTGTCCTTTTCCTGAGACTTAAGTCTTGTTCGAAGATATGGGTGTTATTGGTCTCAGTCAGTATCATGTATGGAACACATTCTTAGTAAGTGCCCATTAAAGGATGGTGGAGTGTTGCTTGACACTGGCTACCTCTTTGCCTCTCCACATCTTGTGTAAGTTGTGTAAAATTGTGGATACAAAAGTAACTGAGTACTTTGCGACACCTTGTAATGAGTTTGAGATGATTTTCAAGTATTCAGTTTTTGCTTTGTATTTCAACCAAGCAAGAGCTACTGATACATTTTGGTTGGTAGATTATTATTGGCATTGTGGTTGGTAGATTAAAATAAAAATATCTTTAGATATGCTTGTGAAAAATGTTGGTTATTTATAATTTCTAAAATGACATATGCTAGCTTGTGAAAAATGTTACAATTTGAACAAATTTTTGTTTTCTTATTAATAATATGAAGTTTAGGTTTTTAATCCATTTGATATGCTCTAAATGTAACGGGTTTAATTTTGATTTTTCTTCTTATTCTTTTCTTGGTTTTCTTAGCTGTTGTAATTGTATGTGTCTTTAGTCGAAGTTTATATTTGAGGATGACTCTATAAATAAGAGTCACATCCTCCACCATGCAAACAAGCTGTATAGGGAATGGCGTCATACTTTGCATCGAGATCATTACATGAAGTATGAGACGGATGCCGAACGACTTCAAAACCGACCTGAAGATGTGAGTGAACTTGATTGGGCCTTCTTGGTTGATTTCTTTGGAGGAGATGACTTTAAGGTACAAATAAAAAATATATATAACATATATTTTGAAGATTACTAGTAATGCTATTTTTTTTTTATGTAAACTTATCGCAGAAAGTGTCAAGAAGAAACAAAAGGAATCGAGAAAAGGAAGGAGTGACATAAATTACTGGAAAAAAATCATTTCAATCCATAAGCTATAATTTGGTGACGTCTTAGTTCCTAAAGTTAATTATGTACATGGTGTATCCAATTACATATAATTTACTCATGCAAAGAACAAATGGTTTACAAGTGCAGCGAGATCCTGAGACTGGAGATAGGCCTACTGAGCTCGAGTTATGAAGAATCACGCATGAAAGACCTAATGGAAGATGGGCGGATGAAAGATCTAAAAATTCCTATGTAAGGGATTTCAACACCTCAAAATTACTTTGTAAAAGTAATTTAATTATATTATCCAAAGTCTTTTTTTCTTTCATATTCTTGCCTTACTATACGGGTCCTAGTTTTTTTTACTTGCAATAATGCAGGAAGAGATGGTTAATCTTCTTAATCAGCCACAAGTATCACCTACTGGAGATGAGGTTGTGCATCTAACTCCAAGAGAAGCTCTTAATAGGGTTGTTGGCGAAAGGTCTAGACATGCTAGATGATTGGGTTGTGGTCCTAGAGGTTTTTTAAAACCCAATAGCAAGAGGTATACACAAGATGAGATGGACCAAGTGAGGAATGAGCGTAACGAGATTGCAGAAAGGATGACGCATTTGGAGGACACATTTGAAGCACGCGTACAAGCTACCGTGGCAAATGAGCTCAAGTAGATAATGCTGTTCGGGAAGCTTTATCTAAGTTTATGGAGCTTTTTCGACGACAATCCGATTCTAACTTTGATGTAAGTATGTTACTACATATACAAGGATCAAACAATAAGATGAGTTGTGTTTTATTTTTCATATCTTGTATACATAATTTATTTTTTAACTTCTTGTGCAGGCAAGTTTAGAATGAATTTACTTATATTGGAGGAGTAAAGCTAAGGTATAACTATCTACTCTTAATGGTAAAGTAGCAATCTATTCTTGCTAGTCCTTTGTTTATGAAAGATCTAAACTTATATATGGCAAATGCCTAAACTATCACCTATAGCTTCTGGCAATCTATTCTTGTTGTACTTGCTAGCTCTTAAACCATAAATGCATGTCATGTGGCTTACCTTTTTTGTTGAATCTGACTGGTTATTTGAGTTTGGCTCATTATTAGGAAATTGTATATAGTCTATATTGTATGTGATCTTAATAGGTTCATTTTTTTTTTTTTTTACTTTTAGGTTCTTAAGTATTCAAAGCTCCATGGACGTGCATGTGGAAGAAAATGGTCTTTTTGAAGTTCAGTTTGCTAAATTGGAGTGCATAATATTGTTTATTTTGATGACAAGCTAGGAGTTTAAGTTACTCATCTTTGTCTATGTTTAGTTTCGGTTTTAGGTCTTTTTATAAGACCTAGTGAATGATGTGTCGACATTTGAACTTTAATTTTAAATGTTCTTTGTATATGAATGATTTTTGTTACCCTTTATCTTAGTTTTGTAATTAATGTAAAGAGTAATAATTTGATCAATAACCAAAATATAATAATATAATAAAAAAAACTTTATATGCTAAAATTATATCACAATATTTATAATAATTAGGATACTGAAATTAAAATAAAAAATAATATCTACTATTATGGCGACTACAGTTGCCACAATTAGTAAAACGTATTGCATATTAAAATTGAAAATTCGTTGTTTTGAGGTGACAAATATTGCCACCTTAGGCTTTACACTTTATATGGCAACTAGAGTCGCCGTATAATATACACATCTAACCGCGACTTTATGTTGCCACAATAGGGTATATCCTTTAAACGACTACCAACTTCGCCACAAAAAGAACTGTGGAAATTGCCACCTTAGGCTATACACTTTATATGGCAACGAGAGAATCGCCGTATAACATAGACCTTCGATGGCGATTGTATGTTGCCACAATAGGGTATAACCTTTAAACGGCTATCAACGTCGCCACAAAAAAGAACTGGGGAAAGGCCTACATCAATGATTTTGTGGCGTCTTTGTATCCTTTTACGGCAACTAATAGTCGCCGTATTGTATATCATTTAACGGTGACATAATGTGGATCGCCGTATATACATTTTCCGACGAGACCTTTTGCGGCAACGTTCGGCGACTCATTGGTGTCGCTGTTATAGACCGTTTGCGGCGACAAAACGAGATTATGTGGCAACTGTAGGTCGCCATAAATAAGCAATTATGTTGTAGTGAATTATAGGTAATTATCCCCAATTGGGGTATCTATTAGGTGACTAATGAGGGTAGTTGGGTAATTTCCTAGTAATTAGACCTAGTTTGTGCATTGGTGGTCTATTTGTAATTTATAGACTAGTTAGGGGTTAATTCTATTTAATAGAACTAATTGGTTAGTGTAAGGTCTGTGACCTTACTGGGTCAGTTGGGCCCAATAACCCGGCCCGTTGAACCGTTTAATTTGTTATTATTTTATTTAATTGTATTTTTAGATATTTAAGTGGGTTTAGATTATGAGCGAGTTTCTTTTAGCATTAGAATAGTACATGTGTAGTTTCGTTTGATTCCGAGTTCGTTTGATCATAGCAGGGGGGTAGTTTGCAATATAGGGAAAATTGAGTGTTTTCCCGAAATATTCCAAACGCCATGATTTATGGGTTCGTTGGAAAGGTCTCGTCGTTCTGATAACTTTTGTCTCCTGACTCATCGCGATCCAGCGATCAGAAACCTTTCAAGTGGTCCATTCTTTCAACGGACCCACTTAAAGGGCGATACAGTCTTTTTCCCCTTAATTGTCTTCTTAAAAGAAAGCCTAACCCTAAATTCATTTCATTCTCTGCAACCGACGAAGAACCGCAGCCATTTCTTCTTCCTCTTCCTTTCTCAAGCCAGATGTCAGTCCTAGGAGAACCTACTCGGAGATCCGATCCGCTAGGATTCATCCTCGCTATTCCCTCTTGCTTCCGGTATCAACCTGGTAAGGTTTTCGGTAACTTTATCTTTTATGTCATCTTCCTTTTGGTTATATTTAGGTTAGATCTTAATTCTTTTCCTTCCTATCATCTTCTTGGTTTCCTAGTTTGCATTTTATCGGGTTAGATCGTGGATCTTGCGGTAGGAAGATTTCTCCTCGCGTTTACCCAATTTCAATCTTCTGACATTGAGGCAAGTAGATTTACACTGCATAATATAGCATGTGTGTTGTTCCTTTATTGATTTGCAATGTTTCTTGATAGACTTCCCCTTTAATTCCAAGCTTGCCTGATTTTAATTTGGAAATCATTTGTTAGGTTATGTTTTGGAGAAAATGTTGATATTAGGTTGATTAGAGTTTGCTTAAGTTGATTAAATGAAATGGATTATGATGTGTGGATTAATGGATTGAATGTGACGAATGGGGAGCACGAAGGCTCAGTTTTCTGCAGGTTTGGTCTTAGAATGACCGGAAGAAAAAGGGAGCAAAAACCCAAATTCGGACTACAGGTTGCTGTCTGATCGATCGGTCGCACAGTGCGATCGATCGGACAGTGAACAGTTCCCCAAATTAACTGTGGGCGATCACAGTCCGATCGATCGGTCACACAGTCCGATCGATCGGTCTGTGAGAACTCTCAGTTAACTGGGAGGTGCCAAGTGCCGATCGATCGGTCACTCAGTCCGATCGATCGGACTGTGCACTAACAGTGAGGTGTTCAGTGCCGATCGATCGCACCTTCGGTGCGATCGATCTGAGGGTGCATGGTCACTGAAACTTCAAAGGCCTGTAACTCTCAATCCGCCCGTTGGATTTTCACATATAATATACCGTTGGAAAGCCCTTGAGATAGAGAATCCAATGGTTCTGCTTTCATCACGATCGGAGATCGAAAAGTGATGTGATAGTTGAATTAATGATTCGACTCTTGTAACTTAAGAAAGAGATTGTTTAACCTAGGTTTGGGACTTAGATGTTGGAAACCATTAACTTACTATCATATGACCATAAATGGGTTTAAAATCGAATCACGTGCTTGGTGTGAATTCGATGAGTTGTCTAGGTATTCGTGTATTACACGTAGTGTAACCGAATGCACAAGGAGTTGAATTTAATGATGCTCAACATGATTGTACACCAAGAAAATTATCTTAAGAGCATCATTGATCCAAATTCCTCATGTAATCCGTTAGAATACGTTGATTACAGGGATGACACCCAGGGCTGTCTCAAGACAATATGTGGCCCCAGGCGAAAGTATAAACGAGGCCCCTAGTTTCTATGTGTGACATGAGAAAACCCTCGTCCTTAATCCGAGCTTGGGACCGACAATGTACACTATGAGTAGTACATTGGTATGTACATTGGCGGACTTAAAAAAATTTTGGGTTTTTTTTTTTTTTTTGGGTTTTTGTTTTTTTATAGCATGTTGAGGGATTTATTTTTTTTAAGTGAATTTAACATTTCTTGCCTTTTGTGATGCAAACTTATCGGTCAAGTTTTTGTATTCAAGGTTTTCCAAAATTTTATTCTTAATAGATAAAATGGCTAACTCGCTTAATCTCTTTTCTGACATACTTGATCATAGATAAGATTTTATTAACTTTAATTTCAAAAAACTTCTTTCGGTTGAAGCAACTATAACATGTACAGTTAATAGTATTCAATGAGCAATATATGAGTTTAGAAAATACTCAATAGTATCCTAATTAGTGGACCCCATGAGTCAATGTTGATTTGAAATGCCATTTTATGAAAAATAGGGTATTTTCTATAAAAAAAAAGGACTTATTTGTAATTCTGATTTTATGAAAATTTTCCAATGATGGAATTTTTTGATGATTTCAGTTTAATTAGAAAACGGGTCAAATTGTGATCAATTTTTTCTTCTAGCTCGAGTTCATTTGAATTCATTTCAGATGATTCCCAGTGAAATTTGATACCTTTAAAAACGTACTTTTTAGAATACTTTTATTTTTACGGTTCTGTTTGTTTTCTGCTTCTTCTTCGTCTATCTTCTCTGGTTTTGGTTTTCAAATGTACCATGATTTTCTCTTTTAGCTTTATCATGTTAATGTTACTAATCCAACAAAATTAGGAGGCCCTCTCATGGTGAGGCCCCCACCACTTGCTTCACCTGCCTATATGGTGAGCCGGCCCTGATGACACCACTTACTTAGGATTGGATTGTAATTCCCCCTTGACTTGTGATTGTATCCGTTGATAACATTCCTTGTATACTCTTTTGACATAAAATACATAATCAATTATGAAACATAAATTCTTGTAGAATATAGTACTTGGACTTGACTTAGAGTGTACCATAGGAACCCGTGTCTAGTATTGATGAACATGACTGGCTAGTAATGGAAGGGGATTATCACGTGGCTTGTCTTCTATTGATCTAGAAGAGATAATCCCTAGGATCTTGTCTTGTACATAGAACTAGCCAGACTTGCTTGTCTTGTCTGTCCTTGAGTCAAAACCACTTTATTATTATTTGCATATTATGGCCATCTGCAGTTTGGGATTTAATGACGAATCGGTTACTCCGGTTGTCAGGGTGGGCAGTCGGCGTAGGACGGCGTCCATGGCGTTGAATAGCTGGGAGCGGGCTAGAACCGTGCTGCTATTCCCAGGACAGGGAGCTAGGATCCCACTGGAGCCGGACTATGGTGTCAGTAGTCCAAGGGGATTGTTACTGGTACCCCGGGAGGTGGCATAGGACATCCTCGGAGTCTCCCTCTTGCTTGTCTTGTTAGCATTTACATGATAGTGGTTATTGTTAGATGGTTGCTAGGATTCCTGTTATTGTTTCTACATATTAATCTCGCTTTTTGCCTAGCTTCATAATTTTGTATTCATATGATCTTATACTTGTCATTACTCTACACTTGATGCATGTCGCGTTTATTATGTTTTGTATATCTATTGCTCAACATGTCGTTGACTTTGTTCCTTGATGTGCAGACACATCAGGTGAGTTCTTCTACGAGGAGCAGGCAGGTGAGGAGATCCCAGAGGATCTCTAACCAGCTGAGGAGGCATGAGAGTGGCGTGCCGATGACGTAGAGTAGCGTCATCATATCTTGGCACGAGAGAGAGACACACTTGATTTCATTAGATTATCTTTCATTCATTATTTCTCTCGTCGAACCTTATATTATATTGACTCTGTTTTCTTTGATTGGCCATGTTTAGTGGGTTGGCCATTGTAATAAATTACTTAACTTTTTAGTTCTGTTTCTCTTTCTTTCAAACTTTAATTTAATGAGATTATTATCCATTGCTTGAGATTCCATATATCTAGAGTTGTTTGGACTCTATTTGTATTGTACCATATGAGGTTTGAGGTTTGAAATATTAAATCCTCACCGCGGACTACGATCTGTGGGCCCAAAGGATAAAATTTTTAAATAATCCTGAAATTCACTCTCCGGATCCGGCTATTTCTTTAATCGGGTTCGGGGGACGTGACAGATTGGTATCAGAACAGTGGTTGGTTTCTCAGGGTAAAAATTATAGAAGCCATAGGACGCGTGTGAGGATTTCGTTAGTTAGTAGGTTGATCTCTTTGTTTTATTTTCTAGCATTGTGATGTTAGCTTGGGGCATATTGGAACTAATATTGAATGTTTTACAGGATTATGGCTGGTGGACATAATACCCGAGGTGAGGGTAGTTCGTCTCAGAATGGCTCTGAGAATCAATTCCACCAGTTCATGGCAGCTTTCATTTAGTCCCAAAAGGATATAGCTGAGCAAAGCCATAAGCAGAATGAGGACCAAGCTATATTTCAAGCGCAGATGCTTGAAGTAGTACAGAAGGTGGGCTAGCCACAGGCCAAGGAGTATGACCTGAATGAATTAGTTGAGAAATTCAGGAAGAGGTTTCCACCTGAGTTCCATGGCATTGAGGACCCCGCCGTTGCAGATGAGTGGGTTGTTCAGATAGAGAAGATATACGAGGTGTTTCGGTGCACTGGCATTCAGCAGGTGCAGTTAGCAGCCCACATGTTCCGTGGAGCAGCTGAGAGATGGTGGAAGACCATCAAACACCCGTATGAAGAGATTGCTGAGGAAGTAGCCTGGAGAACTTTTACAGAGCAATTCCAGAAGAAGTTTATCCCGGAGCACTATAGGGATCAAAAGATGGAGGAGTTCGAGAGGCTGGTACAGGTGACTTGACAGTACAGGATTATGAGATTGCCTTCACCCATTTATCCCGATTTGCTGAGAGTCTGATTCAGCCAAAGTCAGAGAGGGTCAGGAGATTTATCAAGGGCCTGCGAGTAGATATAAAAATGCAAGTACAACGCAGCAGATTGACCAATTATGATGATGTGGTCAAGGAGGCTAATTGGGCAGAGGAGTCCCTGAAGGAGGTGATTGCTTTGGAGCAGCAGAGGATCTTAGCATTGATCCCTCCACCCAGGACACAGGACACAGGGATCAGCAGCCTGCACCTAAGAGGCTACGGTTTGAGCCTACACTCCGACCGCAGCCACAGCGAGTTTCTTGCATGCATTGTGGCGGGAATCATTATGGCCGTGATTGCAAGAAGCAGTCCGGTGCATGTTTCAACTGTGGAGATCCAGGGCATAAGGTTCGTTTTTGCCCAGGGAAGACAGGAGTAGCACCACCACCACCACCTTTTCCATCTCCGGTGCCCAGGCCACCACATCCTGCGCAGCCATTGAGACAGATGCCTCCTGGACAGGCCAGGCCACAACAGCAGCAGCAGCAGCAGATGATTGTCTGACCACCGCAATGACCGCAGCAGCGCCCTCCAGTACCTCAGCAGCGCTATCAGCAGAGACCCCCCAGCACCCAGATTCCAGGGGCGTGGTCAGAGACCACTGCAGCAGTATCATCAGTAGCGTCCCCAGCAGGCAGGGAGAGCTTATGCTCTGACGCATGAGGAAGCAGAGGCTGTAGGAAATGTTATTGAAGGTACACTTTTAGTTTATGGATTTGATGCTAAAGTTCTGTTTGATCCTGGATCCACACTCTCGTTTGTTGCACCAGCATTTGCACTACATTTGGGGGAGGATAAGGAGATACTACCCTATGATTTAATAGTAGCTACCCCTGTAGGTAGACATGTAGCTTGTAATGTCATCTACCCTAGGTGTAGTATTCAGATTGGAGAAGTTAAGTTGACGTCAGTTTGATCATTTTACCGATGGCGGAGTTTGATGTGATACTCGGTATGGATTGGTTAGCTAAGAACGGATTAGTGTTAGATTGTTTCAACAAGACTGTGAAGTTGCAGAGTGCAGACCGTAGTGTCGAGTTTATTGGAGCTGAAAAGCCCATCTCCACTCGGATGATTTATGCATTGAAGGCAGAGCGGTTGATGAGGAGCGGATGCGAAGGTTTTATCGCATTTATTGCAAAAGATAAGGAGTCCAAGTCTGTTGATGAGATTCCAGTGGTGAGAGAATTCCCGGATGTGTTTTCGGATGAGATTCCTGGTTTGCCACCTGTTCGTGAGTTGGATTTCACGATAGAACTGCAGCCAGGGACAACACCTATTTCGAAGGCCCCGTATAGGATGGCACCAGCAGAATTAAAAGAGTTGAAAACTCATATTGGAGATCTGTTGGATAAGGGTTTTATCAGGCCCAGTGTTTCACCGTGGTGAGCTCCAGTAATATTTGTGAAGAAGAAAGACGGGACTATGAGGATGTGTATTGATTACAGACAGTTGAATCAGATGACTGTTAAGAACAAGTACCCGTTACCGAGGATCGATGAGCTATTTGATCAGTTGTAGGGAGCTCAATTCTTATTGAAGATAGATCTGCGTTCCGGTTATCATCAGTTGCGAGTCAGAAAGGAAGATGTTCCTAAGACTGCATTCCGGACGAGATATGGACATTTTGAGTTTCTTGTGATGCCTTTTGGATTGACAAATGCTCCAGCAGTTTTTATGGCTTTGATGAATAAGGCATTTGCTCCTTTCTTGGATCAGTTTGTGGTAGTCTTTATTGATGATGTATTGGTGTACTCAAAGACTAAGGAGGAGCATGAGCATCAGTTGAGAACTTCTTTGCAGCTTTTGAGGGATAACCAACTCTATGCTAAGTTGAGTAAATGTGAGTTTTGGTTGGAACAAGTGGCATTTTTGGGCCACATTATTTCTAAGGAAGGATTAACAGTGGATCCCAAGAAGATTGCAGCAGTTGTCAATTGGAGTAGCCCGAGGAATGTAGCGGAGATTCGTAGTTTCCTTGGACTTACGGGTTACTAAAGGAGGTTTGTGAAAGGATTCGCTACTATAGCATCTCCGTTGACTAAGTTGACGAGGAAGGATATTCCATTTGTATGGACAGAGGGGTGTGAAAAGAGCTTCCAAGAATTGAAGACCCGGTTTACTACAGCACCTATACTTGCCTTACCCGCTGGAAGTGGAGGATTTGTGATTTTCACAGATGCATCAGGAGTAGGTTTGGGATGGTCCTCATGCAGCATGATAAGGTGATAGCCTATGGATCGAGGCAATTGAGAGATCATGAGAAGAAATATGCCACACATGACTTAGAGTTAGCAGCAGTAGTGTTTGCATTGAAGTTGTGGAGGCACTATTTGTATGGGGAGAGATTTGAGGTGCATATGGATCACAAGAGTCTGCAATACCTGTTTACACAGGGTGATCTGAATAACAGGCAGAGGAGATGGATGGAGTACATAAAGGATTATGATTTTTCAATCAAGTACCATCCTGGAAGAGTGAATGTGGTAGCAGATGCTCTCAGTAGAAAGGCAGCATTTAGTGGATGTATAATGCCTGAATGGAGATGGATGGAGCAGTTCAGAGATATGGATGTGGAAGTCTGGCCAGTCAATGAGAAGGTCCTAGTTGCTACAATGGGGGTTTGGGAGCCTGACATTATTAACAGGATCAAGGAATGCCAGAAGGATGATCCAGAATTACAGAGAATCATTGATCATGTGGATGACAAGCCAGAGTTCAGATTGATTGATGGAGTTTTGTACTGCAAGGATAGGTTGTGTGTGCCAGATGTGCAAGATATCAAGTCAAAGTTGATGACAGATGCGCACCACACCAGATATTCTATTCACACAGGGAGTACCAAAATCTATCAGAATCTGAAGAATCATTATTGGTGTGTGAAAATGAAGAAAAAGATTGCAGAATTTGTCTCCAGGTGTATGACTTGTCAGCAGATTAAGGCAGAGCACAAGAAGCCTCCTGGTTTACTTCACCCGTTGGAGATTCCACAGTGGAAATGGGAGAATATTACCATGGATTTCGTGTCGGGATTGCCGAACACCAAGAAAGGCAATGATGCTATTTGGGTGATTGTGGATAGATTGACTAAATCAGCCCATTTCTTGCCATTCAAGACTGGTCAGTTTATGGACAAGATGACTAAGATGTACAGGGACAATATAGTCAAGTTGCATGGAGTGCCTAAGTCCATAGTATCCGATCGAGACACTAAGTTTGTCTCTCGGTTTTGGTCCACTTTCCAGTCATCTATGGGTACTCAGTTGAAGTTCAGCACAGCTTACCACCCTCAGACAGATGGACAGTCAGAACATACCATTCAGACATTGGAAGATTTCCTCCGAGCATGTGTTTTGGATTTCAAAGAGAGTTGGGATGAGAGTTTGCCTCTATGTGAGTTTGCCTACAATAACAGCTATCATTCAAGTATTGGTATGGCACCATTTGAGGCATTGTACGGAAGGAGATGCAGAAACCCAGCATGTTGGGAGGAAGTTGGAGTTCGGAGTTTTCATGGCCCATCAGAGATTGCTGATTCCAGTGAGAAGGTCAGAGCTGTCCAGATGAGAATGAAGGAGTCACGTGATCGTCAGAAGAGCTATGCAGACAAGAGGCGGAGACCTTTAGAATTCCAAGTGGGGGATATGGTTTTCTTGAAAGTGCCTCCGATGAGAGGTGTTGTCAGATTTGGACAGAAAGGGAAGCTTGCCAAGAGGTTTGTGGGACCGTTTGAGATTAAGAGCAAGATTGGAGACGTGGCTTATCGTCTAGTGCTACCGCCAAAGTTAGCGGGTGTGCACGACGTATTTCATGTCTCAATGCTTCGGAAATATATTCCCAATCCCACCCACGTGTTGCAGCACGAGCCACTTCAGCTTCAGGCAGATGTCACCTATGTGGAGCGACTAGCGTAGATTATCGACACTAAGGAGGTAGTGTTGCATACTAAGACCATCCTGTGGGTTAAAGTATAGTGGGAGAACCACAGTCCGGAGGAAGCTACGTGGGAGCTGATGGAGCAGATTCTGAAGACGTACCCCTATCTTTTTCCAGATGAGGTATGTTTAGGCATTTGGGGGACCAAATGTTCTTTTTATTTGTGAGAGTTGTAAGGTCTGTGACCTTACTGGGTCAGTTGGGCCCAATAACCCGGCCCGTTGACCCGTTTTAATTTGTTATTATTTTATTTAATTGTATTTTTAGAAATTTAATCATAGCAGGGGGTAGTTTGCAATTTAGGGGAAATTGAGTGTTTTTCCGAAATATTCCAAACGCCGTGATTTATGGGTTCGTTGGAAAGGTCTCGTCGTTCTGATAACTTTTGTCTCCTGACTCATCACGATCCAGCGATCAGAAACCTTTCAAGTGGTCCATTCTTTCACCGGACCCACTTAAAGGGCTATACAGTCTTTTTTCCCTTAATTGTCTTCTTAAAAGAAAGCCTAACCCTAAATTCATTTCATTCTCTGCAACCGACGAAGAACCGCAGCCATTTCTTCTTCCTCTTCCTTTCTTAAGCCAGATGTCAGTCCTAGGAGAACCTATTCGGAGATCCGATCCACTAGGATTCATCCTCGCTATTCCCTCTTGCTTCCGGTATCAACCTGGTAAGGTTTTCGGTAACTTTATCTTTTATGTCATCTTCCTTTTGGTTATATTTAGGTTAGATCTTAATTCTTTTCCTTCCTATCATCTTCTTGGTTTCTTAGTTTGCATTTTATCGGGTTAGATCGTGGATCTTGCGGTAGGAAGATTTCTCCTCGCGTTTACCCAATTTCAATCTTCTGACATTGAGGCAAGTAGATTTACACTGCATAATATAGCATGTGTGTTGTTCCTTAATTGATTTGCAATGTTTCTTGATAGACTTCCCCTTTAATTCCAAGCTTGTCTGATTTTAATTTGGAAATCATTTGTTAGGTTATGTTTTGGAGAAAATGTTGATATTAGGTTGATTAGAGTTTGCTTAAGTTGATTAAATGAAATGGATTATGATGTGTGGATTAATGGATTGAATGTGACGAATGGGGAGCACGAAGGCTCAGTTTTCTGCAGGTTTGGTCTTAGAATGACCGAAAGAAAAAGGGAGCAGAAACCCAAATTCGGGCTTAAGGTTGCTGTCCGATCGATCGGTCGCACAGTGCGATCGATCGGACAGTGAACAGTTCCCCAAATTAACTGTGGGCGATCACAGTCCGATCGATCGGTCACACAGTCCGATCGATCGGTCTGTGAGAACTCTCAGTTAACTGGGAGGTGCCCAGTGCCGATCGATCGGTCACTCGGTCCGATCGATCTGACTGTGCACTAACAGTGAGGTGTTCAGTGCCGATCGATCGCACCTTCGGTGCGATCGATCGGAGGGTGCATGGTCACTGTAACTTCAAAGGCCTGTAACTCTCAATCCGCCCATTGGATTTTCACATATAATATACCGTTGGAAAGCCCTTGAGATAGAGAATCCAATGGTTCTACTTTCATCACGATCGGAGATCGAAAAGTGATGTGATAGTTGAATTAATGATTCGACTCTTGTAACTTAAGAAAGAGATTGTTTAACCTAGGTTTGGGACTTAGATGTTGGAAACCATTAACTTACTATCATATGACCATAAATGGGTTTGAAATCGAATCACGTGCTTGGTGTGAATTCGATGAGTTGTCTAGGTATTCGTGTATTACACGTAGTGTAACCGAATGCACAAGGAGTTGAATTTAATGATGCTCAACATGATTGTACACCAAGGAAATTATCTTAAGAGCATCATTGATCCAAATTCCTCATGTACTCCGTTAGAATACGTTGATTACAAAGATGACACCACTTACGTAGAATTGGATTGTAATTCCCCCTTGACTTGTGATTGTATCCGTTGATAACATTCCTTGTATACTCTCTTGACATAAAATACGTAATCAATTATGAAACATAAATTCTTGTAGAATATAGTACTTGGACTTGACTTAGAGTGTGCCATAGGAACCCGTGTCTAGTATTGATGAACATGACTGGCTAGTAATGGAAGGGGATTATCACGTGGCTTGTCTTGTATTGATCTGGAAGAGATAATCCCTAGGATCTTGTCTTGTACATAGAACTAGTCAGACTTGCTTGTCTTGTCTGTCCTTGAGTCAAAACCACTTTATTATTATTTGCATATCATGGCCATCTGCAGTTTGGGATTTAATGACGAATCGGTTACTCCGGTTGTCGGGGTGGGCAGTCGGCGTAGGACGGCGTCCATGGCGTTGAATAGCTGGGAGCGGGCTAGGACCGTGCTGCTATTCCCAGGACAGGGAGCTAGGATCCCACTGGAGCCGGACTATGGTGTCAGTAGTCCAAGGGGATTGTTACTGGTACCCCGGGAGGTGGCATAGGACATCCTCGGAGTCTCCCTCTTGCTTGTCTTGTTAGCATTTACATGATAGTGGTTATTGTTAGATGGTTGCTAGGATTCCTGTTATTGTTTCTACATATTAATCTCGCTTTTTGCCTAGCTTCATAATTTTGTATTCATATGATCTTATACTTGTCATTACTCTACACTTGATGCATGTCGCGTTTATTATGTTTTGTATATCTATTGCTCAACATGTCGTTGACTTTGTTCCTTGATGTGCAGACACATCAGGTGAGTTCTTCTACGAGGAGCAGGCAGGTGAGGAGATCCCAAAGGATCTCCAACCAGCTGAGGAGGCATGAGAGTGGCGTGCCGATGACGTAGAGTAGCGTCATCATATCTTGGCACGAGAGAGAGACACACTTGATTTCATTAGATTATCTTTCATTCATTATTTCTCTCGTCGAACCTTATATTATATTGACTCTGTTTTCTTTGATTGGCCATGTTTAGTGGGTTGGCCATTGTAATAAATTACTTAACTTTTTAGTTCTGTTTCTCTTTCTTTCAAACTTTAATTTAATGAGATTATTATCCATTGCTTGAGATTCCATATATCTAGAGTTGTTTGGATTCTATTTGTATTGTAGCACATGAGGTTTGAGGTTTGAAATATTAAATCCTCACCGCGGACTACGATCTGTGGGCCCAAAGGAAATTTTTTTTAAATAATCCTAAAATCCACTCTCCGGATCCGGTTATTTCTTTAATCGGGTTCGGGGGACGTGACAGTTAGCTAGAGGCCCTTAGATGTAATTCTAAGTTTCTGTAGCTAGGGGCTTCTCTTGTAGAATTGTGCAACTAAACCTATAATACCCTAAACACCCCTTGGTTCCTTCATTAGCCAAACCAACAAATAAGGGCAATTTAGTTAATTTGCCCCAAACCAAAGGCTATAAACGAAAACCCAGCTCATGATCCCACACCATTTTCCTCCCTCCCTCTCCCATTTCATTTCCCTCTTCTTCCTTCTATTCTCCATTTCAATTCCCTCCATCTCTCTTCCTTCCTTCTTTTTCAAGCTAGGGATTTTCGTGTAGATCTTGGGCTTCCATCACGAAGAAAGCAAGAGAACAAGAGAATTTCTAGAGACCCAGTTATCTACAACAAAGAAGACCCATCTCATCTCATAGATCTCTTGCTTCTCCTCAATTAAAGGTGACTTTCATCTGCTACCTCTAATTCTATGTAGATCTTCCTTATTCTTTTTTATTTTCCCTTTTCTTATGCACTTTTCTCTTTGGGAATGGGTGTAGGAGGTAAAGATCTGGCCATTTGGACATATCTTAGAGGATTTGGAGTGAAGCTTAACCATTTGAGGAGGTTCTTCCCTAATTAGGCAACTCGACATGTCTATATCTGATTGCATGTTTATTATTATGCTTGAATTTGGTGATTTATAGCATGTATGTCTCTTTTCATGGGATTCTGTCAATTGATGTTGATTGGATTGTATGATTTGTAGATCTCCTTCTCTAAGCCTATTTCCATGTTTATGGCTATTGATAGATGAGAAACCCCATTTGGAAGATCAATGGCCCATTTGTGATGATATGATGATGTATGATGGGAATTTCATGTATGGGGATGGATTTTTGGTGGATTGAGATGGAATTGATGGGTTTTGGACGAGAATTGGATGAAAGGAGAAAAATATAGAAACCTAAAATTTCAGAATCTGTATGTACCCGGTCGATCGACCCTTCATGGGTCGACCAATGACACTGTAGACTCCCTTACTTGAGAGCTCTGTCTATCGACTTGCTAAAGAAACCCTAGTGTAGTCAGTCAACTAGGTCCCCCCTTGATTGACCAAGTACATTGCATAACTGAGATGACCTGATTCACTGAACCTCAGATATTCCAATATAATCGGTTGACCGACCCTTCATTTGGGTCGGCGTACACTGCATAACTAAGACAAGTTGACGGGTAGAGTTCTCAGGCCACCCTGTGTACCCAGTTGACTGCCTCCTATGTGGTCGACCGCATACACTGCAGACAGTGTATTCCAGAAACTGATTGTTTTATGATCTGATCTCAGTTATGCGTGGTTGACCTTCCACTTGGACTATGATGAACATGCTAGACATTAACCAAGGGCCGGGCTTAACCTTCACCCATATAGCCACCTAAAGTAGAGTTTAGGATCATGAGATGGAACCTGATCCGGTGCTGACGGATGACCATGGATTCCATTTACCATCAGAAGCACCAAGAACATTTTAATTAAGCATCTAGGGCTCATTTGGCTACTGTCTTGGGTGAAGTAGGACCCTACAGTTGAAGAAGGGGCCAAAGACTTACCTCGCATATGGCCATATTTATTGTTTAATACGGATGAGACATCTTTTATATGTTTATATTCATGGCCATCGAAGCTTTGACTAATAAATATTGTAAGGCAATGATGGATACATTGACAAATGAACTGAAAGATGGGATAATACTAATTAAGTGTATGTAAAAGTGGATTATAAATAGCAATAAGAGGGTAACACCGACATTCCAAACTCTATGGATCATATACTTGACTTGTCTTGTCCCACATGAGCAAAATGAGGCAATCCGGTATGGAGTAGTACCCCCACCTGGAATACTACGTATGGTATACGATGATGTGTTTGAGCACCATAGGTATCTTCAAATACTGAGAAAGCCAGCATTTGGACTGGTGCACTATGATGAGTACAATGGTTGTGATGAGTAATACGACGAGCATAGTAGGTACGAATGGATACCGAAACAGCTAGACATGGGAGCTAGGTGCAGAATGTGTCTTTGGGCATCGAGACAGACATTGACATTGATATCTAACTTGCATAACAGTAGTGCTATATGAACAAACTTTTTGGCCAGAATT
Source organism: Litsea cubeba (assembly GCA_012931725.1). Lineage (NCBI taxonomy): Eukaryota > Viridiplantae > Streptophyta > Magnoliopsida > Laurales > Lauraceae > Litsea > Litsea cubeba. The sequence goes on along the minus strand of CM022952.1, from coordinate 21,713,805 downwards.
TTGGACAACCCCTATGATATTCCTTGAATATTCGGATATTGAAGGGATATCATAGGGGTTGTCTAAAATTCTGGCAAAAAAATTTGTCCATGTAGACTTTTGCTTGCATAATCCTCTTCTAATGCGGGCAACTCTTTGAACGTACGCGACCCACCCTACCTACAAAAAATTGGTCCAACCTAATTAATTCCAAGTATAAACTTGACGCATTTGCCCCAAGCCCAACCTATGGATACATAAGTTGTAGCTATAGTTTCCTAACCCAACCGGTCCGATCAACAGCCCAACCTGATTAGTAACTGGAAGGTAAATGTTTAGACCCAAACTTCCCATTAGGAGTAACAACAAATGAACTTCGTCCAATGTGAGCTAGGCCCAAAATACCAAACTGGTGAGGCTATCGATCATCACATTATACAAGGGCCGGTTCAAATTAAAGCCTTCCCATGCCCTGTTCATTTAGCAATTATGTTCAGTTCCAGATCCAGTCCACCAGCTAAAAAGTTGAGCCCAAACCATCTAATTGATGGGATCTTGGAATACATGTTAAATGCTTTGGGCCGTGCCAGCCCATTTAATTGAACCTTTAGGTATAGTTAAGCCTATCAACCTTTTAGATTCTGGGCTAAAACATCAAGCCCAGGGCCATCCCAACCCTTTTTTATGTGCTGATCGAGCTCTTATTAGAGTGATCAATTTCTTGGGTTAGCTGGTGGAAAAAGGGAGGAAGCATGCAGTACCAGCAACTCAGATTTCCCTTTTGGTAGGGTTAATCTTGCAGTACCAGCAACCAAAGCTTTACCCCCTACATTTGAATTAGGCAGGGCCCAAATTGTAACCTTCATATACTGTATTTTGCCCTAGCAGTATTCACTGTTCACATGCAAAAAAATCATGAAGATCTATTGCATAATGAGCTGGATCCTAGTCTAACAAAAGCTGTTGGGCTTAACACTTCCTAAATTAGTGTCACCCATCCATTCAGTTTATGTCTAACGAGCCATCTCACAACTGTATCACAAGGTGTCAAACGGGTCGGGCTGGGCTAAACGGGTCAGATACTTCTAACCCACATCCAGCCCATTTATTAAAAGAACAAGAAACTCCTAGCCTGCACCCACTATTAATGGGTCAACCAGACCTGACCCACTTTAACCTGCATAACCATTGTGGGTTTCTGTGGGTCGGGCTGACCCTCATAACCCGGATCCATCTAGTATATCAATTGACCCAATCATGGTTTGCCCTACCTTACCCAAACTGACTTGTATGCCTAACTTGAGCCCAATTTCATTTCAACCAACTATTTGAGGATTTTTACCAAAAACAACTATTTGAGGTGCATTACCTAGTTTTCCATTGGTAAAAAGTGTGGCCAATGTCAATTAACCTTTTGGTTGTCCATACATTGAACCGATTAGTGCAAATTCTAGTACTGTTGTGAATGTTTTAACGAAGTCCAACCTTATTTCTAGGATATGAAGCTGGTTAATTACTCGGTTTTCCATTCATAAAAGGTTGGGTCCAATTGGCTAAGGCTCATTCAGCCTTTTCTAGTCCATGGATTGAAACAATCCCATTCAATTTTAGCTCTTTTCTTGTTTATGTCATGTCTTGTCCATTTTATTTTCTTTATATCCACAATCCATATCTAAAGAAAGAAGCGCATATAAAAATACTCTTGAGTAGGCTAATAAAGGGAAAGGGCCTATGTGAGAAAAAACAGAGAAAAGTTAATTATTTAAAGCTTGAGTATAGCACATATCTTTTTTTTTTTTTTTTTTATAAATAACAACTATAGAAGTAGAGTAGCAGAACTAATAGAAACAAAATAAAGTTTTCATTATAAAAAATATCAAAATAAAAATATACTAAAAAGTTAAGTGATAAGTTTTGGTTGGATAGTTGAGGTTGCAATAGAAAGTGGATGTCATTTGGGTCTTATGCCTATTTGGGATTTGGACTAATAATTAAATTTAAAGAAAAGTTTAAATGGGTCATGCAGGGTAATGTAAGTTAGCTAGGTCAACCCAAACCCAACCCTTTTTCCATGGGTCAGAATACCTTGACTCGTGACCGACCCACATATTCTGCGGGTTGGGTTCTTTGTGTCATATACGGATCATGTGTCCCAAGTTTAATGTACCGCGCGTGTTCCATTCGCATGAGGTTCAAGCTTAGCATGTTATGTCTCCTGTCATTGATGATAAATCCAAATATTGTCTTAATTTGTTAGGGTCAAATCTCAGAAATTAATGTAAGAATATTTCAGTTTGTTTAGATAATGGGCCTGTGTTTTGATCTTTGATCTGGATAATGAATTATGAAAACTTAGGTCACCATTTAAGAGAATCAAGATTCTAACGCATTGAAAGTTTATTTGTTGAACAAGAACATTGGGGTTGCTGTTTTTCTGATTCAGGTTAAGTTGACAGGCCTGATTCAGAATTCTTTCTGTTTTCTTTTTATTTATAACATGATTCAAATCCACAACCATGAGATTGCAATAATGAACACCTTTTGTCACATACTCTTATCAATTGGATCAGAAATTATCATCCATAACTTAGTTATCAGTTTTAAAAATAAGCTGAGATCAGTACATATGCTTAAGAAAAAGAAAGCACAATGCAGGCTGCAGGGTAGGTAGCATCAAATCATGGGCATCAGTACCCAGCTTTCTTTACACCACTTCCCAGTTCATAGCAATATCTTCACATCCATTTCCCACTAGAAACCTATTACAATGCCCTGGAATAAGATTAAAAAAAAAAAAATGTTAAAAAAAAATAAAGTAGGAATGAATATACTTCTAGTGGATTAATTTCTTGAGCTGTGGGATTCTTCAGAAAGTAAAAAAGCATGTAGTAGATGCTCATGAGTTTCAGGTTTTCCTAAAGCAACTGGACAGATAAGTGGAAATAAAATGAGGTGATGCCTCTATGCCTCCTATCCCAAATATCTTGTCAAAAACAAGATGTAAGATCAGAAGAGATCGACTTAAGAGTTATAATTTGCAATGGGCTTTCTTTCATGAGAAGGTGGTGAGATGCGTATCCTATTCCAAGTCTGCCTCATACCATGCAAATATGCTCCACTCACCCAAAGGACAGGGCATTGGTATACATTCTCCCTTTGAGCCCAATAGAGGGTGCTAAACAGATTCTCTCTGCAAACTGGAGACATTAGGAGGATAATGGTGAAGTCAATCAGCTGTTTCATTGTGGGGAGAGGTCAGAGGGACCACTAGTTTGAATTGATTGGTGGGCCATGATCACTGCTGATTGTGACCATCAGTTCTTTTCTAGTTGAGTATATACTTGTATGGGGCCCACTTGGGTGATCATCAGGGGATGGAAAGGGCTTGCATGTATGGATAAGGGGGACCAAATCAGCTCGGTTAGATTTTAAATAGTGGATGTATGAGGAGATCACAATCAAGTGTGGTAAAGTGATAAAGAGAGAAATCAAATCAAAATCAGATCATGGATACAGTTCGAATGAGTGCTAGACTGAGCCTAGTGCTGCTGATTCGAGGTGGGTGGGGGATGTGGAAATGGGATGAAAGGTGGGGCCCAGTGGGCTGTCGGTCATATGATGTTGCTCAAGTGAATCAGTTAATTTGGTGATGGCTTGCTTAACATGGGCGGTTGGCCACAGTGTGTTTGCTTGATGCATATATGGATGGATGCATGTATAGACTATTGGCCATAGAGAGAGAGTCCACTGCCGAGAAGTAGTTCTCATGGTTTAATGAGAGGTAACTATTTTAGCTCCTTGTGAAAGTCCATTTGGATCTATTATGTCAATCACAAGAAAACTGGGCAATGAAAAGAACCAATCATGAATTAAGTTTTGGGGAAAAAATCCAGCCCAATCGAATCATTTCCACCCTTCATTTTAGAGCCAGTGTGAAAGGGTGGAGATGATAAGGGCCCCAAAAGGGCCTGAAGTAGTTAACTAAATCACACACACATATGGACAAGGACACCTGTGCGCCCTCCCTTTATGTAAAATCTCAGTTCCATCATATTATCCTAACACTTGATCAAACTTCCACAAGTTTATATATATATATATATATATATATGAGAAATATTCAAGTGAGAACTAGTTCTCACCATGCTTCCGTGAGAACTATTGGTGGGGCCCACTTAGAAACCAATCCAAACCGT
>CM022952.1:21003294-21109530 GCA_012931725.1 Litsea cubeba | reverse complement strand
AAAAAGTGTTGTCTATACAGTTAGGTAGTTAGAATTTGCAACTGAAATAAAGTCTGTCATAATAACAAAATCACTTCAAATGTACAGATCCCATTGGAAAAAATAATTAAAATGTAAAAGAGAAGATGCTGTGAATAACAGAACAGGTAAGCATAAACTAAAAAAAAGAAAGATTAAATAAAAAAAAAGAGGACTGCATAAATAACAGAACAGGCAAGCATGAGAACTTCATTTCAATTCTGCCATTTAAAGACAAAAATAAAATAAATAATAAATAAATAAATGTTGCCTTCCTCACTTTTAGATAGACGAAGCTAAGGGCACATTTTGGCATCGTTTTTACAGGTTCCAAGATGCATTCTCAATGAACCTAACTAATAATGTGGGAAATTGCTGAGTTCCATCTAACGTTGGAAATCATAGCAAAAAAAATCTAATGTTTGTAGTGTAGTCCTGGTGGGATCCATCTGGTGTTGGCAACCATTCTAGTGCCTATCAGTATCTAGAATTAGTATGGAACCCATCTAATGTTAAAATCACCACTAGGCCCATTTAATACTGGTAATCAAGGAAGGACCCATCGAATCTTCAAAAAATTGCATTACAATCCATCTAATTGTACCAATCAAAACCCAGATATGTATCTAGAGATAAATAAGGTCTTTCCCCTCTATAAAAATGAAGAAGAAGAAGAAGAATTACCAGGCGGAAAGAATGCAGGCTTGTGTGCAATTTTTCCCACAGTAGAACTCTTGAGCAGATCAACCTTCAAAATCAGACAGATCATGTTTGCCCAAGCTATGAAAGAGTGGGATACACTCCTAAGCACAGCACAAAAGATGCCTAAGGATCAGCAGAATACTGAAAAAAAAAGTCCAAATTGAATTGAGATGTACCTTCTCAACATATTCCAGCATGTCCATAGCATATGCAATACCAACTATATTATCAATACGCTGCTCATAAACAGGGACCCTAGCAATATGTCCATAAAGCTTGTTAGACTCTGTTGTGATGAATGAAAATTCACAATGATTTTTTGCCCATTAGATATCTGAAATACCTGAGCGAGGCACTAGCATAAATTGCAATAACATCTACTAGGGGCGTCATCACTTCCTTGACATGTGTGTCTTTTATTTCTAACACATTTTCAATCATATCCTGCAAGAGGGTCCATTTTAAGCATTGAAAAACCAATTAAATATCATCGAGATATCAAAAAGGTCTAGAAGGTAGTTAATGATGCATGCCCAAGAAGGGACTAACTGCTGTCACATCAGTAAGAAATACAGTAAAAAAAGAAGAAAGAAGAGATAGGGAAACTTAGCACACTCGGACCACAAAAGGAAAGGAATGGTTTTGGAACCAAACCCTAAGTTTTCTCACATGCACAGGCGCTAAGCCTAAGGGACTGATTTGCTTGGCACATCAAAATACAGCCAAGCATGAGGGTGTTGGCTGTTTCATTCATTATGTATATGAGCATAACATAGTTTTAAACCTTAAGAACAATTAAGACCCTTCACCTTGTAAAGAGACTACATTATGAAGAGCAAAATTAAATGAAGAGGGGTCACAGTATCATATCTCCCATAGACCCCCTATCACTATAAATTATCCTACTGTAATCTCTCATAAAATTATATCTATCTTTTGTGACTCCAATTGTAATCAAGATAAGTTTTAGCAATAAGGACATCTTTGGCCCTGTTTGGACCACTATAGTTCTCCCAGAGCAACAAGAGAAAATGCAAAAAGATGTCAATGGAAGATTAAAAACATTGAATTCATTGGGTACAAGATAACAGAAAGGAACAATAAGAATGAAAGAGAATCTGCCAAATAGGGCAGGAAACTACCACAATTAGCCTGCATGGTACCAATTAACACATAAGACTCACATGCAATACTAACAACAAAACCAGAGCCCATGTTGAAAGGTGAAACATTCATATGCATATAGAAATTCATTACATCCCGCCTTAGTAGATTAAATCCTAATACCAAAGTAGAATAAACATTCATTTTTCTACAAACAGGGTGGGTCAATATCCAACTAAAAAGTGTTTGAAGCTTCCAATGTGCCATTATTTAATAAACCTTTTTTTTTTCGTTCTCAAAGCCTACAGTGGTTCATCCAATAAAAATCGAATTCAATTTCCCTAAAGTCTTGGAGAAACTTGCCCGTTGAGAAAACAAACCCCTGCTTTTTCTTCGGGTTTAAAGACCATCAGAGAACAAGTCTAAAATCGCATCGTCTAAAATCGCATCATATGGAGTAGAGCGAACAGAGTATGCCAAGAAAAGAAAGGAAAACTCGCATCATCTGAAAAACTGATAGCAAAATACAAAGGGGAAAATAAAAAGAACGAAAAGAAGACCTTATGTAGAGCTTCAACCAAAGCTGGAATGATGTAGTCAGACAACCACTTAACATAAGACTCGTCTTGTCCTTGTCCAAGACCCTTCTCTACAGCTAACTTTGCTGAATGTAATAGCTCTGGCATGGCTAAGATACACAAGATAAAAAAACTTAATAAAAATAACCAACTTGAAAATCAACAAATGAAAAGACACTGACACGTTGGGGAAAATTGAGGTATCACACAACTAGGTAACATGATAAAATAAAAGAAAGTTCCCCACACAAGAGTCATACCATATTATTATAGCTTGGAGTTGATCTTTAATGCTCTACCCAACTCCCCCACCCACCATTTGGTTTGTCATAGACAAAGGGCCCTGGACAAACAAAATTTATCTTCTTCCACCACAACAAAAGGCATAAACAAGCAAATAAATGTCATTTACTTTTATCTTGCAAATGGGTAAGTAGTACCCCACCACACCTCCATCACTGAACAATCCAATCAAAAATGATAATGTTTTAAAATATGGCAAAGAATTGATAACAAGCACAAAACTAAGAAAATGATGCACCCCACTTAAGGGTTTGAGATATAATAAACAGAGGGTCAAAAAAAATTATTATCCCCTACAAAATTTGTGAATTACTTTGAGACCCTACAAAATTTTATACAGAAATCCTTGAGTCCATTTTGGTACTTCAATGATATCATAACCTTGGAATGATGAACAAACAAATTGCAATGAAGACACAGAAAGAAGCTTAATTACCTTCCCCATTTGAGTTTGATTCTGTTGCAAGTTTTTTCCATTTATTTCTGCAAAAAAGGAATTTTTTGAACAGTGAGTGTGTTGATAATAGTAGTAGCAGCAGGAGGAGTAGTATTAATTATTTGCCAACCTTAAGTCTGGTTTCTTGCTTCCACATCTCAATCCCCATTGTAAAAGACCTAGAAGAAGTACCTGGCACATTAAGAGAGCATAGTTCATTAATCTTTACAAATAAGTATTTTGATGAAAGGGGCTAAGATGAACCAGTGGATAATCAAATGGATGCTCTTGGGTCTCAACAATCACCTCTACTACATGACTTACAGAGAAGCACATGACTAACAATTACTAGTTCCTACCAATCACAGAACAAGAGAGAGAGAGAGAGAGAGAGAGAGAGAGAGAGAGAGATATTAACAGAGCACATAAAACACTAAACCCCCTTTTTATCCCATCTTTCACCCTAACTAAAATCCCCAATTTTGCAAGGAAAGGAGAAAGAGAGAGAGAGACAAATAGAATCCAGAATTAACCAAATCAAATCAAACCCTCAATATCTGCAGCTTGCTAGAGAAGGCAATGTCGACCCAATCCGGCTGAGAAGACAGGTGCTCGATCTCTGCCCCGGCGGTATAGGCCAGAATTGGATCCAGGCCCCCCTCCACCGGCTGCCCCATCGACGAAAAGTCCCAAATCAGAGCCTGGGAGTCTTCCCGCGCGGTGCAAATGTGGAAGGAGCTGTGTGGCGCCCAGGCGATGGCATTGACAATAGCCAGGTGTCGCTGCAAATATCAAGAGAATTCTTGGGTTGCAACAGGGAAAACAGTATGACAGTGTCAAGGGTCTAAGATACAGCCATTTAATGATTATGACTGATCAGGTTTAGCTTCCAACATCTCTTCCTTTTCCATGTATTCCTTTCTGCACTATATGTGTATTGGCCTTGCTATAAATGTCTTGTTTTAACCCGTTGTGTTACAACAAATTTTGTTCATGCACGATCATGACGGATCCCACATCAAGGGACTATTGATAAATTTGTTCCATACATTTTGGCCATCTCTTCTCAAAGTTCCATCTTTCTTAGTGGAATTTGTAACACCAATTGTGAAGGTGCGTGTTAACCGAACTACTGACTTAATGCAAATTCTTGTTGAGCATAATCTTGTGCAAACCAATAAGTAAGAAGAATGACTAGTAGATCTAGGTACTTAAACTAATGTTCACATCCGGGTACTAGCTTTCTGTAATTTATGTGGATCCATGATGAATGATAATGCATTGAGACCTGTAAGATACAATAGTTTGAATTTGGAAAGGTGGAAACATATTCCTATGACAATTCATTTCAATTTCAGGACTTCATAACTGCCATGTCTTTGGGTTTTTTTTTTTTTCATACTTACAATGATTGTATGCTTAATCTATGCAGTATTGAACAATGGCAATACTTTTCTCGATGTCATGTCCAGCATATGGGAATCCATTCACACTTCGACTTACAATGATTTGCCATTACTTGTATTTTAACAGGACCTATATATTATATATATACTCAAGCATTTCTTTTTTATATAAACAAATTTTATCATCACAAAGCCGACCTTGAATAGATGGGATATGACTTAATTGTAATGATAATGTGCTGATGATGAAGGCACCTAGTTGCAAGAATCATCAGCTTTGGCTGTTCTACTCTTATTCTGCTGAGAGTGAGAACCTTACTGTAGCTCCTGATGCTTGGTATTATGCTTACTGATTTAGTTCTCTCCTGCTTGGTGAAATTTTGCATATAAGTAGGAATCTACATGCAGGGAATGAAATAATTCTCAGCATGAGGATGTATTAGTGCCATGGGTGGACCGCATCTTGGAATAATGGAACTATTGCCAATGGGAAAGTAAAAAGCCCTTCATTCAGCGGACCCCATGATAATGGACAGGTAATGAGGAGAAAAATGCTGGCCTGATCAACATCCGAGTGAATTAAAACCAATATTGGATGATCAGGATCTTCCAAAATTGAATGATTTCATGTGAATCAATAGAGTGGCCCCTCATATCAAAAGCAAAGGTTACTGCATCAGAATCTATTCAGATTGAAGGCCTGTGACAGGGTGAGAATCATCAAATTCCTAATCTACATGCATATGCAAGCATGTTTATATCTATGAATGCATGCATATGCACTTGCATATGGAGGGTTCATTACAATCAGAAGACATTGAGACATTTGGTAAGAGTAGGTTATTGCTAGCTAGCAGTTATCTTCAGTAGTCAATGGTGTTACTAACCTATTAGCACAATAGCCCATGCTAAGCACGGTCGTGTTCACCAAAAATTATAAAATATTTTCACACTTGATACCCATCTCGATTTGATGAATGAAGGCTCTGTTTATCAGCTTCTTTACAGAAGCATGGCTCTGTTTTTCTCTTCTTGTTGGTTTCTCTTGACCGGCTTTCTCTTCTCTGTCATCAGGCTTGTAACAAGATACTTTTTCAGGTAGTAAGAGCTCCATCTTTGAATTATCATATAGAAAACGGTTCGCAGAAGGATGATTCAAGTTGCAGTCTTCTTCCCAAGAAAGATGATGAAATTGTCTCACCATCAAATGTATCAAGATGCTTTGATTCCACACCTGAAGTTATTGAATTTAAGGATTCAGAGTATGACGGGTTCGAAGAAAAGGAGACTACTCCTCCAAGTTTCAGTATTAAGTTTCAGTTCTAGAGTTCTGAAGATATCAGAAGAAGCATTGAGGAATTTGATGTTGCTAATGACCAGGAAAACACACCAAAGACGATGACAAGCTCTCATATCAGAGAATCTTATGTTGCTACAGATGACAATTCTTCTGGCAGAAAGGAGTTATATGATAAAAAATACGAAGGCAGAGTTGTGTTGATTAAAGATTTCCTGCAACTAAACTCAGAATCAGAAATTCCTCTTGAAATACTAAAAACTGGCTGCACAGAAGCTGAATTTCTCAGCAAAGATAATGTCGCTGCGGTGGAAACGTTTGTCAATTCAGAAATCAATACATCTGATAAGAACGACCTTCTGTCAGAGAAAGATTATTATGGTTTTGATTCAGACGCAGAGTCAATTTCTCTCAGTGATGGGCTCTCTCTTAAGAATCAAACAGTAGATTCGAACAGCGACGGGTTCCTGTTCGATACAGATTTCTGTGAGTTCCAACATGTGACTACAAATTGCATGGAAACTGATATACTGATGGGTTTTGTTGGCGGTAAGGAAGAATTAACAGAAGGTATCCAAAAGATGCCAGAAACCCAGTTGAAGTTCTCATGTAATTCTGATGCAGAGTCCATTGGTTTCAGCGACCGGTTTACTTACGTTGGTAATCAAGTGGATGTTTATAAGCTCTACCTCTCGGATACTGAATCCATGGATTTCAGTGAAGGATCTTTTGTTTTGAATCAATCCGGTGTCAATGACTCAACCTTTTCTAATGATTTTCTGTCTGAGAATGATTTCAGTGAACACAAACGCGATTTGGAAGACATCCATAGAGAAGATGGTCAATCAATGGCTGTTGAATCACTGGAATCCGAAGATACCCATTTCCCAATTTCGGATCATTCTGATAGAGAATCTTAGAAAGCAGGTAGAACTGATGATACAACACTGTCTAATAAGTTTCTATCTGAGATGGACTTGTGCGAAAACAGAAGGGAATTGGAAGGCTTTAACACAAAAGAAGCAGAGCTAGATGATGATTCAAAGGAACCCAGTACAAACAATTCACAGAATAATCCATCGACTTCAGATTCCGACGATATGAATGGACTGGAGTCTCTCTGGGAACATCAGGACCTGATCGAACAGCTGAGGTTATTGACCAAGTTGTGTAAATACTCTGCCATAAACGTTAAACAACTTCAACATGGGGATGTTATCTTTCTTTCTTGGTATACTAGTCTTGGCAGTGCATGCAAATGCAAGGAACATTGTGGTGATTAAGAAAATTGGTGAGAAAATTAATTAAGAACGCTTTTTATATTATCTTACCTGTGATGTGCACATATACTCCAAGCAAAAGGCAGTGGATCAGGAACATGAAATGATGATTTTGTAGTATGTGTATCAGGTGACACTAATAGAAGTAGTATATAAATTAAGTATTTTGAGTGAAATTGCAATCTCACGGGTGGTGCTCACTTATTTAATGGAATTCATTTATTTTTTTCCATTGATTTAAGGACGAGTCTTCATTTATTTAATGGAATTCATGCTCTTGATGATAGTTTTGAGGTCATGTCTCTTGTTTGTTTTGATTGACAGATGCATAGTAGCTCAATCTTTGACAATGTGGGTAGCAATCTAGTATTTTCTTTCCAATTTCTTGATTTTTTACTATTTTAAGAAATTATTTCTCGTTTCATATCATTAGGATTCTTTACAGGTGGAGTGCTCAACTAACAACTGAACTTTCGATACTTTACAGGTGGTTTGTGGGAAACGCGCGGGAGCCTTTACATGCTTGCTTGATGAAATGGGAAGATATGACTCCCCTGATGCTTCCATATCTGGTGTAAAACCAGATTTCAAGGTCTCTTCACTTGGAGAAGTGTATTCATTATTGGAAGCAAATTTCGAACTGGCTCCTTGATCCCAAATTTTTTCGACGGTAGTGGACGCTATGATGTTTGAATACTTCAAATAAGCAATATACCATGTCATATTTTTAGGAAGGCAACATATGAATGTTCTTCAAGCTTGATTTATCTTTTCTTGCTCTTTTATATTTGATAAGTAATATATGTGGAAGGGAACAAAGAAGAGATTGTTTTGATAAGTAATATATGTGGTAGGTACCTTCGCGAATAAATCCCAATGGAAGAAGACGAAAAGTGTGTGAATCTTGTAAATGAACAAACAAGAATTCCCTCATTATTTTGGTATTGATTTGAATGGATGATCATTTTCATGTATTTCTTTTCCCATGGCCTATCTAGCTTGTATAGACTGTAAGTCCAGTGTTTTTTGTTTTTAACTGTAGGTCAAGTGTTTATTTGCAGGTTCTGTTTACATTTTTTATTTTAATTTATTAATTTGTATTTGTAGCAATAAAAAAATGTGGATTTAATTTTTTTAAATTAAAAAATAATTAATTTTTTTTATAAAAAAAACAATTAAGGCGCGTCTTGCTAGCCGTAAATTGAAACTCGCCAATTCTATAATGGCCTGCATTTGCAAGTTGTAAAAACATATACTTAATTACGGCTTACATTTGGAGCCGTTAATCAGATTGTACACAACCCATTTACAGCCCACAGATGCAAGCTGTGTAAAACATTTTTCGTTTTAAGTATTCACGGCTTATTAGGTGTGCCATAAACTTAAGCACACCAATGCTTTAACGGCACTCAGTTTGTGTCATAAAAGTTTAGTATTTACGACCTGCTTAGTAGGCCATAAATCTGGTCCAAAAAGTCCTAAGAGCATCATTTTCGGCGTGCATTGATCCTACTTACGGCCTGTATATGCACGCTGTAATTACATCGAACCTTTTACGGCGTGCATTGCACGCTGTAAAAGCCCTGAAATGGTGTAGTGTTATGTCTCCTCTAAAATAGGCCCTTGTTAACCTACTATATCTTCTACTCTTATAAACGAGAGAAAGATGATGTGCTTTTTACTTTTTTTTCACTGCACACCTAGCCAATCAAATGTAAGATGTGGGCCCCACTTATTTTTTATTTTTTTCACTACTTTTATTTCTATCTACTCTTATAAAAGAGAGAAAGACGATGTGCTTTTTAACTTTTTTTTCACTACACACCTAGCCAATCAAATGTAAGATGTGGGCCCCACTTACTTTTTATACTTTTTGTTTTTTTCACTTACTTTTTTCACTACTTTTATTTATTACTAAAACACAATTGCTAGCCAGAATTTTGCCCAATGAATGAACGGTCAAAACCCACCCTAACAGTGAAGATCTCAGCTAGCCTATGGCCATCACTGTTGACACCAAAAATGTCACTTTGCCTTTTCAAGATCCAAAGAGCTACATGAAGTCGCAACCTGCCATAAATAGGCAATGCTGCTTCCAAAAATCAAATCTTGTCATAATCAAACAAAAACCGCAAGATTCTTCCAGACAGCCAAAAGAGGAGTACACAAGAAGTTTCGGGCCATTTCAAAATCATTTGGCCTAACTTCGCTTCTCCGACAGCCGAAAAGGAGCTCTCGGCGGCAAAAGCTCTCCGGGACCATGGTTCCCAAGACAGAGCCTATGGATCATCTTAAAATGACTCCAATAGGTTCCCTGTCAAATTTCAAGTCAATCGGACATCGGTTGACCGCACATCAAACCGCGACATCTTCATCGCGACAAAAAGCAAGTCTACAGGTGATAGGACCCCAAACGGCTTCAAAACTCAAACAAAAGCCTATGGTTGGTCTTATTTATTGCTCAGGAGGCTTCACACCAAATTTCAGGTCATTCCGACATCGTTTGACCCAGTTTCAGCTTCTGACGGAAAATCGGCAACTCTGCGCGACAAAGTCTTCGGCTTTCTCAGGAAATTGGAAACTTTGCAAAATAAAATGCAAGGATTCTCATCAGGTTTCCTACAAATAAATCAGGCCAATAAATGGTCAAAATGTCAAGGAAAAGTACAGAAGAAAAAAGAATCGAAAAACAGCAAAAACGGACGCAAAACGGGACACGAAAGGGGGAAAACCCCCCCAGGGTCGCAGACCCCTGCGACCCTGGGCCAGGGTCGCCGGCGACCTTGGAACCCGGGGTCGCCGGGAAAGCCCCGGAAACCCCGGTTTTCGCCGTTTTTTTCGCGATTCGAAGAGCCCAGCCTCTGGTACTTTCCAAAATTCATGCTTTTGAGACACCAAGTCCTCTGACATCCGTCCAAAACACGGGTAAATCATCAAGAGTATCGAAGACAGTATTGATCGCCACCCGGTCAACCAAAAAAATGTGCTTTCTACCCGACCGATCGAGAAATCGACAGGACAGATGGCACCGACCCGCTGTTGGCAACAAACACCTGAAATTACATGGTCATCTGATGTCGATCTACATGAAGATCCATCGATGATCATCGACAGAAGAATTCCAAAAGACGTGGCACGGCCCGCGACTCTTCAGCTGCTCGGCGACCACTTAATGCGATTAATTGACTAACTTTATTACAGTCATTAATCCATTTCTTTGGACGGCCCAATCAGAAGCAATCATTCGGGAGTTACAAGTCAAGAAATTCATGGCATTTAACCCATGAAACTCCTCCCATCATGGCGATTAAAGGCGATTAAATGCCCTCAATCTCCTCCGGCCAATCAGAAGCCAAGAAAAAGGAGTTACAAAATAAACAATTCAATTTTGTAACTCCTCCCATTATGCGGCTTAATGATAATAAAAGCCCATAAACCCACCTAAAAGGCTACCTAAAAGCCTATAAATAGGAGGGCTCTCCAAGAAGAAGAAAAATCAGAAACATCAGAGAAAAAAGCACAAGCACACAGACAGAAATCCAGAGAAAGGAAAAAGAGAGAAAACTCTGCGGAAGTTCTACACCGGCCACCGCAACAAGGTGACAAAAGTCCCTTGGGGGGTACCCCCCCCAAGGTCCTTGCCTTCTCCTCCTGCCTCCAAATGGCTTAGATGTGGCTTTTCAGCTCGTCTACTCGGCTTTTTATTGGATATAGGACCTCCTTTTGGTCTTTGTCTTCTAAAAACCCGAGGTTATAGCCAAGCCAAGCGAATCAATAGCATCCTCTGTTCTCATCTGCATGGATGATGGCGAAGCCCACATATGGCTTGCGACCGTCAATCTAAACGAGTCCTCCACAATCTCCTGAGAAGTTAGATCCTCTTTTTCTTGCTTTTCATTGTAGTTTGTATTTTTTCAAAAGAGACAAAAATCACAATTCTTGTCTTTCATTGTTGATAAGGATTGTAAATCGGCTATAAACGCCAAAGTCGGCTATAAACGCCCAAAATCGGCTATAAACGCCAAAATCGGCTATAAATGCCAAAAAATCGCCTTTCACGGCAAACCAAGAAAATGTCTCTTTTCTTAAATATATGTGCAATGGAAAACTTGAAAGAAGTTGATTTCCTTTTTACTTGCGAAGGTTGATCTCCGGATCACCACTTGCAATTCCAAGTAAAAATAGAAAATCTGGCACACCCACAAAAAAAGAAATGTTGATGCACGCCCCCTTTGCCCCCCGGTTACGAAAGGGTCGGAACCAAACGGACTCCCACGTCCGCCGACCTCGGCAGGAGCCCGGGGCATCCGGGAGCGCGGTCCATCAATCACAAAATGATAAAATTAGTGGGCATTTTAATAGAAATATATATATATATCCTCTACTATTATAAAGGTGATTTAACGGGAAAAACCCTCAAAAATAGGGTATTGTTGCAATTGGCCCTAGTAAAGAATATCACCCTGATTGGGCCCTAAATCTACGTTTCCCTTTTTTTTTTTTTGTCTTTTAGCGCAATAGACGATATCGACTATAACTGCGCAATTCTTAACCCCACCAACTCGCACTGTCTCTGTCTCCTTTTCCTCTTTTCCCTTTTCCCTTTCCCTTTCATCATCATTGTCGTCTTCTCTCTTCTCAACGGTGGTCCCAGACGGTGGTCCCAGGGTATCAATCGCTCCAACTTTTCTCAACATTATCCTATAGGGTGATGTACATGGAGGTATGATTCTGTTCGTCGTTGTATTTGTGCCCTAGGAATATTTGTACCCTAAATTTGCAGTGGGATTTATTGTGTTTTAATGGGTTTTGATTGTTTGGAAGGGAGCGACCTTGCAATCTCCTTCTAACTCTGTATTTTCATTAAAATGCAATCTCATTCACACTTTCTAGTTTGCCCATTTAGAAATGGCTGCACCGAAGTTGAGCGCTGCTATTTGTTCATTTTTTGTGGGGTTATATGGAATCATAGTACATTGGTTTTGAATTAAGATAACTTCTCAATGGAATTTACCAACTGGATTCCAAATAACAAAGTAGAAGCAGCCCACTCTTTGATTTGAGGATGAAAATTTTCACTTGTGAAGCATTGGATCCATGCTTTCTATATTCAGTGATTTTTTCCTTTTTAAAAATGTAGCAAGTGCAGTTGTCTAACCTAAAGAAAGTAATAATTTGACACAATCACAGTCGATGAGAACCACACATCACTTCTCCAAAAACATATACTGGATATATGTTTTTCCTCCTCATTTACTTGAAATCCAACTGCATTATCAATCAAACAAATATTCATATGTATCCATGATGGGATAGAAATGCTTGGCATGTTATATAGAACTTCGTATTTCTCGAACCTCATTCTTTTTTCTGAAAAGTGATGACTTTTATTAATAAGAGCAAAGAACACAAAAAGGAGACATACAACCAAAATAACACATATTATTAGCTATCTTCTGACTCATTTGAGAACATTCTTCCCTGACTTCATGCATCCAAGCTTCCTGCAAAACAACATTATCATTACATAGATCAGCATTAGATTGGTGTTTTTGAAATTCAGGCTCTTGAAGAGAGTAGGGTGGGGTGGGGTGAGTTTGGTCAAGTTATCAGCTGTGTTTATGGCCTTCTTCTAATAAACTGTTTTTCCCAAGATTCTACTTTCTTGGCCACATTGATTGGAGTTGTGGCCGAGAGATTCATCTTATTAGAGATAAAGTATCGAGACTCATCTCCAGGGGCCCCAGATAATTTGGATTAAAAATCTGGTCTGGTGGCAGCACACATAGTTGACATAATGCAATTGTTATGAAAGGAAAATCCCTCTGGAAATGCTTGCAAGATGGCATTAACTAGCCCATTTTTGAACTTCTTGTCAGATGAGAATAGCTTGCCAGACATCACACTTTAACATACCTAGAGATGGGAAAAGACATCAGAAAAATGTTTTATGCCTAACCAACCTAGTCTGTCTCACCAAACAAAATGAGGTGTGGATCGCTTATACAGAAACTACGCAAACCAGTAGTACCAAACACTTCCAAATTTTATGAATAACTTGATGGACATCTGATTTGATTGCTTCGGATTTATATATCTATTATGATATGACTTTTTGATATAAATGTTTTAAGTTTAGTTTTAATTGGGGCCATATGTTTAAATGGAATTAAATTCGTGAAAATCATATAGTCAAATGGGTTATAATGAAACAATTTTAAACAGGTAAGGGGTGAGGGTTATAAGGTGGATATGCCATCAAAAGGAAGATCATGTGATAGTCAGTTGTGGATCTTCATCTTTATTATCCAATTTTAGATACTATCATATAAATAAATTTTTCTGAATAGACTTCGAATCAAATTAACTTTTACTGACTGACTAGTTTTCAAAGATATGCTATCTTATAAAGAGGGTGAGACTAGTGTGTTTTTCCTATTCATTTCTCAACATTAGACTAGTCCAAGACATGACATTTGTTTAAGACATGACATTTGTTTAATCAATGTGATTAGACTAGCAATTAGAGAGATCCAAACAACTCTGAATATGCTACGGATTTTGTAGATTTTTGACTTGATATTTTCCTAATAGTTCCAATCTGAATGGGGGTCTCCGAATAGACGTTGAATATCAGCATTCAACAAGTGATTAGACATGCCATTTTGTACGTGATTTGGTGAGTAATTAGAGAGATATTATAATACCCTAGAGTAGTCTATAAAATGACTTTTTGTCACCTAAAAATTCCATGAGAGGTTGGCATGTAACTGAGCAATTAGACGTTCAGACCGTAGTCATTACCCATGTCATGGGAAATCTTGCGTAGGAAATCTTGTGAAAAGGTAAAAGATGTTAGTTGTGCCTTGTTACCTAACAGTACCTTGCTCGCTTTCCTATTATAAGTAACAGTACCATACATATTCACTGAGAATCTCAGTGTGTCATAGGTAACTTGAGCAAACCAAGGAAGGCTTAGCCCCATCTCTCTGGGGGGCTGTTTGCCTACTTGGCATTGAATTAGTTAAAATTCATTATATTCCTAAAGTTTAATTTTCAAGTATAAAAAAAGGAAGTTGTTTAAAGGCATCTTACAAAACTTGATCTCCAATCCTTCAATGTTGACCACATGAGAGATAGGGATGCCTTAAAAACTTAATAAATTCAATACCAACTAAACAAACGGGCAGCAAACTATGATACAATTAAGGATAGGCTTGTTTCGGTTTTGGTTGAGACTTTGGCCAATTTTTGTGATATGAGACTTAGCTACACTCCGGCTCAGGCCATTGGTAACTCCTCCTTACATATCTATACTATTCTATTGTACACGTTTGTATTTGTGTGAATTCTTGGATTACATGTTCCATTTGCAATAAATTTTTTGGGGCCTTCTAGACAGATAAGTGTAAAAAGTTCATTCCATTTTTTTAATAAAAGTAGCGGATAATTTATGAGGGAGTATGTTTGTAATCACCAACTTAGCTCAGGGCTTAGATTATGAATTTAGAATCGAGCTTGGACTTGGTAATCCAAGCTGTAACTAAGCAGGGGCTTATCTATATTCATTTCTGGCCGAGCTTTATTACTTATTAGGAAATTATTTTGCCACAACTGCACAAGTTGCTGCCCTATAATGCATGGCCCATACTCCGAATAGTCAAAACTAATTTGATTGTCCACTGTCCATATTAATTGGCCAATTATCACATTTGATATTTTGCAGGTTCATGAAGAAAACAGTGCCGATGGGTCCAATGTACTCCTCTTCCAGCAAACAAATCATATTTCGGAGGGAATTCGTCAAGGAGAGGTATATCGTAAATACAAATATGGTCTCTACTTATAACTTCAATATCTTTTAATTTTTTTTAGGGTTGTATTGTCCATGGAATCTGTTCAATGGTTATTGTTCTTACCAGAAATTCGGACGCATGAGGTGTATCCCAACAAACCCCGATAAACATGTATGGGTGCTTACAGAAAATCAAAAGCGATACATACGACAAACGGGTCTACACCACTTGGCAGGCATGGATCGTATGGTCATAGACCGTGCCTTGATAACAGCTTTGATTGAGAGGTGGCGTCCAGAAACAAATTCATTCCATTTGCCAACCGGTGAAGCAACTATAACACTTGAAGATGTTGCTTATATCTATGGCTTGCCAGTCGATGGCCCGATCGTAACTGGACGGACATTTTAGGGTAGATATGTAGAGCCAGTTTGTCAAGAGTTGATTGGGATCACGCCACAGAAGAAGCAAGACTATTTTGGCATAACGATAAAATTTAAGTGGCTTGAGGACAACTTTAGCCCTGCTGCCTTGGAGGATGAGGATAGGAAGAAACACAAAGATGATGAGATTAGAGCCACCCGGGCATATCTTTTTTTTTTTTGGTGTCCGGTCAAATATTCACACAGACTTCCGGTGCGAGGGGGCCTGCTTATCTGCTTGAATTGTTTAGAGAATTCAAGCCTTATGCATGGGCCCCCGCATGTCTTGCAAACCTTTATAGAATGTTGGCAAAGGCAACTTGGTGGGGCGAGGAGAAGAAAGAGGATGCAGGAAAGAAGAAAGAGGATGAAGGTAAGAAGAAAGTTTCGCAGGAGGGGGACAGTAAGTCCTGCAGAACACCAACGGGGCCTTTGTAGCTTATACATGTGATTAATTTTCAAACTTACATTGCAAAAGGTTGCATAATTTAAAACCTAACTAAAGCCTATGTCTTAATGTTTTCCATTGCAGATATGGGCTTATTCTCGAATGACTATTGGACGGTGTCCTCTGCCAGATCGAGCTTGGAAGAAAGACATAAAATTTCCACTTTTCAAGACATGGCATAGGAGGCTTGGGGAACACCCATACACAGCATCGGTCAGTGAAGTAAGACACCAACTAAACACCTTGCCGGCTGATAGGGTAAATATATTAGTGTTTTCAAACATAATTGTACATAATTATTACTTTCTTTCCTCATTACATTTGCCTAATGTCTTCTTTTTAAATGGTATGCAGTTCACTTGGCAGCCGTACAATAACTACAGCAAGAAATTCCGATTGAGCGTGCCCAAAGGGGATCGGGATCTTTTTTCTAAATCGACCGTGCTCGTGTGGTACTAGATTGTTGAGTGGCATAACACGTGGCGAGTCATGAAGCAATTTGGCCTCAAGTAACTAGTCCCCCCCCCCTTCAATTTGCCATACGTGAGAAGAGAATGTATAGAGAGGATTGTAATTGACTACAGCTTGCATATGGATGAAGAGATAGCAGCATTGTGGGCTGCAAGAAGGCAACTCGGATTACGCGGAGAGGAGTGCACTCAGTCTATACATTCAGAAGATTACTTCGTCTGGTATGTTGCCAACACACTCTAACACATAGGAAGGGTTGGACAAAGTGATGTTAATGAGGCTGAAGTACATGCACAGCATACCTACATGTGTGTCCCACAAAAATGTGTAAGTATTGAATGTAAAGGAATTGATGTTTTCCTTTTATATGGTAGTAATATTGCTTCTTTTTGCATGACATAAATTCCTATACATGAATCCAGGTTGAACAACTTGTTGCACGTTTAGAGTAGTCATGTGATCGGTCCGACAGGAGGAAGAAGGGCTTATCAAGTCTGGCGGACTCGATCCGGAAAAAACTTAAGACGTTCAAGGCAGCATTCGGGACAAAATTCGAAAACTTCAACATGGAAGATGGCAACAGCTCAGTGTCCGATGAGGATGTAGAGAAGGTAATCTGCCGATAACTTTTCTAGATTTTATTGAAATGCAATCTGACTCTGTCTGTACTGTTTACTTTCAGACAAAAACTGAAACCCCTCATAATGGTTCATCTCAAAAGGTTTCCCCTCAAACGGCTCCTAATACTGATGCTGGTCCATCTTGCTCTGTTCCCGATCAGAATGTTCAAGAGACCGATGCTGCTCCATTCCAAATTGATCCCCCTCATATGGCTGCCGATACACCTACATCTCCCTCCTACAATATTCCCTCTCATGCGAGATTCAAGAAACCAGCTCTTAAAAGTCCAAAAGCGAAAACTTACATGAGAAAGGGAAAAAAACGTCGTGACAACGTTCAAAGCGAGGGTCATCCATCATACGTACCACCATTTGAAGAGGTGCTCGACAAACCGCCACTAGCCAGGGTACTGTTTGACACTCCGGTGTTAGTTCATAGTGATTCCACAATAGTTGCTGCCGCCTCGATGGCTAGTGTAATGTTGTTGATTTGGAGAATCAAGCGCCTGCCCCGTATGCGTAAAGTCCCCGTAAAGTTCTCCGACTTCTCTCATTCTATGGTGCATTCGGGTTACGTATTAAATGAACAGGAACAATTTCTGGTGCAGGGTTTTAAGGAATATTATAGTACAAAGTAAGTATGGAAGTTTATTTTACTGTGTTTCAAACTGTACCCAATACTCATGTCCTACCCATGTCAAAGCTACTTATTAATAAAATATCTGTCATGTAGGGAGTCTGAACTAGCCAGCATTTGTACCATGGTCTCCAGCCGCGATTTAAAGAATACACTTGACGAGGGAACTTGGCTAGACACTAATCTTATGTACTATTACTTTGAGATCCTAAGAACATGGTGTCCAACCGTTTTCATCGCGGACCCCAGTATATCTATAAGTCTAGGCTGAACTGTCCTTCACATTGAATTTTAATAACACCTCGATTACGCATTGTCCTTTATATTGAAAATATTCATTGATTTGGTGGTAAAACTCAATGCAGAGTTGGTGGCAGGAGGGTTCTGCTACCAGTGCTGAAGCTACATTCTGCAAGCAAGGCCATGTTGACAGCAAAAATGTCACTTTGCCTCTTCAAGATCCAAAGAGCTATATGAAGTCGCAACCTGCCATAAATAGGCAATGCTACTTCTAAAAAATCAAATCTTGTCAAAATCAAACAAAAACTGCAAGATCCGTCAAGACAGCCAAAAGAGGAGTACACAAGAAGTTTCGGGCCATTTCAAAATCATTTGGCCTAACTTCGCTTCTCCGGCAGCTGAAAAGGAGCTCCCGGCGGCGAAAGCATCGGAGACACCAAATCTTCGATCAGAGCCGATGGATGGTCTCAAAATACATCCAAAAGGCTCCACATCAACCCTCGAACAGCTAAATCAAGCCTCTCGGCGGCAAGAACCACCGAGGCCATCACTCATCAGATAGAGCACATGGACGGCTTCAAAATGCTCACAAATGGTTACACGTCAAATTTCAGGTCATTTCGACAACATTTGACCAGACTTTGACACTCGAAAGCTAAATCAGGCCTCTCGGCGGCGAAGCTCCCCGAGACCATGGTTTCCAAGATAGAGCCTATGGATCATCTTAAAATGACTCCAATAGGTTCCCTATCAAATTTCAAGTCAATCAGACATCGGTTGACCGCACATCAAGCCGCGACATCTTCAACGCGACAAAAGCAAGTCTACTGGTGATAGGACCCCAAACGGCTTCAAAACTCAAACAAAAGCCTATGGTTGTCTTATTTATTGCTCAGGAGGCTTCACACCAAATTTCAGGTCATTCCGACATCGTTTGACCCAGTTTCAGCTTCTGACGGAAAATCGGCAGTTCTGCGCGACAAAGTCTTCGGCTTTCTCAGAAAATTGGAAACTTTGCAAAATAAAATGCAAGGATTCTCATCAGGTTTTCTACAAGAAAATCAGGCCAATAAATGATCAAAAATTTCAAGGAAAAATACAGAAGAAAAAGAAATTGAAAAACAGCAAAAACGGACACAAAATGGGACAAAAGGGGGGAAAACCCCCCAGGGTCGCCAGCCCTGCGACCCTGGGCCAAGGTCGCCGGCGGCCCTGGAGCCCGGGATCGCCGGGAGGGCCCCGGAAACCCCGTTTTTCGCCTGGTTTTTTCGCGATTCGAAGCGTCCGACCTCTGGTATTTTCCAAAATTCATACTTTTGAGACACCAAATCCTCTGACATCCGTCAAAAACACGGGTCAATCATCAAGAGTATCAAAATCAACATTGATCGCCAACCGGTCAACCAAAAAAAGTGTGCTTTCTACCCGACGATCGAGAAATCGACAGGACAGATGGCACCGACCCGCTGTTGGCAACCAACACCTGAAGTTACATGGTCATCCGATGTCGATCTACATGAAGATCCATCGATGATCATCGCCAGAAGAATCCCAAAAGACGCGGCACGGCCCGCGACTCTTCAACTGCTCGGCGACCACTTAATGTGATTAATTGACTAGCTTTATTACAGTCATTAATCCATTTCTTTGGACGGCCCGATCAGAAGCAAGCATCCGGGAGTTACAAGTCAAGAGATTCATGGCATTTAACCCATGAAACTCCTCCCATCATAGGCGATTAAAGGCGATTAAATGCCCTCAATCTCCTCCGGCCAATCAGAAGCCAAGAAAAAGGAGTTACAAAATAAAGGAATTAAATCCTGTAACTCCTCCCATTATGCGGCTTAATGACAATAAAAGCCCATAAACCCTCCTAAATGGCTACCAAAAAGCTTATAAATAGGAGAGCACTCCAAGAAGAAAAAACACACAACAGACTGCAGAAAATCCGGAAACTCAGACAGAAAAAGGCATCAGAAATCTAAGAGAAAAAAAGAGAGAAAACTCTGCGGAAGTTCTACACCGACCACCGCTACAAGGTGACAAAAGTCCCTTGGGGGGTACCCCACCCCCCCCCCCAAGGTCCTTGCCTTCTCCTTCTGCCTCCAATGGCTTAGACGTGGCTTTTCAGCCCGTCTACTTGGCTTTTTATTGGACATAGGACCTCCTCTTGGTCTCTGTCCTCTAAAAACCTGAAGTTATAGCCAAGCCGAGCGAATCAATAGCATCCTCTGTTCTCATCTGCATGGATGATGGCGAAGTCCACATATGGCTTGCGACCGTCAATCTGAACGGGTCCCCCACAATCTCCTGAGAAGTTAGATCCTCCTTTTCTTGCTTTTCATTGTAGTTTGTATTTTTTCAAAAGAGACAAAAATCACAACTCTTGTCTTTCATTATTGATAAGGATTGTAATTCGGCTATAAACGCCAAAATCGGCTATAAACGCCAAAAATCGGCTATAAACGCCAAAATCGGCTATAAATGCCAAAAAGTCGCCTTTCACGTCAAATCAAGAAAATGTCTCTTTTCTTAAATATATGTGCAATGGAAAACTTGAAAGAAGTTGATTTCCTTTTTACTTGCGAAGGTTGATCTCCGGATCACCACTTGCAATTCCAAGTAAAATAGAAAATCTGGCACACCCACACAAAAGAAATGTTGATGCACGCCTCTGCCCCCCGGTTACGAAAGGGTCGGACCCAAATGGACTCCCACCTCCGCCGACCTCGGTAGAACCGAGCGGAAGCGCTGGTCCATCAAGCTGGCACACCCGGTGGGACCTGTTCATTTGAGAACACGATGCTAGAAATGAAATATTTGCATATCATATCTATTGTTCTATGCTTATACTTCTTTTCTTGATTCCTTGGCTACTTTCTAATTGGTGGCCTATGTTGGATTCCGCATCTAAAAAAAATGAGATGAGATTTTTTGGAAATTTCTAATTCTTTGAATTTATTTCCACCCTTTCTCTTTTCAAAAAAAAATCAGATTTTTCATTTTGGATTCAAAATTGAGAAACCTTGATCCTTTCCTATCGTTCATCGTACTTGCAGAAATGTTGAGCCTGTTCGACTAAGGTTTTGGGCCATCGTTTCTCTTCGATGAGTTCATTAAAGATCTAAAAAAAAAACAAAAAATTAGATTTCTCGGTTTGAATTCAAAATTGAGAAACCTTGATCCTTTCCTATCATTCATCGTGCTTGCAGAAATATTGAGGCCGATCGACTAAGGTTTTGGGCCATCGTTTCTCTTCGATGAGTTCATTAAAGATCTAAAAAAAAAATAAAAATTAGATTTCTCAGTTTGAATTCAAAATTGAGAAACCTTGATCCTTTCCTATCGTTCATCGTGCTTGCAGAAATGTTGAGCCTGTTCGACTAAGGTTTTGGGCCATCGTTTCTCTTCGATGAGTTCATTAAAGATCTAAAAAAAAAAACAAAAAATTAGATTTCTCAGTTTGAATTCAAAATTGAGAAACCTTGATCCTTTCCTATCGTTCATCGTGCTTGCAGAAATGTTGAGCCTGTTCGACTAAGGTTTTGGGCCATCGTTTCTCTTCGATGAGTTCATTAAAGATCTAAAAAAAAAACAAAAAATTAGATTTCTCGGTTTGAATTCAAAATTGAGAAACCTTGATCCTTTCCTATCGTTCATCGTGCTTGCAGAAATGTTGAGCCTGTTCGACTAAGGTTTTGGGCCATCGTTTCTCTTCGATGAGTTCATTAAAGATCTAAAAAAAAAAAAACAAAAAATTAGATTTCTCGGTTTGAATTCAAAATTGAGAAACCTTGATCCTTTCCTATCGTTCATCGTGCTTGCAGAAATGTTGAGCCTGTTCGACTAAGGTTTTGGGCCATCATTTCTCTTCGATGAGTTCATTAAAGATCTAAAAAAAAAAAAAAAAAATTAGATTTCTCAGTTTGAATTCAAAATTGAGAAACCTTGATCCTTTCCTATCGTTCATCGTACTTGCAGAAATGTTGAGCCTGTTCGACTAAGGTTTTGGGCCATCGTTTCTCTTCGATGAGTTCATTAAAAATCTAAAAAAAAAACAAAAAATTAGATTTCTCGGTTTGAATTCAAAATTGAGAAACCTTGATCCTTTCCTATCGTTCATCGTGCTTGCAGAAATGTTGAGCCTGTTCAACTAAGGTTTTGGGCCACCGTTTCTCTTCGATGAGTTCATTAAAGATCTAAAAAAAAACAAACAAACAAAAATCAGATTTTTCATTTTGGATTCAAAATTGAGAAACCTTGATCCTTTCCTATCGTTCATCGTGCTTGTAAAAATGTTGAGCCTGTTCGACTAAGGTTTTGGGCCATCGTTTCTCTTCGATGAGTTCGTTAAAGATCTAAAAAAAAAACAAACAAACAAAAATCAGATTTTTCATTTTGGATTCAAAATTGAGAAACCTTGATCCTTTCCTATCGTTCATCGTGCTTGTAAAAATGTTGAGCCTGTTCGACTAAGGTTTTGGGCCATCGTTTCTCTTCGATGAGTTCATTAAAGATCTAAAAAAAATTATATATATATATAAAACAGAAAAAAGACATAGACCACTAAGGTTAAACCAACTGCGTTCTTGGATCATGGTTGATTCAAGAAAAGCCTTGTCCAGAGTGTGGAGACAGCTTGACTGTTCTAGGCAAGGGTCCTCCAAACGGGTTCATTAAGTAATCCTACCCTTACTTGGGGGCAATTCTATCAATCGAGATTTCATAAGACCGGGTTAGGAGGCCTATGTGTACTCTCTCGTCTTTTAAATAAAAATTTTTCAAAATAAAATTTTTTAAAAATAAAATTTTAAAATAAAAAATAAAAATAAAAATTTAAAAAAATAATAAATAAATAAATAAAAGTTTTTTTTAAAAAAATCTTAAAAAAAAGAAAAATCTTCAAAAAAAAAAACTTCCGTCATTTTGGGTTTAGATTGGAGAAATCTTGGTCTTCTCCTTTCTGAGCACTGGCGCTCGCGGAAATCGCTGAGCCCGTGTTCAGATTGGAGTGCCTTTTGCTCTCTTTGATGAACCCGATTTTGGCCTTTCAAAAAAAAAAAAACTCGTCATTTTTGGATTCAGATCCGAGAAATTATGGTTCATTTCCTTCTGAATACTGGCGCTCGCGGAAATCGCTGAGACCGTATTTGGATCGGAATACCATCTGCTCTCTTTGATGAATCCAATCTTGACCTTTCAAAACAGGGAATCTCATCTCATGGATGCGGTCTCCAAACATTTGTGTCTAGCGGTACTAGTACGCCTTTTCAGGGTTTATTGTATTCGCAACCGGCACATTTGTAACTCCAACTTTATATTCTTCTTACCTCGAGTAAGCTCTGCTTCTCGATAAGTCGAATTTAAGTTCACAATTGCTTATAGCAGTCACTGGGACGCTCATTCTGGGCTTACCATACCTGCGATCAGAACAATTGTACCCTCTATGGCTTTTGCCTTCTTCATATTGCTTGGGTCATCTCCCTCGAGCAATTTGAAAAGACAAAACCATAGAACTTCCCATTTATGATCATTATATTCTTGTGATTACTAATGGATGTGGTCTTGTTTCAGAAATTTTTCGAAAAAACTAACAATGGCAGCATCGCTAACCATTACCTTCGACGAGAACAAGCACCAACTTATGCTTCAACAGAAGCAGACCACGTGCACCTACAAGCGCCCCATCAGCTGCCGAAGCGTCAACTCCCTCGGCAACTCTCTGAACTCCGGGTCGACCTCGACTCCCCGGACTATTGTCTTTGGGACGCTAGGACCATTCCCACTTCCCGAGGAACAAACTGCTCCTTCCAAGAAGCAGAAACTCGCCTCTCAACGTGTCACTACCGTGACACCAAAGGCGAGCATTAGAAGGCCCGAAGCCCGTGGCAGCCCCACGAAGCCTCGACCAGCAAATGATCAGGTTTATCCCAAGACTTGGTCCCCAAGACCTTCACCAAAACAAAGAAGGTCCCAAACATCCACCAAGCCAGCATTCCTGGCCCCACTCAAGGAGAACCAGTTCTACCCTCTTGCCTACATGAAAGAGGAGAGACCCATCTCCAACCTGACTCCCAAGTCAACCCAGCATGTGCCGGCTTGTTCTTACAAGCCCAAAATCAAGTCATGCATCACAAGGCCTTCGCAAGCACCTGCTAAGGCCTACAAACTTGCAGTTCGACCCTTCATCTCTACAGGGGACGAACTCGAAAAATTCAAAGCTTCGCTGCAACAGGCGAAGGACAGAGTTCGCATCCTGTCCTTGCCCAGCTACAAAGAAGATAGGCTCGGCTGCTGCGCCCGGGGGAGCACATCCTTCGTTGTCAAAGCCCAGCCAGAGCTGACCGAAGCTCAAATTGCTCGTCGTATACGCCGCCGCGCGTCGTATCGGCAAAAGAGACTAGAGAAGCAAAGGACCCAGCCTCCTACACTTCAAGTCTCTCCCAAATGGGTCGAAAAAGAAAGACCCAACCAAGTTGCTGCTGTCCATATGGTTAGAAAAACCAGAAGGCGCCAAAAGTCAACAACAAAAATCCATGTCCGACGTCCGATGACCCGCAGCGTCTCCAGGACAAGAAGACATTCAGAAGAATCCCCTGCTCCTTCAAGCAAAGGACGGCAGAGTGATCCTTCCTCAAGCTCTTCTTCAAAAAGAATGAGCCCCAGCTCAGTCACCAGGACAGTTTCTTCGTTCGAATCACGAAGGATGAACGTCTTGGCTACAAATTCTGAGCCACCACCCCGCAATCCACCTCAAGATGATGCGATCACCCGCATCCAGCAGTTGGAACAAGGCCAACAGAGGATTGAAACTCTGATGGAAAACCTTCTCCTCGCCTTCCAAAATCAGGCGAACAATGAACCTCCTCCGAATCATCAAGACGATGAGGTAAATGGAGAAGAAAATGAGTCACGCGCCCTTACCAAAAAGGACGTAGACAGTATCCTCGCCAAAGCAAAAGAAGAGGATATACTCAAGGAGCATGGGATCAAGCCACCATATCCCTTATGGATGGACTCGGTCCCGTTCCCCACAAAATTCAAGCATCCTACTCTCCAAACATATACGGGGAAAGGATCAGCCAGACAGCACGTCATCCACTTCAAGATCCTGACGGGAGCTATCGCGGATCAAGATGCACTCAAAATCCACCTCTTTGCAAGTACCCTAAAAGATACGGCCTTCGATTGGTACTCCACTCTACCGGAGGACTCCATCCAAAACTGGGCCATGCTAGAGACATGCTTCCTGACTCACTTCAAAGGTGAGGATCATCCCGTCACTATGGCTCAGCTGTGTAGCCTAAAACAGGGGGAGAATGAGTCAACATATGACTTCATTCATAAGTGGAAAGCAATGGCATACAAATGCTCTGATGTATTGCCACAAGCGTCGCTAGTCGACATCTGCCGAAACAACATGAGAGCTAGAATCCACTCCATGATCATCGCCAACAAATCAAAGAACCTGGGAGAACTCCTAGAAGCTTCCATGGAAGCTGAAACGGTGATTAAAGACCTCAACAATCAGAAATCATCAAGAAAAGAGCCAACCGCCATTGCAACCTCTAAACCAAAGAAAAAAGAGGTCCTCAATGTGCAGACCAAGTCAGCTCCTCAGCCACCAAAGAAAGCTGAAAACAAAGCTGCTGGCAAGAGACCTGAACTCTCTGATGCCTTCAAAGAACGAGTAGAGAAGAAATACCCGTTTGATGAAGATGTTGATGAAATCTTCGGGGCTCTTGTGGAAAACGGCAAGCTCACCTTGCCTGAACCAAAAAGACCGGGTGATGTTGGCAAAACAAATGATCCTCGGTACTGTCCATACCACCAGATGATCTCGCATCCTCTCAATCAATGCTTCGTTGTGAGGGAGAAAATAAACGAGATGTGAAAAAACGGAGTCATTACCTTTGACAAAAACTATGGGTCTGCCTCCGTCAACATGGTGACATGTGGACAAACATCAAAATCACTGAAGAAGAAGATCACTACTTCCTTCAAGGTGATAAACTCAATCCAAGCGTCCGAGGAACTGGTTCCTTACCCGACACCAGACGGGCAACCCATATGGGTACATCCCGATCTCCTGGAAGATGAAAATTGGGAGGTCGTGAAAACAAAGCCTACAGCTCAACAGCGAAGGTAGGCTAGGAAATATCTCCTCAAGCTCAAAAGGCAAGAGAAGACCCAGCCAAAACATGAAGTCAAAGAAAAGGCAGAGGCTTCCTCTACCGCTTCACTGGAGGCAACAAAAACATCCCTTCCAGAGACTTCAAAGGGGGTAAGAAAATTCACTCTTAGTGATTTCATGCCACCTCAATTCAAAGAAGCCACGCAGGAGGCATCATACTCTTGCAATTCGGTAGTTGGATTCTCCATTGATGGATACGAGTCCAGCGACACCGATGATGGATTCCAATCCAACTACACAGACGAGTGGGAGGAGTCCCTTGAAACAGGAGAATATCTCTTCGATGAAGAATGGGTTTCTGAGAATCATCTTATGCCAGTAATCTGGTATAACCCCCTACAGCCACAAGGATCCTGGTCTGATGATGAAGAAGACCAAGAGGCTATACAAGAAAATGCTGTTAAACCAGCAGCCCTCATTGCTCCAGTGAAAATCAACAATGTTGAGCTACAAAGAGCTGATGGAGAAGAAGATTTGGCTCCCATGCCTGATCTTGAAGAACATTGAAGGATCTTGCAGTGTCTCACTCTAGAACAAGAGCAAGACCGCGTCAACGAGCCTCCTCACAATCCAGAGCCTGAAGTCCCTGAAGACCATCAGGTACATCCTCCCTTAACTCCTAAAAATGGAGAAAATTGATGGATAGACGATCCTCTTACATCCGAGGATGAGTCTGACTCCGATCAGGCAACGTCTCCTGTTAGAGCTTCCTGTAATGTGATAATTCGGGATTATAACTCTTCCAAAGCATCGCCTGATGAGAGCACTTACACTCCAGCGATGCCTAGCAATGTATCTTTTGGAGCCACCTCATCTCACGTGACTTTCACTGAGATGACACCCTCTCAGGTTTCTTCTCCTGAGACTGTGACTTCAAAGTTCACACCCTTCCTGACTGAAGAATTCCCAGCTATCGATGCTTGGGGCGATGAATTGGTCAACGAAGAAGAAAGGTTGCTGGATGCTGTTCAGGACTTGTTCCCGGAAAATGCTCCGTGCAACACAATCACTGAGGATGGCAACTCTGCTGCTGATACACCCTCAGCAAATGAAAAACGACAGCCTCTTGATCCTGAAGACAATCTTCCAAACGAAGACCCTTCTCAAGAAGCTCTCGAAGTTGGTAGAGGCACCCGCTCTGGCCGGGACTACCATAAAAATTACAACCAATCTTCCTTTACATATGTAAATCCTTCGGGAAAAGATGTTGTAAGCGCCCCTAGTGGCAACAATGATGAACATGCA
Organism: Litsea cubeba; assembly: GCA_012931725.1. Lineage (NCBI taxonomy): Eukaryota > Viridiplantae > Streptophyta > Magnoliopsida > Laurales > Lauraceae > Litsea > Litsea cubeba. Next base: position 21,082,333 of record CM022952.1, on the reverse strand, counting down.
GCCCTAAGGAGGCTTTCAAGTATGACTTGATTGAACACTTCAAGCACATACCTGCACGTCTGCACATCCTAGATTTGTTGCGAATGTCTCCGCACACTCGTGATAATCTCATTTCAGAATTACAAAAGCTGAATGAGGATGTCGACAAACATGCCCCGCAAGTCCTCCAAATTGAAATGGATTACCGGGTCAAAAACTCAGAAGCTTCCTCAAAGGGAGAAAAGAAGAAAACTGAGGGATCATGCATTGAATGCCTCTCGGCTAAAAAAGTAGCCAGTGCAACCATCGCCTTCACAAAGGACGACCTCCTACTTGGCAAAACAAGGCATAACCGACCCTTGTACTTCACATGGTACATCAAGGAAATGCCTATGCATAGAGTTCAGATCGACCCAGGTTCTGCACTCAACCTTATCTCCACATCGGCTCTCGAAGAGTTGGGCATCCCACCCAGCAAGCTGAGCCACACATCTGTATCTATCTTCGGATACGATGGGAGTACTCAAAGGCCTATCGGCAAAATCAGGTTCAAGTTGCAGATCGGTGATCTTATCTCTGAGGTCACAGTGTATGCAATAAAAACCCCTTCATGCTACAACATCCTTCTCAGACGCCCTTGGATCCACGAGAATGGTGTTGTCCCTTCAACTCTACATCAATGCATCAAGTTTGTTGGCGACGACGGCATGATACATCAAGTCTTTGCGGACAGAAAACCCTTCAAAGGTAAAGAAGTCCACTTTGCAGACTCACAAATGTATGAAGGTGAAAATGAAGAAGAGGAGAAGCACACAGCACCCTTTGCCGAAAATCTCCAGAAAGATAAAGGCAAGGCTCCTCAACAATCGCCGGAAGAAAACAAACCATCCGGTAAATCCGAATAGAGCATTCAAACTCCCTTCATCATCTCCCTCAAACCTTCAAAGCCTTTGGTCATCACAACTAAAGTGAAGAAGGCAAAGCAAAAGCCTGGGGGCAAATTTGTTGTCTCTTTCGTGTCTATCATGCAAGACACGGATTCTGATTCAGAGCCAGAAGACGACACATCATCAAGCCAAGCTGACACTCAGCAAGTTCAGCCTGCTCTTACTCCAATGGAGACAACTTCTGACATAGAAGATCCTACGTCAGCTTCCTTCGTTGTTCCAGCAACTTCAGCAAAGGAAAAGACGATCTTCTTCCATAGATCGGATGCTTCTTCATCAAACTCCATGCTTGAACCTTTCCAAAATGAAGGTATGCCTCAACTATCCTTATATAGTTCTGTGGCACAAGCTATTATGAAGAAAATGGGCTATGATGCTCAAAACCCAGTCGGTTTGGGAGAAGGACGCGGTATTCTCACGCCATTGGGGCCCGTCTTGACCAAAAGCCAGCTGGAAGATTGGAGACTCTACGGCTATGTAGAAAAGTCATCACACGGGTTAGGGTATGATCCCGACACTCCCCTGAGACAGTCGACACAAAGGCTTAAAAGTCAATTTACTGACCAAGCCTCAACATCTCGTATCCATGAAGACATTGATCTCCCTAGATATCTCTTCGATGAGTCACCTGACAAAGATCCAGGAAGCTCATCCAATTGGCACGATTTCTCCAAAAATGAAGAGGAGTTGTCCGATGGCATAGACGTGTGGTCTTCTGACCCAGAAGAACCCTCATCTCCAAAAGAAGTGGCCTACTTCAACCCGGTTTCAACAGGCGATTGGGATCATCTCATAGCAAGCCTTGGGAAAATTACCGATCAAGAAGACCCGTGGAAAGGAACAAAACCTTTGTCTGGAAATGCCCTTGAAACCCCAGAAGGTTTCATTGAGCTGGAAGCCTCCGAAAATATTGTGGAGGAACCACCTTCAAACCTTCCAACAGAAGATCCTGTTCAAAAGATAGACTTGGGAACACCAGATAACCCACGTCCTGTATTCATAAGCAAGAATATAAAGGATGATGAGTTACCCGAGTATATCGCCTTTCTTCGTGAGTTCGTTGATTGCTTTGCATGGTCTTACGCTAAAATGCCTGGCTTAGACCCCAAAATAGCGGTCCACAAACTCAATCTTCAAGAAGACATCAAGCCTATCAAGCAAGGCCAAAGAAGATTCCGTCCGGATGTGATGGATAAAATTAAACAAGAAGTTCAAAAACTCAAAAACGACGGCTTCATCCGTGAGGAACAACATCCTGAATGGTTGGCCAACATTGTCCCCGTGACAAAGAAAAACGGGCAGATCAGGGTCTGTATTGACTATAGAGACCTGAATGGCGCATGCCCTAAAGATGAATTTCCGCTCCCCATACCAGAGGTAATGATTGATAATACCTGTGGATTCGAGCGAATTACATTCATGGATGGTTTCTCTGGCTACAATCAGATAAAGATGCATCCTGAAGATGAAAAACATACATATTTTCGGACCCCATTTGGCGTGTATTGCTACACTGTCATGCCATTTGGTCTGAAAAATGCTGGTGCCACATATCAGAGGGCTATGATGAAGATATTCCAAGATATGCAGCACAAGATGGTTGAATGTTACATTGATGACCTCGCCGTCAAAAGCAAAAGAAAAAAAGATCATCTCGAAGACCTTCGAGAAGTCTTCCTCCGGCTTCGCAAACACAAACTGCGAATGAATCCTTTGAAATGCTTCTTCGGCGTCTCGTCGGGTAAGTTCCTTGGATTCCTAGTTCGGAAAGCTGGAATAGAGCTTGACCCCATAAAAGTCAAAGCCATTCTAGAAATGCCTTCTCCAAGAACCTTGAGAGAACTCAAAGGGCTTCAAGGGAGATTGGCCTACATCAGACGGTTCATCTCCAATCTTTCGGGGAAATGCCGTCCATTCTCCCGGTTGATGAAAAAAGGTGTAAACTTTGTCTGGGATGCTGACTGTGAAGCTGCTTTCCAAGATATCAAGTCATACCTGACAAAACCTCCAGTGTTGGCTGCTCCTACCACTGGAAAATCATTCATCTTGTACACAAGAGCCCTTGATCATCTTTGGGAGCTCTGCTTGCGCAAGAAAATGATCAAAGAAAAGAAGCTGCTCTATATTACCTCAGCCGCATGCTAGTAGGTGCAGAGCATCGCTACTCTCCAGTCGAAAAAGAATGTCTTGCAGTGATGTTCGCCGTACAAAAGCCGCGTCACTACTTGCTTTCCAACACAGTCTACCTAGTCTCGAGAGTCAACCTCTTGAAGGTCCTTGTCACAAAGGCCGGTTCTCTTAATGCTCGACTGGCGAAATGGTCCATCCTTTTGTCACAATTTGATAGTAGGTATGTACCACAAAAGGCAATCAAAGGGCAAGCTCTAGCTAACTTCCTCGCAGAGCATCCATTGCCTAAAGATTCTCCACTCAGAGATGATCTCCCAGACGAACCAGTCTACAATGTGGAGACTTTCTCACAAAATGCTTCCTGGGACATGTACTTTGACGGTGCAACCAGGACAAATGAAAAAAGACAGCTGATCTCGGGAGTTGGCATCCTCTTTGTTAGCCCCGACAAATACACGATTCCACACGCTTTCTCGCTACTGGAACTGTACACAAATAATGCAGATGAATATCAAGCTCTGATCCTAGGATTGGAACTCGCCATCGAATCCGGTATCACCATGCTGGAAGTCTTTGGAGACTCTCAACTGATCGTCAACCAGATGAATCAGAAATTTGAAGTCAGGAAGCCAGATTTGATGCCTTACTACAACAAAGCACAATCGCTTCTGCAAAAGTTTGAGATCTGTCACATCACCCACATTCGTAGAGGTGAAAACATACGTGCAGATGCCCTGGCTGGACTTGCCGCACCTATGGCAATCCAGGAAGGGGAAAACATGCAAATCACAGTGTGCGAAAGAAGAATCCTTCCTCCTCTTAACACACATCAAGCAGTTGCTGAATGCCACCAAGTGGTTGGAAGTCGGATTTCAATCCTTCAAACTTCAATCGGCGACTGGAGGGATCCGTTCATTGATTACATTATGTTCGGAATCCTACCTGAAGATCCAAAAGAACGGGTAAGCATCCAAAGGCGAACCCCAAGCTTTCATTTGGATATTCCTTCAAAAATCCTTTACAGGAAATCTTTCAACGGAGTACTTCTACGCTGCTTGTCACAACAAGAGGCTGAAGAAACACTCAAAGAAGTTCATGCTGGTCTTTGCGGAGCTCATCAGGCTGGTCCCAAGCTCTATGATCAGATAAAAAGGTTAGGATATTACTGGCCTACCATGGTAGCTGATGTAATGTAATTTGCTAAACGCTGCCAACAATGCCAAGTTCATGGAGATTACATTCACATGCCTCCAGAATGGCTACACCCTACAGTGATTTCATGGCCTTTCGAAGCCTGGGGTATGGACATCATAGGTCCTATTTCTCCCCCTTCGAGCAAAGGTCATCGCTTCATTTTTGCCGCTACGGATTATTTCTCTAAGTGGTCAGAAGCATTCACGTTCAACGAAATGAAGACCTCATCAGTCCTTCAGTTCCTGCGCACCAACATCATTTGTCGTTTCGGCATACCCAAAAGATTCGTCCATGATAACGGACCACAATTCCGGGATCATCGATTCTACAGGTTCTGCGATAAATACAAAATCCAAAGCTGTCCTTCGACTCCATTCAATCTGGCAGCAAACGGATTAACAGAAGCTTTCAACAAGACACTCTGCAAAATCCTCAAAAAAATGGTCTCTAGTCACAAAAGAGACTGGAGCGACAAACTGTCTGAAGCTTTGTGGGCCTATCGAACCACCGTTCGAGGACCAACCCATAGCACACCATTCTCCTTGATCTATGGATGCGAAGCTGTTGTGCCCTTGGAAGTACAAATTCCTTCCTTGAGGGTATCTTTGCAAAATGACATGACTCAAGAAAGCAATGTCAAATTGCGACTCCATGAGCTGGACAATCTCGATGAGAGACGGCTCGAAGCTCAACAAAGCATTGAACTTTACCAAGCACGCATGGTAGGATCTTTCGATAAAAAGGTCAGGCAACGCGCCTACAAAAAGGGTGACTTGGTTCTTGCGGTAAAAAGACCAATGATCTTCGCTCACAAGTCCAAAGGCAAATTTGAGCCAAAATGGGAGGGACCCTACGTTATCGACAAGGTTTTCTCCAACGGCGCATACGCACTCCTAAACATGGAAGGTGACAGATGTATGCTGCCCATCAACGGCAAGCTCTTAAAGCGATACTACCCTTGAAGACTTACCCAACTGGGTAAGAGCAATGCCTGTACGGCCAAAACCGGTTTCCAGGTACACGCTCGCTAAACCCACCTTTTTTAGAATTTTCATGTCAAATGTTGAAATTTCTAGAAATCTAAACAATGCTTACTTTCATCGTTTCATTGTTCAAAAATCCAAGTTTAGGAACCTTTCCCTAACTTGACCAAAATTTTCAACCCTTGAACTCAAAATTCATGGTTTGAAACAAAATCTGGATTCAGGGATTTCCACCCTAGTCCACCCTACCTTTTACCGCCTAAATGGTTTTAGGTCAAAACTTATGACCCTCGTGTCTTTAAACAAAAAAAAAGGTTTTTCAAAAAGCCGCGGGGAAGCGACGTTTTGTCGATACTCACACAAATTGGAAGCATACGAACCACGTTCGACACTTCCAAAATCGCAGGGAAGCGACATTTCGTCGATACTTGCAAAATCCGAAACTGTGGAGATGCAACATTTCAGTTGATATCCACAATCCAAATTTCAAAGGTTCGAAAAAACCTAAAAAACCATGGAGACGCAACATTTCAGTTGATATCCATAACCCAAAGGTTCGAAAAACCGCAAATTTAAAAAAAAAATCATGGGGAAACGACATCAAGTCAGTACCCGCAAAATCAAAATTTTTGAAAAGCAAGGATGCGACATTCCATCGATACTTGCACCCAAATCCGCGAGGATGCGACATTCCACCGATACTCGCAACCGAATGAGCAAGGATGCGACATTCCATCGATACTTGCAAGAATATTCAGCAGGGAGGCGACTTTTAGTCGATACTTGCATTTTTGAAAACCAAACCGGCTATAAATGCCACAAAACGGCTATAGATGCCACCAAAACAGGCTATAAATGCCACAAACTGGCTATCAATGCCACAAAACAAAACCGGCTATCAATGCCACAAAACAAAAAAAATTGGCTTTCAAAAAGCCCGGCTATCAATGCCACAAACTCGGCTATCAATGCCACCAAAACCGGCTATCAATGCCACAAAATCGGCTTCCATGCCACAAACAAAAATCTGGCTTTCATGCCAAAACAATCATTTGACAAAAGATTTTCACAAAATGACAAGCTTTTGATCAAATCCCATTTAGCAATTACTTTTATCACAAAAAGATTTAAGTGAGCGTAGGGAAAACAAAAAAAAAACATCCCATTTAGCAATTACTTTTATTACAAAAAGATTTAAGTGAGCGTAGGGAAAACAAAAAAAAAACATCCCATTTAGCAATTACTTTCATCACAAAAAGATTTAAGTGAGCGTAGGGAAAACAAAAAAAAAGTACCAAAAAAAATACATGTGGTACCAAAAAAAAAAAGAAAGTGTTCACAAGCACTACAAAAAAAAGTACCAAAAAATACATGTGGTACCAAAAAAAAAAAAGTGTTCACAAGCACTGCAAAAACAAAAAAAAAGTACAAAAAAAATACATGTGGTACCAAAAAAAAAGAAGGATAGTTTCTGCTACAAAAATCAGGAACTCAGCCAAAAATGGTCTCCAGCCAAGATTTCAGCTCCTCAAGCAAACTTTTGGCCTCAGCCGTCAGGGATTCCAAGGCACGCTTCTTCAGGAACTTGCCATGAGATGCTGGAGAATGCTGCAATCCTTCTTTCACACCGGGAAGCTTATCCCGAGCAGTTCGCCATTGTTTGCTCTCTTGAGACCTCCTTTCAAGAACTCGATCAGCATCGGCAACCCGGCGAATCAGAGCACTCTCCCTGTCGCGAGCCTCTGTTATTGCAGCCCACTTGGCAGCGACTTGTGCCTGCAGATGCTCAAGACGTTTCCTGGCCTCATCGACCTCCCTATCAAGGATGTTAAGGTCATGTGTCAGCCCAATGATGGCTAGCTCTTCTAAGTTCTTCTCTCGGACTATCTGCTTCCTGCTTTGTGTAGCCTCATCCAGGTCAGACTTAGCCTTATCAGCAGGATCCAGGAACATCTCCTTGAAGAACTGGTCATCAGCCAAACCCATGGTCTCAAACCACTTGTCACCCAGCTCAATGATCCTATCAACTGATCGCCCTGGCACCTGTGACATCCAGGCCAGCCTCTTCGGCATCACCGAGAATCTCACTGCACATGCTGGATCATGCCAAATCCGGCATCCAAATGTCCTGCAAGGAGAGTCTCAATCCAAGAGCTCAGAACCCGCACTACCACCTTCTTCGCAAAAAGAAGAGATGGCCCAGCTGAAGATTCGCCCCGCTCCGTCGGTCGGCTGCCCATGTCATGCCCCGTTGGAAGAGGAACAAAAGAACTCTTTCCAATTGGAGCTACTGGAGAAGGAATTTCAGCACGAGGTATCTCCTCAACAGTGTCAGAACTTGTCCCATGAGTCTCTACCTCTGGATCGACCTCCGGCATCCCTTGCCCTGGTTCTGAAGGAAGCAACGGACTCTCCTCTGTCACCTCAAAACCTGCCAAAGAAACACAAAATGGTATGAATATGATCCTGTTTGAAAATCATTATCAGGGTTATTACTACAAAATACCTTCTTCGACGACTGGCGGAACACTCTCTTCCTCCATGAACTCATCGGAAGCATCATCAACATTTGCGTCCATCGATGGTTCAAAGTCATCGGAATCCTGTGGCAAGTCAGCTGACAAGAAAAATGTTAGCAAACCAAGTCACAGACACAAAAAAAAAAGCAAAAGAAGTTATACCAATTGGAGATTCTGGATTCACTCCAGAGTCCCTCGGTTCTTCTTCAGGTGCCCCGACAGGATCTGTCACCACCTCATCGGTTGGAACCTCAGGCATCACCAAGTCTTCCTCTGCTAAAAAAAAAGAGAGAAAAGCAGAAACAAGAAGCAAATCAGAACATGAAAAAATCCCATGAAAAGAAATGGAAAGAGAAAAAGGAAGAATCATACCTTCGCCGACAGTCTCTTCTTCTCGGCTTCTTTTCTCTGGAGGCTCGTCAGCATCCACTGGCACATCCTCATTGATAGTAAGAGGGACTTCCAAGTTAGGAGAGTCCTCATGCTGCCCCTTGCTGCGATGATGACTCCTCCTCCTCTTACTCCCGCGGGCTCGCTTCTTAGAGGAACCCGCCCCGCTGTCAGAGTCAGGTTTCCCACTTGACTCCTCACTGGATGGTCTACTCTTGCCAGTAGACTCCACGGAAGCTTGCCTTTGCACCACTTGCATCCAAGCACCAAGTTCGGTTTCCTCCTGTTCTAGCTGCTCTAAAGCCTCATTGGGTATTTCTCGAACAACTTCAGAACCAATGACGCCCTGGTCACCGAGAAAGCCTATCTTGTGCTTCTCTCCAGAAAGGAAGGCCCAAACTTTCTCTCGCCGGATGCCATCCGAATTTCCAAGGCCCTTCCAAGATGCCAGCTTCACATCAAGCTCCTTCTTGGAAAGCCCATGATATGCCGAAAAGCTCTCCGCGAACCACTTCGCAAAGCTGGCAGTCCGGGAAGTCAACAACATAGGATAAGAGATCATGGCTGTAGTGTCTTCAGCACTATAGAAAGCCCATGCATTTCTCCCATCCTGTAAACCTCCAAAGCGTTTCACCATGCTTGAAGGCGCTCCAACAACGCCTTGAGAAAAACCCAACTGCAAAGCAAAACGAGAGGGTACATACGGCTGGATGTCGACAAAAAGATGTCTGTGGTACACCAACGTGCCGACATGTATGCTGAAAAGCCACTCCTTCTCTGCGTTCGTCAAGGAGTAATGCCTTCCCGACCCCGCCCTGGTAGAGTCTCGGGAGGCACCAAAATCAAAAGCCTTCTTCCGCAACTCCGGAGAAAGCTTCACTGAAGACTGCCCCATCTCGACGTCCCTGAACCGTCGGATCCTCATGCGGGCAAACAAAAGTGATTCGGACACGGCTTTGCCCTTAGCCAGCCGAATCATTAGAGGATCATCATCCTGTGCAGCACCCAGCCGGTGGAAGCCAGGATAGTGGTACACGTACCACGAATAAAAGATGTGGGCTGAAAATACCCTATTCATAGAGAGCCCAAGCCGAACCAAAAAAGCAGCAGCCTGCAGTTCGGTACACAGGTAGGAGTAAAGAGCTGGCACCAAAGCAAGCTGCTCTCCAAACGCCATCTGACAAGCCGGAAAAATACAGTGCGGCCTGATGTGCGTTCCATCTCCTCCAGCAAAAATAGCCTCACCAAGCCAATAAGTGAGGTAAACAGCGAGATCTTTCCACAGTGCAATGTCAGGACATATGGCATTTGTACTCGCACAGAAATCTCTCAACTCTTCTTGCATCGCCAAGATCTTCTTCGAACTTGGATCCTGAGCCCTGGCTTCCTAAGTCAAACTATCAGAAGACTCCCTGCTATCAAAAAAGTTGGGGAACGAAGAGCTAGAACTCTTCCAACTGCTGGATCTAACTTTCAAACCCTCCTTCTCCTTCAAAAAATCATAGAAGGCGACAAGCTGAAAGTACAGAAGCCTGAACTCCTCAGACTGCTCCTCAAGGACGCTGTCAATCGGCATAAACTCCTCATAGAGTTTGCCAAGGATGGGCAATCCAGTAATGGCGCTCAGCTCCTTCAAAGAGAAACCAATCTCACCATTCGTCACAACGAAGGTATTGGTTTGTGGGAGGAATGACTCCAGCATAGCCATGAAGGCCTCGTCGGAAAAGATCACTGTCTCCCTAAAGGCGCGGACCGCATAAAAAATCCCGGCTTCCTTCAAAACGGTGCCACCAATCAGTAGGACGCGATCAGTTCACGACTTCCACTCGGAGTCAACATTGAAACGGCCACGAAGTCGAAAAGGCTTTATCCAATTGCTGCCGTCACCGCTGAAAATACCAAGGCCCACCGGTCTCAAATCGACTGACGGATAATCAGAGCCCTGGTAGCCGCTAGATGGCATCAACAGGTCCATGTCAGCAGGCGACCTCTCCGTATATCCAGGAGAACCGCCAACAAAAACCCCGGTCTTGATTACATTTGTCCTTCTCACCCAGCTTGGAGGATCTTCCCTCTTAGAGCACGTGGGGGTAAGGCTCATGATCGAGACGGTGCGATCAAATGTCGACCGGGTAGCAACAGTCTTCTTCTCACCATCTGCTGTGAAAGAGAACTGAAAACATCTCCTCTGGTATGTCATGTCATCAGGGACGGCATCACCAAAGAAGAAGGTAGGCTTGGGTAAAACACTCTGATCTTCCATCACCCATGGACGACTACTTACCATGATCTTATAGAATTCCTCTCCCTTGAGAGCGATCAGTCGCTGCCTCATCTCATCTCTGTTGAGGGAGTCGCACTCTTCCAGATTTCTCTCAACATGCTGGACCTTCTCCCAGGCCTGCTGAACGGCCGGATTAGAAGATCTAGCAGATCGACGAGGTACGCTTGTAGCAGGCTCTTTACCCTTGTTCGTTCTGGAAGAACCACCTGCAAAGGATGGAAAAGAAAAAGATCAAACAGCAAAATGACAGAATCTCGCTAAAAAAAATCTGGCGAAATTTTGACATGATGCCGGGGCAATTCCGAAGAAAAGGAACTATCCCGAAAGAAATAGAAAGCTTGAAGATGGGCTCAACATTGCTGCGAGCTCCGAAACTCCAAACTTTCGAAACCTCAAAGTCTCCGCAAAATCAGGAAGGACTCAACATCGCTGCGAGCTCCAAATTCCCAAATTTGCGAAAACTTTCAGGTATGCTATCACATCATGCTACAATTCAATTTACAAAAAATATACATGCAGGAACATCTTGGTTTGAAAAAAATGCATTATCATGATGAGCAAACAAAGAAAAAAAAAAGAAACTTTCTAAAAAAAAAGGGGGAGAAAGAAAACAAAAAAAAAAGAAAAGAAACTTTCTTAAAAAAAAAAGAGAGAGAAAGAAAACAAAAAAAGAAAAAAAAAAGGGGCTGGCCCACAGGCCACGTGGCCGTACGGCCAGATCCGTACGGATCTGTCCGTATGGCCCACAAAAGAAAAAAAAGAAAAACATGCAAAAAAAAAAGAAGAAAGCATGAAAAAAAAAGTGCAAAAAAAAAGAGCAAACACGTGAAAAAAAAGAAGAAAAGAAAAGAAAGAAACAAAAAAAAGAAAATAACTTTTTTTTCCTACAATGGGGTTTTCTTGAAAAGGGGAACTTACTTGAAGGCATTGATGGAGAAGAAGAAGAAAAGTCTTGAAGATCTTGAAGAAGAAGAACTCTTGGTCTTGAAACCCTCTTGGGATTGTTGCAAAAGAAAGCAATAAGAGCAAGAGATCCAACCTCCTTGCTTTTATAGAAGAGAGCAAACCAAAGAAGGAAAGAAGAAAGAGGTAAGTATTACTAATTAGTAACCTTACCAAAAGAAAGAAATTAGAAAGATTCTTTCCCAAAAGAAAGATATCTTGAGGGATTCTCTCCAAAAAGAAATCAATGAGAGATTTTCTCCCAAAAGATAGGATCAATGAAAGATTCTTTCCCAAAGGAAGATATCTTGAGATATTCTCTCCCAAAATAAAGGGAACATGAGAGATTCTCTCCAAGTAAAGATATTCTTAGATATTCTATATCCAAGGGAGATACTTTTGGATATTCTTTACAAAAATGACACCATATGAGATCTAAGCCATTTCAAAAGCTTAAGGTCCCATGGGTTAGCCCATATGAGCCAGGTTTGACCACCTAGGCACTAAAAAAAACAAAAATTGGGCTTTTAGTCAAAGAGAAATCCCTCTTACCAAGAGCATACAAAAATGGTTCCATGCCTCTTTTGAGTTGATTCGACCATACAAAAGAGAATTCCAAGCCCCATGAGCTTCCAAAAATCAAACCATCCAGCCTCATATACCAAATTGAGCCAAAATCTTGAAATTGACATTCCATAAAAATCCAAACCAAATCCTGGTCCCCTAACTTGCCACATACAGCTTGTTAGGTCACAAGACCAAAACCAAAAACCAAAACCTGATCCCCTAACTTGCCACATACAGCCTGTTAGGTCACAAGATCAAAACCAAAATCGACCCCCCAACATTCCACATACAGCTTGTTGGGTCACACGGTCAAAACCAAACCCGACCCCCTAACCTGCCACATACAGCTTGTTAGGTCACAAGGTCAAATCCCAAATCCACATACCTGATGTTATCTTCAAAACTTTTCCTCGAGATGGTATGTGATCCCTTTCACTACCATAAAATTCCACTAGAAGCTCAAAAGGCTGCAAATACCAAAAAGAAAGACTGCTCAAAAACTCTTGGTCAAGTCACAAGCTCTCCTTCACAAATCTCTTCGAGGCACATCGACTACAAAAGTTAAGCAACTCGTCGCTGCACCTCGAGGGGGCATTTGTTGACACCAAAAATGTCACTTTGCCTCTTCAAGATCCAAAGAGCTACATGAAGTCGCAACCTGCCATAAATAGGCAATGCTACTTCCAAAAAATCAAATCTTGTCAGAATCAAACAAAAACTGCAAGATCCTTCAAGACAGCCAAAAGAGGAGTACACAAGAAGTTTCGGGCCATTTCAAAATCATTTGGCCTAACTTCACTTCTCCGGCAGCTGAAAAGGAGCTCCCGGCGGCGAAAGCATCGGAGACACCAAATCTTCGATCAGAGCCGATGGATGGTCTCAAAATACATCCAAAAGGCTCCACGTCAAGTTCCGAGTCAAACCGACAACGTTTGACCCTACATCAACCCTCGAATAGCTAATCAAGCCTCTCGGCGGCAAGAACCACCGAGGCCATCACTCATCAGATAGAGCACATGGACGGCTTCAAAATGCTTACAAAGGGTTACATGTCAAATTTCAGGTCATTTCGACAACATTTGACCGGACTTTGACGCTCGAAAGCCAAATCAGGCCTCTCGGCGGCGAAGCTCCCCGAGACCATGGTTTCCAAGATAGAGCCTATGGATCATCTTAAAATGACTCCAATAGGTTCCCTATCAAATTTCAAGTCAATCAGACATCGGTTGACCGCACATCAAGCCGCGACATTTTCATCGCGACAAAAGCAAGTCTACTAGTGATAGGACCCTAAACGGCTTCAAAACTCAAACAAAAGCCTATGGTTGGTCTTATTTATTACTCAAGAGGCTTCACACCAAATTTCAGGTCATTCCGACATCGTTTGACCCAGTTTCAGCTTCTGACGGAAAATCGGCAGCTCTGAGCGACAAAGTCTTCGGCTTTCTCAGAAAATTGGAAACTTTGCAAAATAAAATGCAAGGATTCTCATCAGGTTTTCTACAAGGAAATCAGGTCAATAAATGATCAATAATGTCAAGATAAAATACAGAAGAAAAAAGAATCGAAAAACAGTAAAAACGGACACAAAACGGGACAAAAAGGGGGAAACCCTCCCCGGGTCGCAGGGGCCCGGGATCGCCGGGAGGGCCCCGGAAACCCCGTTTTTCGCTGTTTTTTCGCGATTCAAAGCGTCCGACCTCTGGTATTTTCCAAAATTCATACTTTTGAGACACCAAATCCTCTTACATCTATCAAAAACACGGGTCAATCATCAAGAGTATCAAAATCAACATTGATCGCCAACCGGTCAACCAAAAAAAGTGTGCTTTCTACCCAATCGATCGAGAAATTGACAGGACAGATGGCACCGACCCGCTGTTGGCAACCAACACCTGAAGTTACATGGTCATCCGATGTCGATCTACATGAAGATACATCGATGATCATCGCCAGAAGAATCCCAAAAGACGCGGCACGGCCCGCGACTCTTCAACTGCTCGGCGACCACTTAATGCGATTAATTGACTAGCTTTATTACAGTCATTAATCCATTTCTTTGGACGGCCCAATCAGAAGCAAGCATCCGGGAGTTACAAGTCAAGAGATTCATGGCATTTAACCCATGAAACTCCTCCCATCATGGCGATTAAAGGCGATTAAATGCCCTCAATCTCCTCCGGCCAATCAGAAGCCAAGAAAAAGGAGTTACAAAATAAAGGAATTGAATCCTGTAACTCCTCCCATTATGCGGCTTAATGACAATAAAAGCCCATAAACCCTCCTAAATGGCTACCAAAAAGCTTATAAATAGGAGAGCACTCCAAGAAGAAAAAACACACAACAGACTGCAGAAAATCCGGAAACTCAGACAGAAAAAGGCATCAGAAATCTAAGAGAAAAAAAGAGAGAAAACTCTGCGGAAGTTCTACACCGACCACCGCTACAAGGTGACAAAAGTCCCTTGGGGGGTACCCCCCCCAAGGTCCTTGCCTTCTCCTTCTGCCTCCAATGGCTTAGACGTGGCTTTTCAGCCCGTCTACTTGGCTTTTTATTGGACATAGGACCTCCTCTTGGTCTTTGTCCTCTAAAAACTTGAAGTTATAGCCAAGCCAAGCGAATCAATAGCATCCTCTGTTCTCATCTGCATGGATGATGGCGAAGTCCACATATGGCTTGCGACCGTCAATCTGAACGGGTCCCCCACAATCTCCTGAGAAGTTAGATCCTCCTTTTCTTGCTTTTCATTGTAGTTTGTATTTTTTCAAAAGAGACAAAAATCACAACTCTTGTCTTTCATTATTGATAAGGATTGTAAATCGGCTATAAATGCCAAAATCGGCTATAAACGCCAAAAATCGGCTATAAACGCCAAAATCGGCTATAAATGCCAAAAAATCGCCTTTCACGGCAAATCAAGAAAATGTCTCTTTTCTTAAATATATGTGCAATGGAAAACTTGAAAGAAGTTTATTTCCTTTTTACTTGCGAAGGTTGATCTCCGGATCACCACTTGCAATTCCAAGTAAAATAGAAAATCTGGCACACCCACACAAAAGAAATGTTGATGCACGCCTCTGCCCCCCGGTTACGAAAGGGTCGGACCCAAACGGACTCCCACGTCCGCCGACCTTGGTAGAACCGAGCGGAAGCGCCGGTCCATCAGGCCATAGAGTATGGGAAGCCCGGGAGGCACAAACACTAGTGTTTGTGCTCCACTACAGGAACCATTTCACATTGGTGGTGGGCTACGTTGATGAACGAAGGTGGGAGTTCTACAACAGTTTGCCTGGTGATCGTTTGTCACAGAGTAAAGCTGAGCAGTTTATAAGTATTGTTTATGTTTGTAAGTAAGGTTTATGATCCTAAAAAACATTCATCAGATGTTTTGTCGACATCACCTATGATAATCCCCCCATTTTGATATTGTTGCAGATCGGGTGGTTGAATTCTATGTACATGCATTTTGGCTGGACGGATCCATTTTTATGGCCTATACTGATCAAGGAAGACATTCCTCACCAAGACAATGGTAATGACTGCGGAGTATTCGTTGTTGCATTCGCGGAGCATTGTGTTCATCGCCGTCCCATCACATTTAAACAGTCCGACATCCCTTACTTCCGTAGCAAATTTGTAATTGAAATATTCAAGAGAAGTTGGCAGGTGAATGCTAATAGGCTGAATCTTCCGAACTTGTTGAACTTGCCGGTTTGATCATATTGTTTGGCTGGTTAAGAGTAGTTTTGTAAAAGGTTTTGGACAGCAGACGGAGAGGTTGACTGAGGAGCAATGAATCCTTTTGTGAACTTGTACCTTTCTTTTGTAAAAACTTTTGTGTAAATATTTAATGCCAAAGTTTTTTACATTTAATGTATTGGTATTCATTTTAATGGTTCATGTGGATGTCCCCTTTTAGATGTGGAATTATTTAATGCAAATGAATGTATGCTTTTGATGACGATGATGTATTTTTAGGTGTCCTCATATTGGAATTGAATATGTGAGAAAACATCTAACCAATAGTCGATATCGACTATTTAACTGAAACATAGAAATTACAGTAGTAGTCGATATTGACTATTTAACTGAACACAGAAATTTAATGTAATAGTCGATGTCGACCATTTAACTGTAACATAGAAATGACTGTAGTAGTCGATATCGACTATCTAGATGAACATTGAAATTTACAGAAATAGTCGATATCGACTATTAAACTGTAACTTAGAAATTACAGTAATAGTCGTTATCGACTGTATAACTGAATATTGATAATTTACAGTAATAGTCGATATCGACTATTTAACTGTAACTTATAAATTACAGAAATAGTCGATATCGACTATATAGACAGTCGATATCGACCATATCATTTATCATGTATTTCACATTTTATACCTAAGTTAGGGGCTGTCATTAACAAATGGTCCTAGTGGAAAAAATAAGATATCAATAACCGACCCACAATGCAAGAAACATTATATATATTATCATCACCACAAAAAGTTTACAACAAATATAATCTTAAAATAACATCTTATATGCTATTCCAAAAAATTACACCCCATCCCACAAGATGTACAAGGTCTGAACAGCATTGTCTAACCAACCCTATGTTGTTCAGTAGACTGTACACCATCGATAGAGGCTGCATATTCAAACCACAATCACACCCTCCCAAAAAATGCTTTAGTAGACTATTAAACGTTCTAGATGGCTGTATCTATCAAGACATCCACACCACATATTGACAAGTCATCTTGCATCCCCCCCTCCAAAAAAATGCTTCAGTAGGCTGTACACTATCCAGATGGCTGTATCTATGAAGACATCCATACCACACATTAACAAGTCATCTTGCATCCCCCTTACAAAAAATGCATCAGTAGGGCTGTACACTTCGAAGATGGCTGCATCTAGCAAGACATCCACAACACATATTAATAATTCATATTGCATCCCCATTCAAAAAAAAAAAAAAACCTTCAGTAGGCTGTACACTATCCAGATGGCTGCAACTACCAAGACATTCATACCACATTAACACCAACCTAACCATCATTACTTTCAAAAAATGCCATCCCCAAAATATCTAGATATGAACGGCTGCCTCTTCAAGTCTGCGCAGGAGGATTGCAACAACTTTGCCAGTTATGCCCCCTCTCCTTACAGTTACCACAAGTGACTACCCTCCTTTGGCAGCCGCAATCCTCGGTCCGAATCCTATTTTTCTTTGGCCGCCCTAGTTGCTTAGTAGCTCGTGGTGGTAAAACTCATACATCAGATGTGTGCTCCCACTGCTTATTATCATGGGTAGAATGCAACACTTCACTATATGTTGTATGATATACACTTGATAGGTACCAGTGTTCACAGAATTCATATGGATCACAATTTCTAACTCTCATTGAAGCCAATGCATGAGCACAAGGGATCCCCAGGATATCCCACTTTCGACACGTGCAAGTCTTGCGTTCAAGATCAACGACGTCCACGTACTCCGCAGGTTGTACCTGAAACTCAATCAAACCCGCAACACGAACATGCAGTCGCCGAGCTTCTTCCGTTTCTCTTTCTAAAACTGTCTCCGCATACGGTGTTAGACGACTTGTCAATGCTTGCGACTCAAGATGGCGCTTCTGATAAAACTCCATTAACTTGGCCCGTATTTCCTCGACTTGTCTTGTAATAGGCAGGACTCTCGTATCCTTTAAGATGGCATTTTTGCATTATGCTGCGTTACTAGTGAGCATTTCATACCGACGTCCATCTACATATGCATCAGCCCATCGTTGCCTTCTGATTACATCAATGTAAGTGAAAGCCTCTTGGTTGACTACCCGTATATCATTCATATATGCATCATACTCAAACGGCCTGTTCGCTTTGGCGGCACGCCAAAATTTCATAACAATCGCCGCATCGCTGAAAGCCACCCTAATATTCTCCGCAATGTGACGGCAACAATAACAATGCTTTGCGGAGGGTATGGTATTCAAGAGCGCCGGAATAAGACCTTTTTGGCGGTCTGACACAATAGTCAAATTATTAGGCTCACCAAGCGTTATATGCAGATTTGCAAGGAACCACTCCCAACTATCGCGTCGCTCGGCTTCCGCGAAGGCAAAAGCGATTGGGAGGAGTTTATGATTGGCATCGTGTGTAACAGCATCGAGCAAAACACCGGGATACTTCCCTCGGAGATGTGTCACATCTATCGCAATCATTAGTCTGCAAGCATTAATGAAAGACCTTAGACAAACTCCGAATGCCCAAAAAAATCTTCTAAAACGGTCATCGGATGTGGTATCTATATTTGTTACTGTCCCTGGATTGGTCCTCTGCAATTCAATACAGTAACTAGGCAGCATTTTAAAGGACTCCTCGTAATATCCTCGCACTACATGCAGGGCAATATCCTTTGCTACATGTGCTTTCCTATAGGTAATAGTTGTCCCAAATTCCATTTGGTAGTCGTTCATGATCTCTTTTGGTTTCAGATTGGCATTTTGTCTGACTCTGTCCATGATGAACTCCACAATTAGCAATGCTGATGCTTGTTTGTGTGCCGTCCCCATCATTGGCTTCGAGCATCTATGGACTAGATTATACGTATGTACTTTGAATTGTGGTCCTGATTCCATGATAGAGGCATGAATGCGCCATGGGTAACTTTGATCTTTACAGCATGCTGTCACTTTGTAACTGTTGGTCCTCAAGTGCTTTAGAGTAAAGTTTCCATAAATTGCAAACTTAGCCAGAGTCTTTCGGAATGTGTCACGATCTGGGAATTCACGGCCAATCCACATTTCCCGTGCTGAGTTGTTTCCAACATCTGTATTCAATTGTTCAGGTACCATGTTGTCGACGAAATTAACACCTGAATGTTCACTTGAAGGACATGTAGTTTTGTTTGGATTAGCCCCGGCGACGTTACTTCTGTCCGAGCCCACCACAATCACTGGAATTTGGCATGTGAAATTATTCTCACCAAAATCATTATCATCACCATACTCAGCCCCATCCTCTGTATTATCAACACATGCATTGTTGACTGGGTTAGTCTTGGTAACTCCTCCTATGTTAGAGCCCATCACAATCACTGGAACTTGTCCTCCTAAATTATTTTCATCAAACTGATTCTCATCACCATACTCTGTCCCATCTTCTATATTATCAAAACATGCATTGTTATATGGATTATCCCTGGCAACATTCCCTATGTCCGCACCCATCACAACCACTGGTATTTGTCCGGTGAAATTATTCTCGTCAGAATGATTCTCATCGCCATAGTCTGCCCCATCCTCTATATTTTCAACATCAATCTCTTGACCAAAATCATGCAGTGGACTTGTAATGTTTCGAATAGTTGAAAAATGCATGTCATTATCTTCTTCGAGATCGACTGTAGGAAGCTCCGGAACGGCTGTCATATCATTCATCACTTCTTTTCCCTTGCAATTTGACATGACCCTGTTCCTCGATTTTTCATGAAAAGATCGATGCTTGTCATTCCTCTGAAACCTACATAGCATCAACAATATAACAAAATACAAGTTAAGGATTCAGATTAATACTTGATAAGTGTTTAATTTAGAATACAACATGTTAACATACCTAGATTGTTCTCCTCCTCTAAACTGTCCACTGTTTGAACTTTTAGAAACATATAAGTATATCCCATTTGTATCTCGACCCGATGCTTTCATCATTCTATTTACATCATTATCATCTTCAATTGTAGCCAGTGAAAATGCACGTCCATTGTGATGAAGGTATTGTATGCTTAAACTTTCAGTTGATGAGTCCCAATTAGATGCTTAAATTGCCTCAGCAACCAATGACCCATATGTCATGTTGGTTGATAAATACCTCATCTTCTGCTTTCCTCCATTATAGACGGGACGCATCATATCAAATTCAAAGTTTCCATCGTAGTGGAATATGATTAGGATGTCGCAGTCAGACATGCTATTTAAAAAATAAAAAATTACTAGATAATAGTGATATAAACAAAAGGTAAATATGTATGCATAAACAATGCCCATGGTGAAAGGGCAAGTATTTGTTTAAAGTAAATCCATTGTGATATTCCAAGAAAAATACTTATTATACATGTTAAACAATGCCATACAGATTCTATGTACATTTTAAACCCTACACCAAAAAAAAGGAATATGCAAAACAAATGAGATAATGTAACTGTAGGAGCATATCCATCTTTTATAACAATTTCATGGGACAAGGTCCATGTGCCGTTAAAATTTATAGATCTTGCAAAATGAAATAGTGGAAACAAAATTAAAATGGGGCATGAATGTTGTGTTTTAGTTTAGGCTAAATAATACAGTTAAGAACAGAAGTGATGTTTGTATTGTCAAATGCAAGCACATTTAAAACCCTAAACCCAAAAAATGTAAGCAAAAATTAAAGATGGTGTAGGTGCAGAAAATAATGACCCACAATAAGGAGGGAGCCTTAGAGGACTTATCCGATGATGATGATGACTGGGTGCCGTCCGAAAGCCTGAAAGGGAAGAACACACGGTCAGAGGACCCGGGCCTGGGCGGCGCAAGGCTCTCCGATGCCAAAGTCAGTGAAGGAACTGGAACAATGGAAGGAGAGGAAGAAGAGAGGCAGAGTAACAGTTCTATGAGTTGTATTCTGCGTACCTTGCATGTGGGAATGCAGTCCTTTTATAGACGATTTGGAAGATATTTTGGAGGACACCTTGGTGTGTGTCCCGTGATTTGACTGGGAGTCATGATAGGCCCGCAAAGTAATAAATGCGGTCCAATCCAGCCCACCCAGCATTTAATGTCAGTCGAATCAGCCCACAATGCATTAAATGCGCGTCTTGTTGGGCCAGATCGTGTTGGGTGCTTTTGGCGGTAGGAGCATCAGCGGGTCTGCCCTCGGGCCCTGCCCTGATGTGGCTTCAGCCGCTGGATGCCGCCTTGTCAGTGATCTAGTGAAGATTGTGGACGGCTGGATGTCGCATCTGTCTTGCCAGCTCGTGCCCCTATTTCTCCACGTGCCTGATGACGTGGGAGATGAGGGGCGCAAGTGAAGGTTCTCTCTTGCTTCGGCTTCCGTCCCGGCTTCTTCAGCCGAGGTGGGGCTTTCTGCCGAAACGGCATCCGGGGTGGCCAAGCCGAAGTGGAGCTCCCTGCCGAGATGGCGCCCGGGGTGGGCCAGTTCGGCGCTAGTGGCCCCGAGGTGCCTGACTTCGGCCGGACCTCCTGTCCTGGTAGCCGGGGTGAGCTTGGCACCACGTGGATGGCACGCGGATGGCACGTGAGAGTGCTTAGTCTCATCTGATGGCTGTGATTAGCGTAATCCTGTGGTTCTGGAAATCTCCCCACACAATTGTCCCCTAGCTTCTGACCTTGCGGAGATCGTTAGTGCCGTGAGGTCGGGAGCTATGTGACGGTGCTTACCCGGTGGAGGGAGTCCCTCTCGGCCCCGATTCCCGGTCGCTTTGGATAATCGAGGCAATAATTGGCGTCCCTTATTCAATGCTGGAGACAGGTTGACGGCTCTGCGTGTCGTCCTCTAGTTAGTCGTCTGTCTTCTCGAGATCGTGCGCGCCGTTCTGTCAGGGACGCAATCAATGTTTGAAATGATTTGCGCGGAGCCCTAGGAGATGCCCCTTTGGCGCGCCCAACTAGGTCCTCTGGAAGGGGAGGGGGGCCTCTTGGCGTTATATATAGGGCAATCGAGGCTCGTCTTCTTTTCCGTCGCCATCTGAATCAAAGGAGAATAGGCTGCTGCTCGTTTGAGAAGTGGTGTGCTGCTAAGGCCGCGTCTCTTTGCTGCTCATTGTCATCGTCTTGCTCCCGTAAGTTCCTTCTGCCCTGCTTCTTCTGTGGGTTTCTCTGTCTTTGGACTGGGGTAGAAATGGGAATTTATAGCCACTGGTTAGAGGGCGAGGCGGCGATCGAGGGCTTTAGGTCGGCGTTTGGGGTCCCTGCTGACGTCCAAGTTAGGGGCGAGGATCCCAACGGCATCAACCTTCGCGACTTCTCGGGGGGTTGGATGCCGTTTCCTCTAGTAGCCGTGATAGAAGGTGGGGTCCGATTTCCCCTTCATCCCCTTCTCAGGAGATGTCTCAGTTAGTGGCGCCTTTGCCCTTGCCAGCTGCTACCCAATGCCTTCAAGATTGTGATGGGCACGGCCAGGTTAAATGAGGTTTTGGGCATTAACCTCGGCGTCTTCGATATTGAGGACGTATATGATATATGCAAGTCCGGGGATGCTTATTATCTCCGGGCAAAGCCAGGCCGGGATGGCTTTGTCCGATATTTGGAGGATTCGAGCAAGTATGCCGGAGACGATCTCCTGTATGTCTCGGGAAACTGGGAGCTCGGGGTGGCCGACATTGATAGAGGCTACCAAGTCCCTCGCCACTTCGGGACCATTCCAAGTAAATACCTTCTCTCTATTTTTTATGTTGTTTCTTTTCGCTCTGCCGTGCTAACGCTTCTGATTGCTACAGCTTTGAAGGAGAGAAAACGGGCCGCCCGCCACATCTGGAGGAGGAACGAGGCCTGGCTCCGCCAAGTAAAGCGATACAGCGGTCATGACGGCAGGGCGGCTTGGTCGCTGTTAGGGTATCAGCAGAGATACCGTGGGTATCTAAGGGGCACCGTAGAGCCGATCCAGGGGGAAGGTGCAGGTCCCGAAGTCGGGCAGGAACAGGCCAGTCCGGAGGCTGCAGAGGAGCCTTCGCGGGCGTCGTCTGACTTTAGGGCCACGTCTGGCGTTCTTGCTTCCTCGTCGGGATCGAGACCTCTCCAGGCCCCGGGAAGGGAGTCGAGTCGGGCTGCCCGATCTCCTTCGCCGAGCTCCGAGATGAGGCGCGCCAGGCGCTTGTCTTTCGAGGACCTAGAGGCCTTGGCGCTCGGAGTGGAGGATACCCGAGCCCCCCATGGGTCTGTGAATCTGAATTCCCCTGAGCCTCCTCCGAGTGCTCGAATGGATTCCCCCGTAGCTGCTGCAGAAGTTCCTGCACCCCCTAGCCCCATTGGTCCAGAAGTACGTTCGCCTCCGGCCGAAGTTGAGCAGGAGGGGGCTCGGCCGCTGAAGACGCCGAGGACTGATGCAGGTCCCAGCTCGGTCGCTGCCTCATTGCCTCAGGGGCCGCCGTTATGGGAGCCGAGCTTTATGCTTGGGCCGGGGAGGCCGATGACGATGGAGGATCGCGTTCTTCACAGGATTGACCCTCAGGTCCTCGAGGCCCTGGGGCGAGCCTGCGCCCTACCTCGGGACATGGAGCAGCTGGACAAGTACAGCGACCAGAAGCTGATCCTGTCGATGCTGCAGTCTAACTTCACGGTAAATCTTTCTGCATTTCTTTTCGCCAATCCGGCAGTTCGGCATCTACGATCTCTGGATCTAACGCGTACATCCCGTTTCTTTCACAGGCGGTACAGAAGTCAATGCTGTTGCTGATAGGATCTGCAGATACAGTATGGATGCTGCCGAGCTGACCGTGGAGAAGAACGGCTTGCAAGAGTCTCTGGACGTCGTCACCCAGAAACTAGCCAGGGTGGAGGGAGAATACGCGGCGAAGCTTGAGCAGGCGAGGGGGGAAGCCGAGGTGGAGAGAGCTAGGGTGGCCGAGCTCGAGGTTTCCATATCGAAGATGGAAGACGACTATGCGGCCCTGCTTCAGGCCGAATCCAAGAGGGCGGATGAAGCCGAGGCGAAGCTCGAGTCGGAGTGCGACGCTGCTTTCGAGGATGCCAGAGCGCAGGTCACCGCCCACTACAAGGAAAGGGTCCTCGTCGTGAGGGATAAGGCCTAGGGTGAAAGGATGGCGTGCCGGCCTGAAGGAGGCCAGGGGCTTCTGAGGACCACCCTTCCTTCCGGGAGCCTCCCCCGTACCCACTCCCGATGCCGGCTTCTGCTCCTCCAGAAGTTTCTGATGCTGCAGCCCGTGGGTCCGGCCGGGCATGACCTCGGGACACTTGCTTCTCTGCTTTATGCTTTTTGTAATTTCCTCCAATTGTATTTGCTGCATGATGTAATGACAAGGATTTTAATGCAATTGAAGGCTCCTTTGACCACTTGTCCTTCTACTTCTGTCTCTCTGTACTTCTGTGCTTGAGCTCGGCATGGTGCTTTCTGTGATGGGACGTTAGAATCGAGTGCCGAGCTATCCTCTTGGGTGCTTGCGACGATACTCCGTATCTGGGGCAATCTTTTCTGGTATCCATGCTGATACTCCGTATCTGGGGCGATCTTGTACAGCAGTAGGCATGGTGATGTGACCGTTGAGGGGAACGAGGAGATGGCTCCACGTGGTATCATCGGAGCCGCTGGTCAGTATGGGGGAAGTCTAGCACGCCATGCAAGGCGTGGGAGGCCTCACCTCATAATGACCCTTGAAGATCGGGCCCCCTGTTCTTCCTATAAATAGGAGTAGTAGGCTTGCCATGGAAGGGACGAGAGAACCAGGATATTCAAACAGCCTGGCAGCCATGTTTAACAGATATCTATGGGCTTTTGACCCAGATGGAACTCCTGCGCCAGGTGACAGCTTCCTCCGAGGGGGGAGGCCTGTCGCAGTCTGCGCGCTCTCTGAAGATGGTCCTCGTAGGCTACGCGCTTTCTGAACGCGGGTCTACGGCCAGCCTCCCCTGGTGCGGTTGCATGGGAATCTTTGCAGCTGTGGGTTGGTGGCGCCCCCTGTGCTCGGCGGCCTTGTCGTCACTCCGCAAGGTTCTGGGCGGAGGGTAGGACTAGAAACGCCCTAGGAGGGGGCTCTTATTTGCAAACTTTGGTCTGACCAGCCAAAGCGTGTTGCAGAGCTTTCGGCACCGGGCGCCCGGAGGTCTCGCTTCGTCCCAAGGGGCGGTTCTGAATCATGCCGCAGATCTTTCTTCTTGGGGGATATCAAGACCTCGGGGCAGGATGCGACAAGACTTTCCGCCGGAGGTTCCCGGCCGGCGGGCGGTGTCGGTGAAGAGCAGTCTGCTTTCTTTTGGGTCTTCAGAGGACCGTGAGCCTTTCCTCCGTGTATTTTGTTCCATGTTTGTAATCCATGTAATGAAGCAATTACAATGAATAAGAGAGGGTGAGTTTTGTGTCCGCTCGACCCGTGTTCAATGCTTTTGAGTTCTTTTTCTCTTCCTTTGCACTGTTCTGGAATGCTTGCATCTTTGTGTGTTTGAGTGCTGGCACAGCTCTCTTCCTCTGGAAAGCTGCCCTTGGCCGAAATGGCTAGCTTTGGCCGAGATGAGCTGCCTTGTGCCGAAGTGGAGTCGTCATTCCGCTGATCTCGGCTGTGGAAGCGTGAGCTCGGCAATGATCTTTGAGGGGTGTAAAAACCCTGACTTTTAGGGAATCCGGCCGAGTGTCCGAACTCGAGGCCTCTCCAGGGTCCGGGACCCGGAGCTTTAGGCAAACGACCGAGTTTGGACTCGAGGCCTTTTTCCAGGGCGGTAAACCTGGGACTTTAGGAAACGACCGAGTGTGGACTCGAGGCCTTTTCCAGGGCGTTGGACCCGGGACTTTAGGAAACGACCGAGTGTGGACTCGAGGCCTTTTCCAGGGCGTTGGACCCGGGACTTTAGGAACGACCGAGTGTGGACTCGAGGCCTTTCCAGGGCGTTGGACCCGGGACTTTAGGAAACGACCGAGTGTGGACTCGAGGCTTTTCCAGGGGCGTTGGACCCGGGACTTTAGGAAACGACCGAGTGTGGACTCGAGGCCTTTTCCAGGGCGTTGGACCCGGGACTTTAGGAAACGACCGAGTGTGGACTCGAGGCCTTTTCCAGGGCGTTGGACCCGGGACTTTAGGAAACGACCGAGTGTGGACTCGAGGCCTTTTCCAGGGCATTGGACCCGGGACTTTAGGAAACGACCGAGTGTGGACTCGAGGCCTTTTCCAGGGCATTGGACCCGGGACTTTAGGAAACGACCGAGTGTGGACTCGAGGCCTTTTGCAGGGCGTTGGACCCGGGACTTTAGGAAACGACCGAGTGTGGACTCGAGGCCTTTTCCAGGGCGTTGGACCCGGGACATTAGGAAACGACCGAGTGTGGACTCGAGGCCTTTTCCAGGGCGTTGGACCCGGAGCTGTCGAAGTCATGTAAGGAGAGATGACAGAGATTTGATGACAGGGCAAAAGGCACTTTCATTGAATGAGACTTGCTACATTTTTTAGAAACAAAATTTCTTCAGGCGGGATGCATTCCGCGATCTCGGCAGTGGCTTGCCCTGTCTGAGCTTGTAGGCCAACTTCGTTGCCCGTGAGATCACCCCGAACGGGCCATGCCAGCTCGGGGCCGAATTGGGCGAGACGATGTTGAAGTTTGCCAGAATATGGGCTTTGATCGCAGTTCGGCCGCGGCGAGCTTTTTTGAGTGCCAGCCCGAGCTCGGTGTCCGTCACCTTCTTCCCGTGCGATGCGAGCTTCCGTGAGACAAGGGAGAGGGAACCGAGGACGCCAGGTGGATCACGTTAATGATCTTTTCGGAATCCTCGCTGTCTGGGTCCCGGGCCGCGCTCTGGTGAACTCGGCCCCCGCTACCGCCGGCATCTTCTGTCTTGACGAACTCTGGGAGGTGGCCTTCGCCGGCGAGTCTCTCCAGGTACCACTTCAGAGAGTTGCACTCCTCGGTCTTGTGTCCTTTACCTTTGTGGTAGGAACAGTAGAGCTTGCTTCGATCGCCGTTAGTGGGCTCATTTCTCAAGGGCTGAGGCCACTCGAAGAACGGCTTACCCTTTATTTTGTTCAGGATCTGGTGTATCGGCTCTCTGAAGACGACGTTGATGCCTTGATAGGCACTGGCGTGAGGCCTTGGCCTGCTGGTGCCCCCAGACCTGGGTGGTGTGGGCACCGCCGAACTGGCGTCCCAAGCCTGCTTGGACTCCTGCTTCTGAAAGGGCTTCCCGCCTCTCTGCCGAGGCTGGTTGCTCTCCTGCTCGGGCTCGGGATGTCCGTCTTGATCCCGGGCTCGGATCTCGTCTTCCTCCTGGGCGATAAAGCGCTTCACCCGGGTCATCAGTTCCGGCATAGATTCTGGGGGGTTCCCGGCCAAGTCCTTCCGCAAGTCGTGGCCGGGGATCAGGGCATGCTGGAAGGCGTAGATTGCTATCCCTTCCCTGGTGCCTTCAATCTGGCTGTAGACCGTCCAGAATCGCTGGGCGAACCCGGCGAGGGTCTCGCCCTGCTTCATTCTTAGGGCGAGGAGGTCCCCTTCCTTCTTGGGGACGACGCTGTAGGCTTGGAACTTCTTCAGGAAGGAGAGCTGGAGCTCCTTCCAACTCGAAATGGACTTCTCTGGGAGAGAACAGAACCATTTCAGGGGGAGGTCGCCCAAACTGGAGGAGAAGATTTTGCAGTTTAGGTGGCCCTCATTCCCCCAGATGGACATCTTCTGGGAGAAGTGTCTGAGGTGAGCTGACGGGTCGGACAGTCCGTCATAGGGGACGAACCGCGGGACGGAGAACTTTCTGGGCAAGGGGGTGCGCTCGATTTCTTTTATGAAGGGTGAGCCCCCCAGATCAGTGTGGCCACAGATCTGCTTCTGGTCCCGCATGTCCAGGTTGTGCTGAAGAGCTAGCCTGATGCGTTTGTCGAACCGCTCCTGCTCGTCGTCCTTCTCTGGAGTCTGAGTTCTGGACTTTCGCTTGGGGTGGTTCGGACTGCGATGGCTATGAGCTCGGCCATCGCGGCTATGGTGACTCTGGCTGTTGCTCGAGCCTTCGTCATGAATCTGGCTCCATTTATGGTCCAGATGATTCCCGAGATCCTCGCGGGGAGGCTGGGCTGCCCTGCTGGGGGCGTCCCTCTTCTTCCCTTGAGGGTCGGAGACCTGCCTCAAGGGGGCAGTTCGCGCTGCCCTCAGCTGCTGCTGGAGCTCGCGAATCATCTGCTCCTGCTTCTGGAGGAGAGCAGTTTGGGCTTCGAGAACCCCTCCGGTGATGGGGGGTTGAATGTGGCGCGTCTCTCCTACGGCCGCGGCTTTGTCCTTCCGAGGACGCTCATGTCGACGCTCATCGCGTCTGGGTGGCACGGCTTCTTCTGCTGAGATCGAAGCCTCGAGTCCCTCTTGGAGTGGGAACTCGACAAAGAGCTGAGAGCCTAAGCGGCCCTCGCCTGCAGACGTGCCATGCACCGTGCGGGAGCGCCCTTGAGGAGGGACGTCCGTTGACGGTGGTGGCAGCTCGAGCGCTGCTCTAGAGGACTCTACGCCCTTCCTAGCTTTCGGAGGCATGGCTTCTGAGAGATTGAGGTTGGGAAGGTTGGGATATTACTTTCCCACAGACGGCGCCAATTGTAGGTGCAGAAAATAATGACCCACAATAAGGAGGGAGCCTTAGAGGACTTATCCGATGATGATGATGACTGGGTGCCGTCCGAAAGCCTGAAAGGGAAGAACACACGGTCAGAGGACCCTGGCCTGGGCGGCGCAAGGCTCTCCGATGCCAAAGTCAGTGAAGGAACTGGAACAATGGAAGGAGAGGAAGAAGAGAGGCAGAGTAACAGTTCTATGAGTTGTATTCTGCGTACCTTGCATGTGGGAATGCAGTCCTTTTATAGACGATTTGGAAGATATTTTGGAGGACACCTTGGTGTGTGTCCCGTGATTTGACTGGGAGTCATGATAGGCCCGCAAAGTAATAAATGCGGTCCAATCCAGCCCACCCTGCATTTAATGTCAGTCGGATCAGCCCACAATGCATTAAATGCGCGTCTTGTTGGGCCAGATCGTGTTGGGTGCTTTTGGCGGTAGGAGCATCAGCGGGTCTGCCCTCGGGCCCTGCCCTGATGTGGCTTCAGCCGCTGGATGCCGCCTTGTCAGTGATCTAGTGAAGATTGTGGACGGCTGGATGTCGCATCTGTCTTGCCAGCTCGTGCCCCTATTTCTCCATGTGCTTGATGACGTGGGAGATGAGGGGCGCAAGTGAAGGTTCTCTCTTGCTTCGGCTTCCGTCCCGGCTTCTTCAGCCGAGGTGGGGCTTTCTGCCGAAACGGCATCCGGGGTGGCCCAGCCGAAGTGGAGCTCCCTGCCGAGATGGCGCCCGGGGTGGGCCAGTTCGGCGCTAGTGGCCCCGAGGTGCCTGACTTCGGCCGGACCTCCTGTCCTGGTAGCCGGGGTGAGCTTGGCGCCACGTGGATGGCACGCGGATGGCACGTGAGAGTGCTTAGTCTCATCTGATGGCTGTGATTAGCGTAATCCTGTGGTTCTGGAAATCTCCCCACACAGATGGTATTTCC
Source organism: Litsea cubeba (assembly GCA_012931725.1). Taxonomy (NCBI): domain Eukaryota; kingdom Viridiplantae; phylum Streptophyta; class Magnoliopsida; order Laurales; family Lauraceae; genus Litsea; species Litsea cubeba. Next base: position 21,053,159 of record CM022952.1, on the reverse strand, counting down.
TTTTTAGGAGAAGAAATCCACCGTTCATAACTCTAGATGCACTCAGGTGCCATTTTCTGGGACAGTAAAAAAATGCACATTTAAAAACCCTAAACCCAGAAACGTAAATGAAAATAAAATTAAAATACAAGTAGTGGTTTTTTAGGGGCAGATATCCACTGTTCGCAACTCTTCAAGCACTTGGATCGCATCTTCTGGGACAAATCAAGGTCGTTGATTAGTTGTCTAGGGCTGGTAAAATATAAAAGGCAAAATACGAATCAACAAGCCAAGCTTTGGGAAACTATCAAACTAATAATAAAGACTCATGTATGTACCTACCTCTTAAAGGAGTGCAACCACCACCATTAATGGAGCAAATAAAGAGCTGCAGTGGATTTTCGTCTCCAGGTAGTGATGCAGGGACCAAACGAAATGAAGATGTAAAGGGGGAAAGAAGGTGCGTGCGATTCTTAGTATTAAGTGTATTTACTATGGATAGTCGATATCGACTATTGCGCTAAAAGACAAAAAGAAAGGAAAACGTGTATTTAGGGCCCAATCAGTGTGATCTTTTTTATTGGGGCCAATTGCAATAATACCCTGTTTATGAGGGTTTTTTGCGAGAGAGCAAGATGTAGAGATTTTTACTTTTTTTTCACTATACACTTGCCCAATTAAATGCAAGATGTGGCCCCACTTACTTTTTACTTTTATTTTTTTCATTATACACTTGCCCAATCAAATGCAAGATGTAGGCCCCACTTACTTTAGATTTATTTCTATCTATATCTATCTACTATGATCATATATATTGGTGGTTTGGGTCATGAGTTAGAGCATGATTTTAAAAGGGTCAAGTTGTATGGACCAAAATTAGACATGGCTTAAGGTTTTTCAATGCCCATCCACAAAAATTTAAGAGTGGGTCCATTGTTGAGTGGATTTAGGCATTTCTATACATAAGTGAGCACAATGCATAATTAGGTTTAGGCCCATCTATTCATGACCTACAACAAGGGGTCAATAGAATTTTGTGATTTTTTATGTCGACAATAAATGGACCAAATTGAACTATTAACATCAAAATCTAATGTTAAACACTACAATCTAGCAATGATTGGAATGGATAAATAATGTTTAGCTTTCTATGTGATAATGGGTCTAGAATGATCTAGAACTCTCTGGTAGTGTAGAATATGTAGGGCAATTTTTTGGATAAATTTAGAAATTGGGTAGAGATGTATAGATTACTATAAAGAGCTGTGGATGAGTCTAGGAAGAGGATAAAATAGTGGAGAACTTTCTAGGGTATGATAGAGATACATTCGATAAGCAGTATTAAATTTAATATTTGCCATTGATTTCATTAAGTAGAACTATAAATAGTAGAAAAGCAATGCTGAAGAATCTAAAAAAAATGCATTAGTGTTAATGAGCATGATCATTATGGTGGGTTAATCGGAGTGCCCAATAAAAAAGAGCAAGATGTAGCACTTTTTTCACTACACACCTGCCCAATAAAATGCAAGATGTGAGCCCCACTTAGTATTATTATTATATATATTATCTTATATTTCTATGCCTATTATAAAAGAGAGTAAGATGTAGTACGGTTTCACTACACATCTGCCCAATAAAGAGAGAGTAATCTGTATTTATCTATTCCTATTATAAAAAAGAGTAAGATGTATTACGGTTTCACTACACACCTGCCCAATAAAAAGAGAGTAAGATGTTATAAGGGAGGAAATAGAATGAGATAAAGGAAAGAGAAAGAAAAGAGATAAGAGAGAGTGAATAGGATGGATAAAGATGGGGACATAATGGGAATTTTCCATTTTGTCTAAAATAGACTTTGGGTCAGGCTTGGATTTAGAGGGGTTTTGAGGATCTGGATCAAGATGAGCTAGAAGACCAAAGTTTAGGAATTAAAAATATCTACCCAACGGTACCATAATCTAAAAAATCTAAAATTATGAAAAAGCTTCCTAAATTCTCTCGAAAATTGCTAACTACCCACTACTATACCAAAATGAACCCCTCAAGAGTGGGATAAGATCAATAAGCATTCATTCGTGGTTCTCATTGAACCATTTTGTTCACTAATTTTCAAATTTTTATTCAGTTGTTTTTTTTATCTTTTGTAAAATTAATTGTGAGATATGGTGTTATTAAAGAATCATTTCAAAGGAAAAGTATTTCAGATTTTATCATTCAAAAAGTTTTTTTAGTCTTTCTTGGCACTATTTTGTCCACCCCGGTTAATAAACTAAGACAAGGTGGGAAAAACAAAAGATTTTAACTATGCACTATTTACTCCATTATGTGGTTCATGGTGTACATACTGCCTTTTAACTCTAAAAACTTAAATGCCAAGTGCTTTTTCAATAATAAACCTTGAACTAAGAGAGGATGAAAATAAAAAAGAAAATGAATAGTGTATTTTATAATGGATCAAAATAAAAAGAATCAAGTGTATTTTACTTTCTACCTTTTGGTGTTCAATACTTACAATTTTGTAGGCACTTTAAATACTTTGCCATCAGCTTAAAAATCAGTTTAAAAGTCGCGACAAAATGTATTAGCTAGCTTGCTACTTTTGCTATTATTGCTGGTGGTCAATTGGTGGTTGTGTTATAATTCAAATACCAAATTGAATACACACGAGAGAATTAACATTCTCTCTTTTTTTAACCTGAAACAATGCTAATTGTGCAAATAGTTTCTATTTATTTATTTATTTTTATTTTTATTTTTTAGTGGAACTAAAAGATACTTGAGTGGTAGTTGTATTTGAAATTTGAGAGTTAAGAACATCAGAGGGCTCCGAGAGATTTCCAGAAGATATGAGATTATTTTCTTTATACGGATGTAACCCTTTATTATTATTTTTTAAATATTAACCCTTTAATCTTTTGTATACTAACCTTAAGTATTTGTAATTTAATGTTCCTTTAGGTGTATATTATTTATTATGGCCTTTGAAAAAGGTATATGAACCTTTAAAACTTATAAGCACATCCCATATATACAAGTACTTCGTTTGCATTATATTGCTTTATGTTTAGTTTTTTCTTTTTTCTTTTTTAGAAAAAAAGTAGCAACTGACAAAATATCATAAATAAGAAAGTGAAATGTACAAACTTAAACTCATTTTATGTCCGTCCTGTTTTTCTCTTCTTTTAATGAAAGTTACCATGAAATGTGTTTGTATTTTATTTAATTAGAATAATTAAATTTTCAATCTGACGTAATAGTTGTATTGATCTTGATTTATACCTTTGTTGGAAGAATAATCACAAGTTGGATAATGTGATAACTACTACTAAATATTAGTCCTCTTCTGATATTAGTGATTGCTAAAGATAATTCCATAAATGCAATTTAGTGGTAGGTCTTATAGATTGCTATTGTAAAATTATTGTTGTTCTGTACAATTTTTAGTTTCTTAATATACAACTTTTGTGAATTTTTTTTATTATAAAAGGGCAAGGGCATGAATATTTTTATTTATTATTGCTCTTACTTATGAGGTTTAAATTGAAAAACTTTGATCATTTTCTAACACATTTATTTCTTTCATCATTGCAAGCTTGTTGTTGTTGTTGTTGTTCTTTTCTTCATATATTTCAATGAAGCGTCATGCCTTTCCTTAAAGGGAAAATAATAATCTCATAGAAACTGCTTGGTATGCCAATGTTACTACTAACTTCAGAGTCATTGAATGAAGTGATCGTTTTAAGTGTAAACAACTAAAATAAGTATTTGATGCTGAGCTGCAACAAATTCAGTTTGTCTTTGTTCATTTCGAATTTTTCTTACTTTTATCAGCACTCACATCCTCTATACAGAACAGAGCAGAAGAGTTGATCTAAAATACCTAATTTACATTCTTATGTATTTCTTAAGAGGAAAGTCCAATTCTTTTGGCATATTTATATTTGTAGTTTTTTATTTTTTTTGGTATTTTCTCCCTATGGATATCTCTATTTGTGAGCTTCAATTTAACTTAACTTCTATTATTATTTTGTATTATTATTTTCTTACAGGGTTTAAAATATAGCACTTTGTATCAAGCAAAAGAATATGCTGACTCTTGAAGAGGTATTGCCTCTTTTTACCTGATAGTGGTACGTCTTATAAAATAAAACAAAGCACATATTAAAGACTAATATTGATCAATGAGTGCTCTGCTAATCTTGCCCGTCAGAGTTCATATCATAGTTCCACCATTGTTGATCCCTATCGGTTGAGGACAAGCCGGATTACTTCATTATTCTTGACGGTCGGTGTGGGATGTTATTCTTCTTTGTAAGTTAGGACTAAAACCACCATCTCAATTTTTTATTATTCTGATGTCCTTAGGTAGGATATAATTAATTTTTTTCCTTAATAGAATCTGATTTTGTAGTGAACATATAATGTTCATGGTAATTGGTTAGAACAGTAAGCTCATCTGGTTCTTAGTTTTTATTTTTATTTTTTATAAAACTGCAGGTTATCAATTTGACTATGCTTTCGACTAAACTCCAACTTTAACAGGTCAAGTCTACCAGGAAACTGATAAGTCGACCTGACATGTTTTTAAATTTCTTTGTACACATTCATAATAAAATATCTAGAAATATGTGATTTATATCCTCAAAAAGTTATATAAATCCCATATCGATTGTCTTTTAAGATCTCATTTTTCTCACTATATCATTGTTTTATTGTTTACAAATGTATAAAAAAAAGTAGTGTCAGCTGTTTTTGGACATTGCACGGGGCCTTGCAATTTACAATCACTCATTTTCTGTTGAAATTTGATTTTTAAATGTATTGAAGCTTCTACTGAATTGTTTAAGAACTTTAATTTTTTAAGAATTTATTTGTAAAACTGTGTTCGGTGGCACGTGCAGGGCTCCACTAGTTGTTAGAAACAAGCAAATGCTGTCACCATCTGCCAATCTTCTTCAACCATGTCCTAATCCCCAACTCAGGCTCCACTAGTTGTTAGAAACAAGCAAATGCTGTCACCATCTGCCAATCTTCTTCAACCATGTCCTAATCCCCAACTCATTACTTGCTTGGCCTTCCATCAACATCAATACCTTTACCTTTTGCTTTGTTTGGTGCAATTCATACACTTTTCACATCGTTTAAACCATAATCAAACCTCATCTTTAGCTTTCCACCTTGGCTAATCCTGATATATTCACATATGCTTTTCTCTTTTAATAATCTTCTTTCATGGATGATGAGTGGAAAACAGTAGGTAATGGAAAGGTCATGGATTTGATTAGATTCCCTTGAGTTTTGGCAGAGATTATTTCAGGGGTAGAACCCATTTTGATTGTAGATAGATAATTAGGGTACGGCAAATTGCACATTTGTTGAGACAATTTATCATGAAATGGTGACCGGATTAGTAGTGTACAACAGTTGGATTTATACAAAAAAAAAAAACCATACTTTGAAGCTGCTTTTAATTTGACATTTTGAAATTACAGTGATTATGGTTGATGCCTTCCCCAATTGTTGTAATTACCTATCCCAAGCTTGGATAAAGGAGGGTTGTGTTAAGGATTGATAGCCGGGGTATAACTTTTCTCACAACTCTAAAAGGAATTTGAAGAGATATGGAGAAGTGCAACATATTTAAAGATTTGGCCCATGATAGATTTGATAGGAGAGACAAAATTTATATAGGTATTTAACATAGTTGGGACAAAGCTTTCATGATGATGAGTGAAAATGGTTGGTCTAAAGTCAATATTCTTTAATAAGCTGGGCAATGCTAATAGAGCTCATTTGATGGATAGAAGTTATCCGGACACTTTTGGATTTGACTAATAAAAAAATGTAAACCCTAATAATTTAAGTTAGAATACAAAAATCCGCAAAGAGAAAAGAGGCATTTTTTCATTTCCGATGCTCAACACTGTTACAATGTTAGTAGGAAATATGAAAACTCATTTTCACTTTCCTGATATTCAGGATTCAATGAACCCATGAATAAGATACCTAAACACAGGTGCTTTGAAATCTTCACATTACTAAATGGGTAGTGCTGAGTCCATGGCTGTGGTTTAGCTAGCTGGTTATATACACAAAATGCACGCACCCCCAAACCAATCCAATTAGTTGCAGTATGACCTACCAGCTCAATCTAAACTAGACCTCTTAATAAAAGTCTGGCTCGACCCTTGTAACTTTGGATTGAGTTGAGGTTACCATTTTCAACCACTGCTAGAAAAAAGGCATTTTATATCGGCTAAAAACCGATATAAAAGACCTATAATATCGGTTTTTGAGTGAACTTCAAACCAATATAACTGCCCCCGATATAAAAGATAAACGTAACCGATATACTAAGTGTAATATTTCATATCGGTTAAGCCTAAAGCGATGTAATATTCATATGTATTTATATCATAAATTATTATAAAACCGATATAACTTGTAGCCAAACCGATATAACTTATAGCCAAACCGATATAATTTATAGCCAAACCGATATAACTTATAGCCTAACCGATATAATTAATATATGTTATATCGGTTTCATATGGTTTTTTATATCGGTTTCATAATCACCGATATAATTGCTTAAGAATAACCGATATAAAAAATATGTAATTGGTTTGTTATATCGGTTTCATATGGTTTATTATATCAGTTTCATTAAAAACCGATATAATTTCACAATTTATTTTTTTTAATATCAAAAGAACCTGCTGTACCACGACAAAAAAACCTGCAATATACCTCAAAATACTAACATCTAAACAACAAAAACCTTTGTATATATATAAACAAATTAATTTCTATGTACATATATACACATGCATAGTATAATATAAATTAAAGTTTCTAATGTAACTGTAACTACGCCTCAAGATCAAATAAAAATTCGGCAGAGTCTCCTTTGTATTTTCGACATTTCAAAAACCTAAACCCTGTCATAACCTGAAAATCAATATCAACCCTTCCAAGATATATATAATTTTACATATTCTGATTGAAAACCAAAACTTGCATATATAACATCACCACGAACTTTAGTCCCTGAGCATACATGATGATAGGATCAGGATCATGATAAACAAATTGCAACTTTCCTGCTCTTGATGGATACATCCAAATGGGCATTTCAATAACCTATCAGGTTTGAAAAAATTACTCCATGGCACCTAGTGAGAAGCAAATGATGGAAATCTAGATGGACCAAAACAGAACTGATTTTGAAAACCTTAAGTGATGAATGCCAGTCATCTATGAATTTAATATTATGCAGTGAAACTAGAACATAAACCTAAACAATATTTAAACACAATATGGAACCGGTGCATTAAACGGTTTGGTCCAAGTTAAACCGTTCACCTTGCTCAAAAACCGGTCAAAACCATCTCAAGCAAACAAACTAAATCGCTTGGCAAGGAAACTCAACAGCACAGAAAGACTTTTTCCTAATTATGATTTTGCATCAATTATTTCGTAATTATAAAGGGAAACAAGAAAGCTTTGAATTGGACCCAAATGCCTTGTGTTGAGGGTGAATACCTCTTCCCCTTTTCTGATGGGTAGGACAGCAATTATTGTTGCTTAGCCATCTCTGTCCTGCAATAAAGCCAACCATAAGCAAGGAACAGAAGATAGTAGAACAGGAAAAGTAAGTTTTATCCTGCTGTAGGTTTCCCTACACAACAAGAATTGTTCAAAAGAACTCTTTCTAACTGTTGTTTAGCTAGAGGAAAACATTCAATACCACATTTTTAAATCCAACAGTGATTTTTAGAAACAATAGCTTTCTCCCTTTTGTTTTCTATACTAAATCTTATCATAGGAAAGAAACATTAATAATACTTCAGTCAAGAGAGGTTCTACCTGCATCTGGAACTTCAAATGCATACATACCTCATCTCTTTTGAATGCTTTGGCATTTGGGCAGCAAGAATGATTCATACAACTCTGCAAAGGAAAGAATGCTGTCCCTAAACCACAGAGAAAATTTTGACATTTAGATTGTACTGGCATCTAAAGAAAATAAATGAGAAAATACAGTAAGCAACATTTCTCTTCCTGACGTCAAATCAAGAATCAAGCATCCAGTTGCGTCAAAAAGAAAAAAGGCAAGCACCCATTTACTCATTTTTGTATGAGAAAAGAATTATTAATGTCAGTCTGTTGAAAAACTAACCAGCAGCCATTTTAAACTTAGAAATGTAAAAAGCATCTAGAGTTCATGGATGCTTGGAATGGATGACATCATAGAGGATCATATGAATCACCTTTATTTTCAAGCACAGGCATAGTTAGGTTCAATTTCCAGAGTACAATAGAGATCAAATTATTAAACATAAAGGTTTTTCAGGAACGAAAGCAAATAACAAACCCACATGCGCTCTCATATGAAAAAAAAAAAAACTACATGAAAAAAAGAAGCAAGAAAATTTTAAGTTAGAAATGCTTAAAAGAATTTTCCAAAATATATAAGTAAATCAAATTCGATTTCAGGACATTTCTAAATCAATTGATAGAAGTAAATATTAATTATATTCTTATTAAGTTTAATGATGCCATAAGGGAACTGAGACCAGCAATATGGGCTGGGACATCCCACAATGTGACCTAAAAGGGTCACATGCATGGACCATATGCCACACCATGACTAACAAACATCTTGGGACATGACCACAACCCCAAACCTGTCCATAAAACCAGAAAGGATGTGATCCTCATGGTCTACGACTCTACATCGATACCCAAGGCCGAAGAGGTTAGGCTTAAAATGGAAATTAGCACTTCCCCCTACCACGTTGTTCAAGTCATCCATTTAAGAAACATACGCAAAGAGCATCTATCCAACTAAAAGAGTTATCCACTTAAATCAACAGGCCAAGATTCTTGCCAGCACATACATTAGGCAGTCTGCTATGAGCGTATTAACATGTAAGTTGGACTTACTTTGGTCATTGAAACATAAAGACTGACTGAAAAGATAAACAGAAAGTTCTATGGCTTTTAAAGCACATTTCATCATTTGCATTGGCAGAAAGAGAATACTGGTTGCAATTGAAGTCATAAAAAAACGGTGTCAAATCCAGACATAGGTCAGTTGGTTTTGTTGACCTCGGAAAGAGAAATTCTCATGCCGCAGACATAGGAAAATGAATACCAATTATCAGGGTATGTCTTAAAAAATGGACACTAAAAAATGTTCTTAACATTAGAAGCTGTACCTGGACAACAAACATAATAATCATCACCAAGGATATCAAGAAAGGGACGCATAACTTTCTCAGCTTCTTCCTGCAGCAAGCAATGTTGTTATATTACCAATTAATCATAGAAAACATCAATCATATTCCTCTTTAGTACCCATAACTGTAAGAGGACAGAATGAGAAAAGGGTGAATGTTTAAACCTTTTGGAGACATGGAAGATCATCAATATGTATAAAATAATCCTCAACTGGTGATGCTACAACCAAATCACTACACACAAAAGAATCAAAGTAATCACATATGAAATTAAAAGAAAAGAATTTTTGACATCAAATGCTAAATCTTTCCAAATTAGTGCAGATCACGAGAAGTTTCCAAATGAAAATTGAAAAAAAAAAAAAGGAAAGTCTTGACATACATTTAAAAAATGTAGGGAAAAAAATCCTAGATCCTGTCTCTGGAATACTAGGATGCAAATAATGTCACGATTAACTTCATCATTATAAGTTGATAGCCTATACAATTGAAGGCTACAATATGATGACTCATCATCAACAAGATTTGCTCTATAACCCATATGTCTGTTTAGCAATTGGGTCTTTCTTTCTGAATTTGTTCTATATAGTAACTGTAGAAGGACAGGGGTTTTGGGTTTTTTAATTTAATCAAATGGTTGCCCCGCATCTAAACACCCCTCTATGAGAACAATAGTTATAAAAGTAATTAACAATTTAACATAACATAAAATCTAACATGAAATGTTTTTGAGCAAATAAGTGTGAATAGTAGCATGTCCTTGCAATAATAAATTCAGTGCATATAAACTTAGAGAAAGAGTCTCTGGTCTTTTGTCTTACTTTTGTGAAGAACAAGGGTCCTAAAGGAAGCAAGGAACAATTAGAAGAACTGGGAAAAGAAGGAAAAACAAAGGACAGCAATTATTTCATAGATGAAAGAATAAAACGCTTTGAAGGAGGGGCTTATAACTGTTATGGTTTCATGGCTTGAGATGTATTTAATTGAATAGATCATGTCTAAATGACAGTTTTTCATGATTCACATCGGAAAATGATCTCATTATGCATATGTTAATCTCCATTTTGTCACGACCTTAACATATGAACATGGCAACATTTAATGCTAGCACACAATTTACCTTCTCATTTTATTACATCATTCCAATTCTTTCCAATTATTACATATATATGTACTATGTAGCATATGATTAGTTCTCCAATGAAAAATGGACCTACAAGGCATAAATCACTTCATCGATCAATACTTTGCAAGAGAAGCCTAGCTAATATATATATATATGCTTCCTATCTCATGCATGAAGAACTATACAGTAAAATGAGATTTACTGGTAAAAACAGCCACCATATGCATTCAAACACAGCTTAAACGAAATAAAGTGGTTCATAGAAAGGTTCACATCTTTGTAGACCCAAAAACCATGGGATGTACCTGGAAAGATTTTCTCAAAATTTCGGCATAGTCTCCCCTGTATGTGTGACATGTAATTTTTTTTACAACCTGCTAGTACCTGTACATGACAAAAAAATACTTCAGATAAACAACCCAATGCCCCAATACACTACAAAGTCATTCACCACTACGTCATCAGTCACCACTACGTCATCCTAAACTGTAGCAACAAATTAAGTAATATCCTTTGACTAAGTACAATACAATAAATGAGCCTAAATGGGCCTGCTGAGATTGGGCTTGGATTGACCATTTTAACTTCCATGTTCCACCACAATTTGTTCATTTACAACTCGTCTATCCCTGGTAATCTTCAAGCATGCCTTGACCTTCTTAATACAACCCAACATCTTCATTTGAATTCATAACCAATCACAATTGCCTTGCTTCAAACTCTTTTGGAGTAAGTTGTGGTTGTTTCTCTTTTTTCTACTTCTAGATTGATCACTCAAATTCAAGATACTCGATTTTTTCTAAGGCTGCCACAAGAACTTGTCCACAAATGGATAAAGTTGAGCTATGTAGGAACCTCAAATATGAATTCCACAAGCACTATGAAGAAATATTTAAGGAAAATATCCACCAAAACATAAAGCCTTCAATATATCGACGGTGAAGAAGCACTTATAGTTGTTGAATATTGTGGAAATGCATAAGGTATGCATTTAGACACCAAATAAAAACTTTGAATATTCTAATAGATTTCTCTTGTAACCAACCCATTTCTCAAAACTTCCCTCTCCTTAAACACATGCAATGTGAGAATTGGTTGTAACCGGTACAAAGCAACGACATTTGGGTCTCAGGATTCTGCATCAAGGGAGTTAAATGAAAGAGCAAACCAAAGTTCCTTGCTTCCAAATGGTTTTACCAGTGGAGAGGATTTGAATGTACCTGTCAATCTTCAACTAAGCCAGCCTCAACAACAAATCAATGAAACACCAGTAAGAGCTATGAAATTGAGGAAAATTCAAATACACATAAAAATGTCTCTTTTTTTATTCATATTAACATTAACTTGAAAATTGCAGCAGACTCCAGCTGCACTGAATTAGCAATCATGAACCAGGAATGATTTTACCATGCCTACCATCAACAGCATTCTTACGGTTGCACAATTATACTTGGAGTATGATACACAAGCCACGAAGGATCAACATAAAGCAAAACAGCCATGTCAGATTGGTATAGCATGATCAGTGGGATCAATACTCTGTGTAAAGCCACGTAGCGATAATAACGCACAGATTGTGCCAAGTGTTCTCTAGTTTTAGAATTCAAAATCATATTACTTCACAATAACTATGAGTGTCATCCCGAGACCCATATTTTATTTGTACTCAGCATATGAAAGCTCACATTAACCATAGAACTCCCCACAATCTCCATATATATACTAGCAAGACTCAAAACAGAGGTAAGAGTATATACAGTTTACACCTCTAGTTTTCAACTCTGGAAAATATCAAAATCATGTCAAGAAAATAAAGGTGAAGTCGGCTCTTGCCTGAGTTGCACCCTTAAAAGCAAGATAATTTGATAATATCATGTTGTTTAGACTTTTTAGTATAATGCAAACGTACATGTGTAAGAATCAGAGTGTACATTACAATCTCACACCTTGCAATATATAATTTACCATTTTAGTGGCCCACAATCTTACAACACACTTGTGCAAAACAAACTGAATAAGTAAAGAGAAATAGAGCAAATATAGCTGTTAACACAAGTTTAGCAAATGGCACCTGGGGCCTAGGAGTCCCGGCATTGAAAAGAGTAGGTGAAGCATGGGTAAACCAACGTTGTGACATGAGATGGTATGTTTTAAGAACAGAATCAATATCATCTTTATGAATTCCAACAGAAACCCTCATTAGCATATGCTGAGGCCGTTCTACAACTTTTCCTGTGAGCTTCAAGAGGTATGATCTCTCAAGAGTTTTGAACCCAAAGTAATCATAATCAAAGTCTCTATCATAGATTATCTCACTGTCCAAACGAGCAGCATTCTGAAATAAAACACCAGTAGAATATCATTAAAAACCCCATGTTGGCTGAGAAAATAGCATAGTTTGCATGTTGATTCTATACACAAGTAGACAAAATTACACAAATTCATCCTCAACAATCAATCACGGCCCACATGCGCAGCTTGAAAATAATCAGGTTCAAAAAATTAAGAAAAATGAAAGATCCGATGATCCACATTTCCTGCTTGAATACAGCATTTAGGGTCAGCAAACCACTCCATTTTTCCAACAAGTCATATATGGCCGATGAGTGGGCATTCAAACATAGAATTCACAGAATTCTAATACGCATACATCAAAAACCTGAAACTATCACATGTCCTCACCAGCAATTCCATTTAAGAAAAAAAAACATGAACTACCAGAAGAGTGATTGCATAAAAAAAATGGCACCAAGTTCCAAATGTTGCAGCGGAAGAGCATCTCCACGGCGCCGATCCTGCCTCCGCGCGGTCGAAGTCGTGGCGGAAGATCTCACGGAAGGGGTCGCAGTTGTAGATTCGGAAGCCGTTCTCGGTGCCGGAGGCGAAGCAGCCGTCGTCCTGGTTGAACGAGAGGTGGAGGAGGGCCGGCGCCAGAGAAGGCGACGGCGTCGGAGACGGCGACGAGAGATCATCGAGGAGGTTAGGGTTTGAGATTTGCAGGGAAAGGAGAGGCGGACATCAGAGGCGGAGGAGACTCTTCTTCTTCTCCATTTGGTCACTGGCGGTGGGTTGGGATCTGTGGCGTTGGGTCGGAAGGCAGGGTGCTCTGCCCCCTTCCACGTGATTATCCACTGGCGACGAGGGAGGGGGGAGAGGGGGATCGACTGATCGAGGGGGAAGAGAGGGAAGAGAAGGGGGAAAGAAGGCGATTGATTTTAGGGGGATTTGGGCATTTTAGTTTTGACGCAGTGAGAGCACAGCGCGGGAGGAGAAAAAAAAAACGGGGGAAGGAATTGCTAGTTTTAGCGGGCCAAAACCGATATTAAAAAAAAAATGAAGTGGTTTAAGAAGAAGCCAGGTAAAAAGATAGATGTTATATCGGTTTTAGAAAATTTTATAATATTGGTTTCATAAAAACCGATATAAAATATAGCTAACCGATATTATATGTAGAGATTATTATATCGGTTAATATGTAACCGATATAAAAAAAAGTTGACCGATATAAAAAAATATTAACCGATATAAAAAACCTTGACTGAAGATATTATATCGGTTATATTAAAACCGATATAGGGCAGTTTTTGCAACCGATATAAAATGTCCTTTTGGTAGTAGTGAACCCAGCTAATTCATGATTCGCGCTCTGGTTGAGACGATGCATGTTGCCCTTAGTGTTCTATCTAATCCAATTGCCACTCCTAGGTGCACCACTTTGTCCTTGAGGACGCAGTTGTTTTTTCATTCTTCTTCTCTGTCTTTCTTCCCAAAAATCTGATCAGGGCTGCTAATGATCCAATCTAGCTCATAAGCATCTTTTTAGCTTACTTCAGCTCGACTGAAGTGCAAGCTCATTTTTTATGGGCTTGAGCTTGAACCCATCCTATTTCACCAGCTCATAAAATCTCTGTTGAGCTTGAGAAACCCAACTTAAAATAAGTTGAGATTGGCTCATGAAATGACTCAGGTTTGTTAGTCAAGTTGAAAATCTCAACTGAACTATATTTGAAAAATTAAAAAAGTCAACCTGAAACATCAAGTTGGCTTATTGGTAGTTAAAGTCCAATCACTCAGCTTGGATCCATTTTGGATTTCAGTTGGCAAGTCGAACAGACTTTAACTCATTTATTAATTGGATTAGAAATCCAAAACTCATAATGAGAGGAGCAAATTAAAAAAACCCAAACCCTGAATCAACTAATCCATTTCAAAAAGTAAAAGTTGAAGAACATTAGTTGTTATTTTCCCTTTACAAGGCAGGAAGAAGAACAAACATATATCAGGGAAATTTCCATTACCATTCATCAAAACTCAATTCCCCTGCATTGCTTCCTCCCTCTCCCATTCTCTATCTCCTAATTTGATTCATTGAAGGGTGAAGAAAGGGCTGGATTTTAGAATTCCTCCTCCCACCCCAAAATGGATCTGGCCCCAGAAGATCTCCAATTCCTGACAGTCCCAGAAATCCTCAAACACTCCCATCTCCATCCCATCCCTCTCCCTAAGAACCTTCTCCCTCCCCACTGTCACCTTCACCTTCCCTCGCTCCTTTGCAATCCTCACCCACTCATTCATCTCCCACCAATTCCATTCCCCTCTCCTCCCACCACCCACCCACCACCACCACCCCCTCACTCCTCCTCCTCCTTCTTCCTCTACCAATTCCTCTACCTCCTTTTCCTTTTCTCCTTCTCCCTCCTCTCCACCGCCGCTGTCGTCTTCACCGTCGCCTCCATCTACACCTCTAAGCCTACCTCCTGCTCCTCCACCCTCCACGCCATCCCCTCCGTCTTCCGCCGCCTCTTCATCACCTTCCTCTGGATTTCCCTCCTCCTCTTCTCCTGCAACTTCTTCTTCGTCGCTGCCTTCATCGCCCTGATCCTCGCCCTCGCCATTGTCCCCCCAAGCCTTCCTCTCATCCTCCTTGCCCTCTTCGCCCTCTTCGTCCTCTTCGTCGTTGTCTATGTCTACCTCACGGCGGTCTGGCACCTCGCCAGTGTCATCTCCGTCCTCGAGCCCATCTACGGTCTCGCCGCCATGAAGAAGAGCCGTGAATTGCTCAAGGGGAGCACCCCGTCGGCGGCGGTTCTGGTGCTGATTTATCTGGGTATTTGTGGGGGGATTGGGGGTGTTTTTCGGTCCGTGGGGGTTCTCGGCAGGGAGAGGGGAATTGGGACCGCAACGAGAGTGCTTGCCGGGGGTTTCTTGGTCGCACTCCTGGTGCTGGTTAATTTGGTGGGGCTGTTGGTGCAGAGCGTTTTCTACTATGTATGCAAGAGTTATCACCATCAGGAGATGACAAGAGCGTGCTGCAAGATCATCTTGGATGGTATCTTGGGGAGTATGTGCCTCTTAAGAGCAGCATTCAGATGGAGGAAATGTAAGAAGTTTTGATTTTTTTTGGTTATTTGGGTAGTTGTGGAACCAATACCTTATTATTGTTTGTTTGTTGGGTTCTTAGATTATTTAGTCAATACTGAGATTGTTCTTTCTTTCAGTTCTCTCCTTTGCTGATTAAGTGATTATGTGAATCACGTGTAATAAATGAAGGTTGAACTGGAGTGTAAGCAATGTATATAGAGTTAGCATCCCTCTCTTCTTTTGGTTCCGATTCTGGGTTGATCTTGGAGTTTTGTGTAATGAGGTTTGTAAAAGATGGAGATCTATATGTGAATCAGGGAGAATTTTGAGAAGACAAAATAGAAATTGGGGTTGTTTAGTTTGTTTGGTGGCCCGATTTCTAGAATTCTAATTGAGTGTAACTGTAAGCTTACTAGAACATGTATCTTCTTTGTTTGTGTTTGAGTGTGCGTATGCGTAGGTGGACATTGAATGAATGATTCTCATGGTTTCTCTCTTTTCTTAAATTAGTTTTGGGCTGTAAACTATAAAGATCGGATTGCATTTCTTTTTTTTTAATTTTTTTTTGGTTTATTTTCAGTTTTGGGCTTGGTCACTGGAAATGTAAAAAAAAGAGAACACAATTTTGTAAGGAGTACAATATCATAACGGAAAATTGTGAGAGGCGAAACCATGGCCGGCCTGATCACAAGATTTCTATTGGGCTGTGGCTCTGATACCATGATGACTTTAAAATAAACGAGTGCATGATGCAAGCCCTAGGGTTAGGGCTTGTGTGGAAGTGCCGAAGTACACTAGGGTGCAGAAGCATGTCTCTGTAGACACTTCAACAAGTCTCCGTAAAGACGATGATGAGGATGCACCTTAATGGAAAACTCAATTCAATTAATCAACTCTGAGGAATAAATCTCTTACAATGCATATAAATAAGAAAAAGAAAACTTGGTGGCCAAGAAAACCTAATAATCTAACTTAGAAAATAAAATAATAATCCAAATGAAATTGGAAACCTAAACCTAATTGCAACTCATTAATTAGAATTCTAATAAAAAATAATTAGGAAAATAATTCCTAAACTATCTTGGGCCCCACACATGTGGCCTGCGATCTATGTTGCATTGGTACATTGCATAGAATTTGCCATAACTTTATTCACAAAAACTCTTCAATCATGAATGTAGCATAGATGATAATGTTGAGGTGGATGTGTGGTAAAAGTAGGAGGGATAGAATTAGAAATAAGCATGCATTTAGGGATAGCATTAATAGGTGATAAAATAAGAGAAACCCGTTTGAGATGGTTTGGATGTATCCAACACCGGCAAGCAATGGTGTCGGTGAGGAAAAAATTTTCTACGTAGGTTGATGGCTTATCAAGGGGAAGGGGTAGGCCAAAGAGGACGTGGATGGAAGTAGTAACAACATATTTGAAAATGTGCAACCTATCCAAAGATTTGGCTCAAAATAGATCGGAATGGAGAAGCATAATTCATCTAGCCGACCTCAATATAGTTGAGACAAGGCTTTAAAGATGATGCATTGAGAAGAGATGATTCATAAATTCAAACATCCAAACTAAAACTTATCTTTTCTAACCTTTTCTCTATCATATCGCTAATATCTCAATTATCAATATATATATATCTCGCTAATATCTCTAAGTCTAACAAACATCCTCCTTATATGCCGAATCCCCACTTGGAGGGAGATACCATGAGAAGGGTAATTCTCTACCCAAATGTGACAATTAACCTAGTTGACCGATGTGCTATCAGCGTAGGCAAGTGGAACATCTCTCTCTCTCTCTCTCTCTCTCTCTCTCTCTCTATCTCTCTCTGTGCGCGCGCACTCATGAATACTATGTCGATTATGTGATGAGTGATGCATGGATACTTCAAAGTGGGCAACTGTATCGTGTCGAATCGTATCCGATACTTCACTTTTTATGTGTAAAATCCATGTTCTTGCTATGTCCACGGCGTATCCCTGCCGTATCTGGGCATCATAGGTGACGACCCTAATATTTTGCCTCCTAATGACCACCAAATTAAAGCTTGACAAAGATGACAGATTCTCTAAAAGAATATTTTTCTCACCCAATGAACTTTAGGTAGTAAATTTTGCACATTCTCGCTCACATTGGTAGTAGTGAGAACATTGTCTTATGTGAGATTGTGGTAAAGATCAGATTGAGAGGAGAGAAGCATCTACATCAGTTGCATTCAATGTTTTAAAAAAGGCGAAGAAGTGCTAGTCAGATCAACACATTTAGCCTCCTTTGCTCCTGCCAAGAAATATGAGGATGATGTTTTGTGCCATGTAGCAGAAATGGATGTTGCCTGCATCATTTTGGGATGTCACATGGCTATTTGATCTTGATGTCATGGAGAGCATAACTTTCTTTCACAAGTCGACACCATGATCTCTTTCCAAGTATCACGTCTTTCATTCACTTAAGGGTTGTGATGTGAGACTGCCATGGGCATGAGGTAAGATTTACAGACTACCTCCCTGCTAACTAGGTGGACGGTGGTTACTTTTTTCTCTTCCTTGCCAGGACATGAAGTCATGTTTGTCAACAATGGGATTAAAATTATATATTGATTGATATATGTAATGTAGCAATATACAGGTTATTTATAGAGACTGGAAAACCTATTATAGGAAACAATATATACAGAGAATAATTAGATCCTGTAATCTTGCATAGATGATCATGTACAGCTCATTTGACACTCCCCCTCAAGTTGGGGCATATATGTCATCAATGTCCAACTTGCTAAGTGAGCTGTGGAAAACTCTGCCGGTGATTGCTTTGGTGAGGACATCTGCAAGTTGATCTTCGGATTTAACAAACGGTACCTCAATGATCTTGGCCTCGAGTTTCTCCTTGATGAAATGTCTGTCAACTTCAACATGCTTAGTCCTATCATGTTGCACTGGATTATGTGCGATGTCTATTGAGGCCTTGTTATCACAATGCAGTTGCATGGCACGTTTGGGTTTGAATCCCAAATCCTTCAACAAATTCCGTATCCAGAGTAGCTCACATACTCCATGTGCCATACCCCGATATTCAGCTTCAGCACTCGATCTTGACACCACTTTCTGTTTCTTACTGCGCCAAGAGACTAAATTGCCTCCCACAAAAGTAAAGTATCCAGATGTTGACCTTCTATCAGTAACAGAACCAGCCCAATCTGCATCAGTGTACCCTTGAACATCTAGATGACCATGCTTTGAGAACATTAATCCTTTTCCAGGAGCTGACTTCAAATATTTTAGAATTCGATTCACAGTGTCCATGTGTCCTTCACTTGGTGCATGCATGAACTGACTCACCACGCTCACCGCATATGCTATATCAGGTCTAGTATGTGATAGATAGATCAACTTACCAACCTGGTCAGGATATTCACCAAGTTTATGATTCACCTCCATTGGAGTATCAGCTGGCTGGATGTCTGTCTTGCATCCTGGAGGGGGATCCATATAGACTTCTTCTTCTAGGTCTCCATGCAGGAAGGCATTTTTTACATCAAACTGATGTAATGGCCAGTCCAGGTTTGCTGCCAGAGAAAGAAGTACCCGAATAGTGTTGATCTTGGCTACAGGAGCAAAGGTCTCCCCATAGTCAATCCCATAAGTCTGAGTGTAACCTTTTGCCACTAGTCTTGCTTTGTATCGTTCAATGGTGCCATTTGCCTTGAACTTTACTGTATATATCCATCTGCAACCTACTGTTCTCTTCCCTTTAGGAAGGGTAGTCATCTCCCAAGTGGAATTCTTCTGGAGAGCCTCCATTTCTTCATTCATTGCTTGAGTCCACATGGGATCTTTCAGAGCTTCCTGCACATTACTTGGAATAGATACAGTGGATAATTGACATACAAATGATGCACATGACGGAGATAGCCTATGTAGAGACACATGATTAGCAATAGGGTATTTAACCTTTGCTTTAGGGTCAGGGTCATATTGTTGTCTAGAGATTCCTCTAGTCGTACGAGGAGGTAACTGATAACCTGTGTTTCCTGTATGACTTGACTCAGGTAAAGGGCTAGAATGTGAGTTTGAGTGTTTGGTTACCTGTGGAGGATCCTCAGGACTTGATTGGATGAGTGATGGTGGTGGTGGTACTGTAGGAGGGACTGTATCTGAAACACTACCTGGAGTCTCCAGTTCTTGTAGCTCTTGCTCTTGTTGTACCTCTATAGTTGGTGACTGAGGCTCTGACATATGCTGATCTAGAACATTCTGTGAAATTTGGATGATTTGATTCTGAGTATCTTCTGCAAAGATAGAGCTCTCCCCCTGCAGGGGATGCTCGGAATCTCCCCCTGAGTAATAGAACTCACTCTCGTGGAAAGTAACATCAGCTGTAACATGCAAGGTCTAAGTAGGGGGATGGAAACACTTATAGCCTTTTTGAGTGTCAGAATACCCCACAAAGACACAGCATAGGGCATATGGATCAAGTTTGCCACGCTGGTGTGGATATACCTGGATATAAGCAACACATCCAAATACACGTGGTTCGAGACTTGGACTGGACCTGGCCTGGGCGGACTGAATCTGGCCTGGACGAACTGGACCTGGCCTGGGCGGACTGGACCTGGCCTGGGCGGACTGGATCTGGCTTGGGCGGACTGGACCTGGCCTGACCTGGCCTGGGCGGACTGGATCTGGCCTGGACGAACTGGACCTGGCCTGGGCGGACTGGACCTGGCCTGGGCGGACTGGATCTGGCTGGGATCTTCGTCTGTCTCAGATGGGTTCTTCGTCTGTCTCGTTCTGGTTTTGTAACCAGAAACGAACTCACAGAGTCTTCCTCCCCGGCGAAGATGGCACAACACTTGGCTTCTCCTTCTTCTCTCTCAGTCTCTTTCTCTGTTTGCTTGCAAAAGAAGATCCTCCAAAGGAAGTGCCCGATGCAGAGACGTCGGAGTGGAAAGCAGGGGAACACGTTGTGAAGGATCCAGAGAGTGTTGCAGCAATGGCGAAGATGGCACAACGGCAGGCAGGGGTCTGCTGCCTTCTCCTTCTTCGTCTTCCTCCCCCTTTTGATGATCCCTGCAAGATGATCCTAGAGGACGAGATCGATCTCTGTTTCTTTGACACTGATCGGATTTCGTCCTCTGGGCTTGTATGGTGGCTGTAGCTGCGGAAGTCAGAAATGGTGAGGGGGGTGTCAAGTGACAGTCATGATCGACTGCTCTGATACCATGTCAACAATGGGATTAAAATTATATATTGATTGATCTATGTAATATAGCAATATACAGGTTATTTATAGAGACTGGAAAACCTATTATAGGAAACAATATATACAGAGAATAATTAGATCCTGTAATCTTGCATAGATGATCATGTACAGCTCATTTGACAATGTTGTGGCCTTTCTAGTTTGTTTTCTACTTCATTAGGGCACCTCGGGACATGTTGAGGCAATTATCTCCCTTGGGGTGGCTGTATTACTAAGTTGAAATCAGCTCTTTCCAGCTTGCATATTTATAATCTATTAAACTTCCTATGTTTGTGGTGGATGGAATCGAAGGGATAGAAAGAGTGGAAAGATACATAAGAACCCAGTTGGTTGAGTGGGACCAAGTATGTAATGTGAAAAATGGGGACCTAGGGATCCACTCAAGCATCACTGTTTGGGAAATGGCCTTGGCGTTTTGCTATGAATGATAATGGGTTATGGAGGCAGGTTTTAATTCATAAATATAACGTGGGGGTTTGCAGATGGGGGTCCTTTATCATGCTTCAGAGATATGAGAAGCTATTATTAATGTTAGAGAAGAAACTTTTTCTCTCCTGTCAAGAATCCATTAATTTTGTTTTGTGATGATAGTATGTGTGAGGATGTTCCTCTTAGCAGTTACTTCTCTTTTCATTGGACCTAAATATTTTTTTCTAGATAATCATGAATGTAATGGTTTTAAGGTTGTATGTAAGAAACTTAAGAAGACGATATATTTTGAGAAAACCCTCTCTCTGTCTCTTATGTGTTTGAGAAGAGATGAGTGATCAATATCTATTAATCAGTACAAGGAACTGTTTTTAAACAGACAAAACCTATTACACAGTTACATGCCAGCTTAAACTGCCAAACAGTCACAGGTTGGTTTATGGATAGAAATCATTAAACAGTTACAGACTAGCAGTTGGGAAAGCTGCTGTGAACTTGCATGTGTGCAGAATCTCTGGACTTGCATGTGTGTAGTACAGTTCATATGTGTGGGGCCTCAATGATCTCATGTTTTGGTTCAGGTTGTCTATTACCCTCCTTCAAACTTGGCCGTCCAATTACGCCAAGTTTGAGCAAGATATCATTAAAAACATATTGGAACGGAGGCTCGGTGAAAATATCAGCTAGTTGTTGAGAAGATGTAACAAAACTAGTGACAAGTAAGCCCAAGGCAACTTTCTCTCTGACAAAATGGTAATCCAATTCAATATGCTTAGTGCAAGGATGAAAAACTGGATTAACCAGCATGTAAAGGGCACTAAGGTTGTCACAAAATAAAATAGGAGTGCAATGAAGAAAAATTCCAATATCCCGAAGAACAAATTTTAACCAAGTAAGCTCCGCAGTTGTAGAAGCCATAGCCCGATACTCGGCTTCTGCACTAGAACGAGCCACTGTTGTTTGCTTTTTGGCACACCTTCAAATGAGGTTAGCACCCAAAAAGGTGCAGTATCCAGTTGTAGAACGTCATGTGAGAGAGCAACCGGCCCAATCTGCATCTAATAAGCATAAAGATCAAGAGTAGATTGTGCGAGAATGCGAAACCCAATGTCCATAGTCCCAGATAAATACTGCAGAATTCATTTGACTACCTGGAATGAGAAACTATAGGTTTGTCCATAATGGCAAACAAAATTAACTGAATAAGATAAATCAGGCTGGGTCATGGTCAACTACAACTACTGGAGAGCATGGTTCAAAATCACAGTATCGGCCGGGACAAAAAGCGATACGGTATCGGTCACGGTTATCGGTCCGTCGCGGTCTTCGCGGTGTGAATTATTTTTTAACCCAAAATTTATTTTAAAAATATTTAAAAAATCCAGAATATTAGAAAATGCTGGAAAACAATGTTTTTTTTCCATTAGTAATAACAATAAATCAAAATATCGGTCTCCCTAAGTCATGAAATCCTGTATCACCGTCTTATCCGGAATTGTATAAATTTTGCATACAATTCAATAGATTTAGATGTATATACCAAAATAAGTTAGAATATCACAAATTTTTATAAAATGCAACCATAATTATGACTTTTGAACTGTCTGCTGGTGTGAAATTTTAGAAAATAAAGTTTGCACTCATCACTCAATCATCAAGTTGTGAATTGAAGAGTATCAAGATAGCATATTTTATTATGATAATATGATAAAGCACAAAGCAATTGGACATTTATGATTTACTTTAAATGATGACAAATTTGAGTAACTATTTTACAAAAGATCTAAAAGATTTCAACAGAAATCCTAGTTTTTAAAACCTCAAATAGTAAATTTAGCCTCAAAATGTGTAGATTTAAGATAATGAAAGGTACCTAGAACAAAAAGAGCATGCAATCATCATTTCTAAGCTATATTTAAATAATTTTATAAAAGAATTGCAAAATAGAATACAAAATGCTAACCTCGGTAGAGTTGTATATGATTTTTAAATACGAATTTAACACAAAAATAGGTATTTTTGATGGCTTGATAGTGAAATATGTGTTGGGGAAGAAGGACAGCATCTAATTTATTTGGAAGAAGGAAGAAAGGAGTAGAATAGGAGAAATGAAAAAAAACTGTAAATGTAGTAGGCCGATATTTTCAAAATATCGACCGATATATCGGTCAGGACTGATAATTTGAGATATCGGCTGATAATATCCAATATTTTGGGGATTTTTAATAGAGCGACACCAAGACCGATAATCTTCAAATTATCGTACTGGTATGGGCTTACTGGTTCGTAACGGCCGATACGAACCAGTATCGGCCGAGAATTTAAACCATGCTGGAGAGCACCAATGATGCTGTGATAAAATGTTGCATCATAAAAGGGGGCAGATGGATCAATGAACCTTTGCTTTTGAGCCATCAGAGTGGATATAGATTTACATCCCTTCATTTGAGCACGAGTAAGAAATCCTTTGCATACTTGGATTGGGAGAGAAAGATACCACCATCAAAATAGGCAACCTCAATACCAAGAAAGTTGTGTAAGGGACCTAGATTTTTCATAGCAAATTCTCTGCTCAACTGATGAATAAAGTTGTGTAAGGGACCTAGATTTCTCATAGCAAATTCTCTGCTCAACTGATGAATAAACCAATCCAAGTAAGGGGGCGAATCACCGGTAACAATAATGTCATCAATATATAAGAGTAATAATAATGTGCTAGCAGTAGAATGACACACAAAAAGAGAAGAATCAGCCATACTGCAGAAAAATCCTGTAGGTGCAGAAAATAACGACCCACAATAACTGGGGAGCCTTAGAGGACTTATCCAAGGTGATGAAGATTGGGTACCGTCCGAAAGCCTGAAAGAGAAGAGCAAACGGTCAGAGGACCCTGGCCTGGGCGGCGTAAGGCTCTCCGATGCCAAAGTCAGTGAGTGAACTGGAACAATGGAAGGAGAAGAAGAAGAGAGGTAGAGTAACGGCTCTGTGGATTGAATTGTGCGTACCTTGCATGTGGTATGAAGCTCTATTTATAGAGGCTTGGGTCGTATCTTTGGATGATATCTTAGTGTGGGTCCATGATTCGACGGGGAAGTCGTGATCAGCCCACAAAGTAATAAATGCGGTCCATTCCAGCCCACTTTGCATTTAATGCCAGTCGGATCAGCCCACATCGCATTAAATGTGCGTCATGTTGGGCCAGATCGTGTTGGACGCCTTTGACGGTAGGGGTACCATCGGATCCGCCCTCGGGCCTTGCCCTGATTTGGCTTCAGCCGCTGGATGCCGCCCTGTCAGCGATCTGGAGAAGATCGTGGACGGCTGGATGTCGCATCTGTCTCACTAGCTTGCGCCCCTATTCCTCCACGTGCCTGATGACGTGGGGGATGAGGGGCGTGAGTGGAGGCTCTTTCCTGCTTCGGCTTTCGTCCCGGCTCCTTCGGCCGAGGTGGAGCTTTCAGCTGAGGTGGGTACATGGGGTAGCCGAGCTCGGCGCCAGCGGTCCGGACCCACTTGACTTTGGCCGGAGCCCCTGTCCTGGCAGCCGGGGTGAATCTGGTGCCACGTGGGCGGCACGAGGATGGCACGTGAGAGTGCTTAGTCTCATCTGACGGCTATGATTAGCATAATCCTGGAGCTCTGGAAATCTCCCCACACAATTGCCCCCTAGCTTTTGACCTCTTAAGCGTCCTAGCCTTTAGTGGTCGAAAGCTAGAAAATCTGTCTGGGGATGCGGCGATCATTGCCTGGTGTCCTTTCAACTTTTCTGAAGCAATAAATGCTCTGCCCTGTCCGTCCTGGGAAGCGAGTCGGCGGCTACACGTGTATCCTCTTCACTGATTGCGTCGTCTCATTGACGGGACGGGCACGGGCTGCGAAGTCCGCCTTTTCGAATTCGAAAGTGGTATTCAACCGAGGGTTCCCCTTCCATAAATAGGGTCGTCTTCTTGCTTTCTTGTTTCTGATTCCTTTTGCCTCTGCCTTCGATTTCTGCTCTGCTCGTTTGAGATCTCTCTAGCGAGGACGACCGTAGGACGCGCCCGGATCTGTTCTTGATTCGCCCCTTCGTCCCTGTAAGTTGCTTCGCGCCTCTGTCTGGTTTTTCTTGGGGTTTCGCGACTTCAGGGTTTAACTTCGCTGTCACCCTTTTTAGACATGGGCACCCCTAGGTTTGAACTAGATACCTATGAGGGCATAGCCAGGTTTAGGGCCACTTTCAGTATTCCGGAGGGAGTCCTCCTCAAGCCGGCGGACTCCGTCGATTATGCCACGCTTCGCTGGTCCTGCAGCTGGATGCCGTTCCCTCTGATCTCCGTGATCGAGGGCGGGATCAGATTTCCTCTGCACCCCTTGCTTAGGGCCTGCCTTAGTGCCTGGTCTATTACCCCGTGCCAGCTGATGCCCAACGGCTATAAGGTCATCATGGGCACGGCGAAGCTGAATGAGATTTTGGGGACCAACCTGGGTGTCCATGACATCGAGGATACCTATGATATCTGCAAGGCTGGGGAAGGAAAATACTATCTCCGGGTGAAGCCGCAGCGAAGAGGCTTCGTCCTGGCCTTGGAGGATTCGAGTAAGAATGCCGAGGAAACTTTCTTCTGTGTGTCGGGGGACTGGGAGTTCGTCTTCGGCGAGAGCAGGAGGCTGATGGTTCCTCGTCACCCCGGGACTGTCCCAAGTAAACACCGCCTCTTTTCTCTTACTTGCTTTGTTTGATTTGGATGATGCCGAGCTGACATTCTTATTGTCTGTTGTGCAGAGGCAGGCGCGAGGCGACGCTGAGCTGCGAGTGAAGGCTGGAGGAAGAATGTCGACGACATCAACAAGGTCGAGAGATACAAGGGGCACGAGACCAGGTCGGGTTGGAAGCTGCTCGGGTATACGCCGAGGTACCGTGGCCACTATAGGAGAACCGGAGTAGCCGAGGTAGACGAGGCGCACCCTGATTATCCTGCTGTCTCCGTTGCCGTGCCCGCCGGGATTCCTTTGACCGATCCTGCCGCGAGCCGAGCTGCGTCTGGCGCCGAGGCGTCCACCTCTAGTTCGGAGTTACCGAACCTGACGCAGATAGTGGACGCTTATTCGTCCGGTCGGGAAGAGGGTATGGAGGGAAGCTCAAGGGCGCCCGTTGTCAAGGATCTGGCGGCCAAGTTCAGGCAAAGGTCTACCTCTTCTGTGACACCATCATCTGCCAGTACCCGCGCAGCTTCGGGCTCGGGGGGTGCTGGTGCCACTTCTGCTCCTGCCCCTGCTCCCAGCGAGGGAGTGCGGCGACGCTCGCCGGATCGCCCGAGGGAGGGGTCCCCGCCCAGGAAGAAGTCCAAGGGGGGGGGGAGAAGGACTCGGGGGCTGAACAGCCTCCGAAGGGTAAAACTCCTGCGCGGGCCCCCGGAGTCAAGGCTCCAGCTGAGAAGAATGCGCCGGCCAGCAAGTCGACTAGTGGGACGGCCCGCGAGCTCACCATCTCGGTAGGGCAAGGGTCCGGATCGGCTTCTAGACCTCGAACTGCCCCAGCGGCATGGAGACCGAGGATGGAGACGCAACCCGGTAAGCCGTTGAACGTCGAGGACCGGCTGATGGGGAACGCCGACGTCATCGGAGCTCTCGCCAAAGCCTGCGCTCTGCCGCGAGACATGGAAGCGCACGAGAGGTTTGATAACGAGAGCCTGATGATCTCGGCGATCCAAGCTAATCTCCTGGTAAGTGTTTTCAGCGCTCTTCTTCAAGTGCTTTTAGCTCGACTGCTCCTGTTTGACTTACTTTTTTCCCTTTGCAGAACGTGCAAAGGCTCCTGGCCGTGGTGGGGAGGAGTGACAGGAACGCCGCGAGGATCACTCAGCTGGAGTCTGAGAGGGAAAGGCTGAGGAAGGAGCTAGAAGAGCTGAAGAGGGGAATGGAAGGGCTGAAGAAGGCTAGCGCCGAAGAGTCCGCTCGGTTGGCGTCGGCTTTGGCTGATGTTGCCGAACTCACGTCGAAAGCTAATCAGCTGAAAGGCGAGCTCTGGGCGAAGAACCAGAGGACTGCCGAGCTGGAGTCGGAACTGGCCAGATCAAGGTCTGAATCGGCGGCCGAGGGGACGAGGTTGCGCGGGGAAGTGCTGGCCGGGCACGCTGAAATAGAGAAGTTGAAGGCGGCGAATGCCGAGCTGGAGAAGGAGAAGGCCTCTCTACTGTCTGAGGCCCAATCCGCTTTCCAGAAAGGGGTGGACCACGCCACGGAGCAGTATGAGAAGCAGGTGGAGGAAATCACCTCCATTCTGTTCGAGGAAGGATGCTTGGCCGCACTGAGGCGTGTGGGGGTTCCTGAAGACCACCCTGTCTATCGGGACTTGCCGAAGTATTAGGACCCGGCTCCTGAGCCGAGCCCCACTCCTTTGGCCGAAGGCGCCCCAGTCGAGGGCCCTGCAGTCGTTCCCGCTCCGGATGCCGCTTCAGTTGCTGTCGCGCCTGTCAGTGATGCCCCGGCTGAGCCCCTGGAGGGAACTTCTCCTGCCCCATCCGTCAGCTAGGCATCGGTCGTTGCCCCCGCTGTCAGCGAGCCATCGGGCACCGCTCCTGCCATCGCGGCTGACACCGCTGGACCAGCTGAGACCGTGATCGACTTGGTGGAGTCGCCGAAGCCGCAGTAGCCTTGCTTCTTTTTACCTTTGGCCTTTTATATGTATTGCTTTTTCAGCCCTATAATATCTTTTTCTTTTAACGAGAATAGAGCTCCTTTACTTGTGCGTTTTTCTCTGCATTTTTCTCTCTTGTGTTTCTGGGTGTGGTATTGAATGGCATTGAACGCCTTTAATGTGATGCGTGACCCTAGAGAGAGTTGAACGGCCTTCATAGCTATCTGTGCTGTTTCTCCGTATTCTGGAGATCATAAATAGCAGTAAGCATGGCGATAGGGCCGATGAGGGAAACGGGCAAACGTCTCCACGCGGCGCCATAGGGATCGCTGGTCATTAAACAGGAAGATGTGCGTCCCGCGTAACGCGTGGGAGACTTTGCCCCATAACTTCCTTCGAAGACCGGGCCCTCCTTCTTCCTATAAGTAGAGGTGGTAGGCTCGCCATGGGAGAGGAAAAGAAAAGAACTTAGGATAGCTTAATTCACATAGAGGTAGGAGCCATGTTCAGCAGACCTTTGGAAATATTCGAACCGGGGGGAACCCCTGCGCCTGAGGACGGCTCTCTCCGAGGGGGGAGGCCCGTCGTGGTCTGTGCGCTCTCTGAAGGAGTTCCCCGTGGACCACGCGCTCTCTGAACACGGGTCCATGGCCAACCGTCCCTGGTCCGGTTGCAGGGGAGTCCTCTGTAATTGTGGGATGGTGGCGCCCTCTGCGTCTGGCGGTCCTGCAGGGTCTTGTGTGGCATCGAGCTCCCTGCGAGCCCCCTGCGGTATATCAGGACCGCGGAGCTGAGGGTGGGATTGAGGCCCCGCTGGACCGAGGGGCTCTTCAGACTTCGGTTGGTCTCACTGACCGGAGGGTGTTGAAGAGCTCAGCGAGGTCCAGGGCCTCCGAACTGGAGGGGCTCTGCAACCCTTTGGTCTGACCAACCAAAGGGTATTATAGAGCTCAGCGAAATTCAGGATCACTCAGAACCTCCAAGCAGCGGACCGGAGTCTTCGAGCCTGCAGCCTGAAGAGTCGGTGAAGATCAGAGCCTCCCAGCCTTTATTTCTTTTTCTGCTTTCAGAGGACTGCGAGCCTCCTTTCTGTACTTTGTTTTCTTTTCTGTAACCTTGGCCGAAATGGCTAGCATTGGCCGAGACGAACTGCCTTGCGCCGAAGTGGATCCAGAATTCCGCTGGTCTCGGCTGTGTGAGCATGAGTTCGGCAACGGTCTTCGAGGGGTGTATAAACCCGGACTTTAGGAAACGGCTGAGTGTTCGAACTCGAAGCCTTTTCCAGGGCGGTAGACCCAGGGCTTTAGGAAACGACTGAGTGTATGAACTCGAAGCCTTTTCCAGGGCGGTAGACCCCGAGCTTTAGGAAACGACTGAGTGTATGAACTCGAAGCCTTTTCCAGGGCGGTAGACCCGGGGCTTTAGGAAACGACTGAGTGTATGAACTCGAAGCCTTTTCCAGGGCGGTAGACCCGGGGCTTTAGGAAACGACTGAGTGTATGAACTCAAAGCCTTTTCCAGGGCGGTAGACCCAGAGCTTTAGGAAACGACTGAGCATCCGAGCTCGAAGCCTTTTCTAGGGCGGTAGACCCAGAGCTGCCGGAGTCAGTCAAAGAGAGACGACAGATTGATGACAGGGCGAAAGCTGCTTTCATTGATTCTGAGATTCATTACATCTTTAGAAATAGAATTTCTTTAGGTGGGATGCATTCCACGGCCTCGGAAGTGGCTTGCCCTCTAAGTCCTCGAGCTTGTAGGCTGATCTTCCTGCCAGTGAGACTACCCTGAACGGGCCATGCCAGTTCAGGGCCAGCTTCCCTTCGTTTGGTTCTTTGTCAGCTGGCAGGGTCTTTTTTAGGACCAGCTCTCCCACGGAGAAGTTTCTTTCTCTGACATTTTGATTGTATGCCCTGGCCAGCCGCTGCTGATAGTCGGTCAGTCGCAGGGCTGCTGCTTCTCGGCGCTCGTCTGCCAGCTCCAGCTCCATTGCCAGGTTCGTCTCATTTCGGCCTTGGTCGACCAGCTCTGTCCTCAGGGTGGGAAGGCCGATTTCTAAAGGAATGACCGCCTCCATCCCGTAGGCCAGAGAGAAAGGTGTCGCCGAGGTGGACCTCCTTGGAGTTGTTCTGTATGCCCATAGCACGCTCGGAAGTTCTTCTACCCATCTGCCCTTTGCCTTGTCCAGTCGCTTCTTCAAGCCGTCCAGGATCACTTTGTTAGAGATTTAGGCCTGGCCATTACTCTGCGGATATGCTGGAGTGGAGTAATGGTTTCTGATGCCGTGCTCTTGGCAGAAGTCTTTGAAGGACTTGGAGTCGAACTGAGTCCCGTTGTCCGAAATCAGGGTCCTGGGGATGCCGAACCTCGTTAGGATGTTTTTCCAAACGAAGTTCCTGGAGTCCCTGTCCGTGATGGAGGACAACGGTTCAGCTTCTATCCGTTTTGTGAAGTGGAGCTCGGTGGAGAGGCCCCACATGTCTAGGCCCCATTGAGCGAAGGGCCATGGACTAGAGAGGGGACTCAGATCTTGCGCTAGCTGATGGAGAGAGTGGGAGAACTTCTGGCACTTCTCGTATTTCCTGGCGTACACCTGCGCGTCCTTCTGCATGTAGGGCCACCAGTAACCCTGGCTTATAGCCCTGTAGGCCGGTGATCGACCTCCTATGTGACTGCCGCAGATTCCTTCGTGGATCTCATACAGGAAGTCGTCCACCTTGCTCGGGTGGACGCATTGAAGGTATGGACCTGTGAAGGATTTCCTGTAGAGTTTGCCTTCGGGAGAGAGCCAGAATCGAGCTGCCTTGAGTCTGATTCGGTGGGCTTCAGTCTTGTCCTTGGGGAGCTGATCGTCCTTTAAGTAAGCCACGATCGGGTCCATCCAGCTTGGGCCGAGGTCGGCACAGAGGACAAGCCGAGATGAATGGAGTTCTAGGATTGACCTTGATATCGACCCAACCTCGACAGTCCTTTTCTTTCCGGCTTCGACAGTGGAAGCTAGGCTGGCGAGCGCGTCAGCGTGCGTGTTGGTATCTCGGGATACCCATCTGACCTCGGCTTTCTGGAAATGAGACAGCAGTTTTTTCGCAAGGGCTAAGTAGGCCGCCATCCTGTCGTCCCTGGCCTGATAGTCTCCAGCGAGCTGGCTAGTTACCAGTTGAGAATTGCTGAAGATCACCAGGTGCTGGGCTCCGAGGATTTGGGCGCTGTTCAACCCTGCTATCAATGCTTCATACTCTGCCTCATTATTTGTTGCCTTGAAGTCCAAGGTGAAAGCCTGCTCTATGACCAGACCCTCTGGCGACTGGAGGACTATGCCAGCGCCAGCTCTCTTGGAGGTGGACGATCTGTCGACAAAGATCTTCCATGCCGAGGTGGGAGACTGTTCGACCTCGGTCACTTCTGGCTCCTGCCCTATGCCCCCAGTGCCGTGCCGAGCTGGGGCGGAGCCGAGTTCGGCGAGACGAATTCGACGATGAAGTCTGCCAGGATCTGGGCTTTGATCGCAGTTTGGGGACGGTACTGTATGTCATATTGCCCCAGTTCAATTGCCCACTTTGATATTCGCCTTGAAAAGTCAGCCTTTTTGAATATTGAACGGAGTGGATGCTCCGTGATCACCACAATGGAGTGGGACTGAAAGTAATGGGAGAGCTTGCGGGAGGCACTAACGAGGGCCAGCGCGAGCTTCTCCAATTGAAGGTACCTGGTCTCGGCATCGAGCAGGGTCTTGCTCATGTAATAAATTGGTTTTTGAACTCCCTCGTCCTCCCTGATGAGGACAGAGCTCACTGTGTGATCCGAGACCGCAAGATATAAATACAAAACCTCCCCCCGAGTTGGGGTGGAGAGTAAGGGTGGTGACGATAGATAGGTTTTGAGCACGGCCAATGCTTGGTCGCACTCAGGAGTCCACTGGAATTTTAAATTTTTCTTTAGAAGCTGAAAGAAAGGCCTGCACTTATCTGATGACCGGCTAATAAAGCGATTGAGTGCTGCAGCCATTCCTGTGAGCTTCTGGACTTCTTTTGTAGTAGAGGGGCTCAGAATGCCCTGGATCGCGGTGATCTGGTCTGCATTGGCCTCTATCCCCCTCCGTGTTACTAAGCTGCCGAGGAACTTTCCAGAGGCCACGCCGAAGGTGCACTTGGAAGCATTTAGCTTGAGCTTGAACGTGCGAAGGATGTCGAAGACTTGGCCGAGATCCGCCAGGTGGTCGCTGGAGTGCACTGATTTGACGACCATGTCGTCGATGTATACTTCCACCGTTCGGCTGAGCTGAGCCTGGAACATCTTTGTCACTAGGCGCTGATACGTTGCCCCCGCGTTCTTTAGCCCGAAGGGCATCACCTTGTAGCAGTAAGTGCCGCGGGGGGTTATGAACGACGTCTTCTCCTCATCAGGCTCGTGCAGCGGAATCTGGTGGTAGCCTCTGTAGGCGTCGAGGAAGCTCATTCGGTCATGGCCGGCGGTGGCGTCGATCATTTGATCAATCTTTGGAAGGGGGAAACTGTCTTTAGGGCAGGCCCTGTCAAGTCGGTGAAGTCCACGCACACCCTCCATTTTCCAGTTTTCTTTTTAACCACCACCGTATTAGCCAGCCAGACCGGGTACTGGACCTCCTGGATGGCTCCTACCTTCAGCAGTTTGTCGACCTCTTCGACGACCGCGTCTTGATGGACCGCGCTCCTGCTCGGTTCCTACCGAGGTGTCGGCGGACGTGGGAGTCCGTCGGGTCCGACCCTTTTCATAACCAGGGGGCAGGGGCGTGCATCAACATTTCTTTTTTTTGTGTGGGTGTGCCAGATTTTCTATTTTTACTTGGAATTGCAAGTGGTGATCCGGAGATCAACCTTCGCAAGTAAAAAGGAAATCAACTTCTTTCGAGTTTTCCATTGCACATATATTTAAGAAAAAGAGACATTTTTCTTGGTTTGCCGTGAAAGGCGATTTTTTTGGCGTTTATAGCCGATTTTTGGCGTTTATAGCCGATTTTGGCGTTTATAGCCGATTTACAATCCTTATCAATAATGAAAGACAAGAGTTGTGATTTTTGTCTCTTTTGAAAAAATACAAACTACAATGAAAAGCAAGAAAATGAGGATCTAACTTCTCAGGAGATTGTGGGGGACTCGTTTAGATTGACGGTCGCAAGCTATATGTGGGCTTCGCCATCATCCATGCAGATGAGAACAGAGGATGCTATTGATTCGCTTAACTTGGCTATAACCTCAGGTTTTTAGAGGACAAGGACCAAAAGGAGGTCCTATGTCCAATAAAAAGCCAAGTAGACGGGCTGAAAAGCCACATCTAAGCCATTGGAGGCAGGAGGAGAAGGCAAGGACCTTGGGGGGTAGCCCCAAGGGACTTTTGTCACCTTGTAGCGGTGGCCGATGTAGAACTTCCGCAGAGTTTTCTCTCTTTTCCTTCTCTGAATTTTTGTGCTTTGTCTGTGTGTCTGCTGTTTTCTGATTATCCTTTCTTCTTGGAGAGCTCTCTTATTTATAGGCTTTTAGGTAGCCATTTAGGAGGGTTTATGGGCTTTTATTGTCATTAAGCCGCATAATGGGAGGAGTTACAAAATTGAATTTTTTATTTTGTAACTCCTTTTTCTTGGCTTCTGAT
Organism: Litsea cubeba; assembly: GCA_012931725.1. Taxonomy (NCBI): domain Eukaryota; kingdom Viridiplantae; phylum Streptophyta; class Magnoliopsida; order Laurales; family Lauraceae; genus Litsea; species Litsea cubeba. The sequence goes on along the minus strand of CM022952.1, from coordinate 21,019,512 downwards.
TGGCCGGAGGAGATTGACGGCATTTAATCACCTTTAATCGCCATGATGGGAGGAGTTTCATGGGTTAAATGCCATGAATCTCTTGACTTGTAACTCCCGGATGCTTGCCTCTGATTGGGCCGTCCAAAGAAATGGATTAATGACTGTAATAAAGCTAGTCAATTAATCGCATTAAGTGGTCGCCGAGCATCTGAAGAGTCGCGGGCCCTGCCGCGTCTTTTGGGATTCTTCTGGTGATGATCATCGATGGATCTTCATGTAGATCGACATCAGATGACCATGTAATTTCAGGTGTTTGTTGCCAACAGCGGGTCGGTGCCATCTGTCCTGTCGATTTCTTGATCGGTCGGGTAGAAAGCACACTTTTTTTGGTTGACCGGGTGGCGATCAATATTGTTTTCAATACTCTTGATGATTGACCCGTGTTTTGGACGGATGTTAGAGGATTTGGTGTCTCAAAAGTATGAATTTTGGAAAGTACCAGAGGCTGGGCGCTTCGAATCGCGAAAAACAGCGAAAAACGGGGTTTCCGGGGCTTCCCGGCGACCCCGGGCTCCAGGGTCGCAGGGGTCTGCGACCCTAGGGGGGTTTTCCTCCCTTTTTGTCCCGTTTTGTGTCCGTTTTTGCTGTTTTTTTATTCTTTTTTCTCCTGTACTTTTCCTTGACATTTTGACCATTTATTGGCTTGATTTCCCTGTAGGAAACTTGATGAGAATCCTTGCATTTTATTTTGCAAAGTTTCCAATTTCCTGAGAAAGCCGAAGACTTTGTCGCGCAGAGCTGCCGATTTTCCGTCAGAAGCTGAAACTGGGTCAAACGATGTCGGAATGACCTGAAATTTTGTGTGAGGCCTCCTGAGCAATAAATAAGACCAACCATGGGCTTTTCTTTGAGTTTTGAAGCCTTTTGGGGTCCTATCACCAGTAGACTCGCTTTTGTCGCGATGAAGATGTCGCGGTTTGATGTGCGGTCAACCGATGTCCGATTGACTTGAAATTTGACAGGGAACCTATTGGAGTCATTTTAAGATGATCCATAGGCTCTGTCTTGGAAACCATGGTCTCGGAGAACTTCACCGCTGAGAGGCCTGATTTAGCTGTTCGAGGGTTGATGTAGGGTCAAACGTTGTCGGTTTGACTCGAAACTTGACGTGGAGCCTTTTGGAAGTATTTTGAGACCATCCATCGGCTCTGATCGAAGATTTGGTGTCTCCGATGCTTTTGCCACCGAGAGCTCCTTTTCGGCTATCGGAGAAGCGAAGTTAGGCCAAATGATTTTGAAATGGCCCGAAACTTCTTGTGTGCTCCTCTTTTAGCTGTCTTGAAGGATCTTGCAGTTTTTTGTTTGATTCTGACAAGATTTGATTTTTGGAAGTAGCATTGCCTATTTATGGCAGGTTGCGACTTCATGTAGCTCTTTAGATCTTGAAGATGCAAAGTGACATTTCTGGTGTCAACAAATGCCCCCTCGAGGTACAGCGACGAGTTGGTTAACTTTTGTAGTCGATGTGCCTCGAAGAGATTTTTTTTTAAGGAGAGCCTGTGACTTGACCAAGAGTCTTTGAGCAGTCTTTCTTTTTGGTATTTGTAGCCTTTTGAGCTTCCAGGGGAATTTTATGGTAGTGAAAGGGATCACGTACCATCTCGAGGCAAAGTTTTGAAGATGACATCAGGGATGTGGATTTGGGCTTTGACCTTGTGACCTAACAGGCTATATGTGGCAGGTTAGGGGGTCGGGTTTGGTTTTGATCATGTGACCCAACAAGCTGTATGTGGAATGTTGGGGGATCAATTTTGGTTTTGATCTTGTGACCTAACAGGCTGTATGTGGCGAGTTAGGGGATCAGGTTTTGGTTTTTGATTTTGGTATTGTGACCCAACAAGCTATATGTGGCAAGTTAGGGGACCAGGATTTGGTTTGATTTTTGTGGAATGTCAATTTCAAGATTTTGGCTCAATTTGGTATATGAGGCTGGATGGTTTGATTTTTGGAAGCTCGTGGGGCTTGGAATTTTCTTTTGTATGGTCCAATCAACTCAAAAGAGGCATGGAACCATTTTTGTATGCTCTTGGTAAGAGGGATTTCTCTTTGACTAAAAGCCCAAATTTTTTTTTTTAAGTGCCTAGGTGGTCAAACCTGGCTCATATGGGCTAACCCGATGGGACTTTAAGCTTTTGAAATGGCTTAGATCTCATATGGTGTCATTTTTGTAAAGAATATCCAAAAATATCTCATTTGGATAGAGAATATCTAAGAATATCTTTACTTGGAGAGAATCTCTCATATCCCCTTTATTTTGGGATAGGATATCTCAAGATATCTTTCTTTTGGGAAAGAATCCTTCATCGATTCTATCTATTAGGAGAAAATCTCTCATTGATTTCTTTTTTTGGGAGAGAATCTCTCAAGATATCTTTCTTTTGGGAAAGAATCTTTCTAATCTCTTTCTTTTGGTAAGGTTACTAATTAGTAACACTTACCTCTTTCTTATTTCCTTCTTTGGTTTGCTCTCTTCTATAAAAGCAAAGAGGAGGTTGGATCTCTTGCTCTTATCACTTTCTTTTGCAATAATCTCAAGAGGGCTTCAAGACCAAGAGTTCTTCTTCTTCAAGATCTTCAAGACTTTTCTTCTTCTTCTCCATCAATGGCTTCAAGTAAGTTCCCTTTTTTTTAAGAAAACTCCATTGTAGGAAAAATAAAAAGTTCTTTATTTCTTTCTCTTTTTTTTGTTTCTTTCTTTTTCTTTTCTTCTTTTTTTTTTCACGTGTTTTCCTCTTTTTTTTTTCACACGTTTTTTTTTTTTTGCTTTCTTTTCTTTTCTTTTTTTTTTTCATGTTTTGTTTTTTTTTTTGTGGGCCGTACGGACAGATCCGTACGGATCTGGCCGTACGGCCACGTGGCCTGTGGGCCACGGCCTGTGGGCTAGTCCCTTTTTTTTTCTTTCCCTCCCCTTTTTTTTTTGAGAGAGTTTCTTTTCTTTTCTTTTTTTTTTTCTTTCCCCTCTTTTTTTTTGAGAAAGTTTCTTTTCTTTTTTTTTTTTTTTTCTTTCCCCTCTTTTTTTTTTTTTTTTGAGAAAGTTTCTTTTCTTTTCTTTTTTTTTCCACGTGTTTTCCCTTTTTTTTCACACGTGTTTTCTTTTTGCTTTCTTTTTTTTTATTTTTGCATTTTAAGAGGAGAAGCACACAGCATCCTTTGCCGAAAATCTCCAGAAAGATAAAGGCAAAGCTCCTCAATAATCACCGGAAGAAAACAAACCATCCGGTAAATCTGAAGAGAGCATTCAAACTCCCTTCATCATCTCCCTTAAACCTTCAAAGCCTTTGGTCATCACAACTAAAGTGAAGAAGGCAAAGCAAAAGCCTGGGGGCAAATTTGTTGTCTCTTTCGTGTCTATCATGCAAGACACGGACTCGGATTCAGAGCTAGAAGACGACACATCGTCAAGCCAAGCTGATACTCAGCAAGTTCAGCCTGCTCTCACTCCAATGGAGATAACTTCTGACATAGAAGATCCTACGTCAGCTTCCTTCGTTGTTCCAGTAACTTCAGCAAAGGAAAAGCCGATCTTCTTCCATAGATCGGATGCTTCTTCATCAAACTCCATGCTTGAACCTTTCCAAAATAAAGGTATGCCTCAACTATCCTTATACAGTTTTGTGGCACAAGCTATTATGAAGAAAATGGGCTATGACGCTCAAAACCCAGTCGGTTTGGGAGAAGGACGCGGTATTCTCACGCCTTTGGGGCCCGTCTTGACCAAAAGCCAGCTGGAAGATTGGAGACTCTATGGCTATGTAGAAAAGTCTTCACACGGGTTAGGGTATGATCCCGACACTCCCTTGAGACAGTTGACACAAAGGCTTAAAAGTCAATATACTGACCAAGCCTCAACTTCTCAAGTCCATGAAGACATCGATCTCCCTGGATATCTCTTTGATGAGTCACCTGACAAAGATCCAGGAAGCTCATCCAATTGGCACGATTTCTCCGAAAATGAAGAGGAGTTGTCCGATGGAACAGACGTGTGGTCTTCTGACCCAGAAGAACCCTCATCTCCAAAAGAAGTAGCCTACTTCGACCCGGTTTCAACAGGCGATTGGGATCATCTCATAGCAAGCCTTGGGAAAATCACCGATCAAGAAGACCCGTGGAAAGGAACAAAACCTTGGTCTGGAAATGCCTTTGAAAACCCAGAAGGTTTCGTTGAGCTGGAAGCCTCCGAAAATATTGTGGAGGAACCACCTTCGAACCTTCCAACAGAAGATCCTGTTCAAAAGATAGACTTGGGAACACCAGATAACCCACGTCCTGTATTCATAAGCAAGAATATAAAGGATGATGAGTTACCCGAGTATATCGCCTTTCTTCGTGAGTTCGTTGATTGCTTTTGCATGGTCTTACACTGAAATGCCAGGCTTAGACCCCAAAATAGCGGTTCACAAACTCAATCTTCAAGAAGACATCAAGCCTGTCAAGCAAGGCCAAAGAAGATTCCGTCCAGATGTGATGGATAAAATTGAACAAGAAGTTCAAAAACTCAAAAGCGTCGGCTTCATCCGTGAGGATCAACATCCTGAATGGTTGGCCAACATTGTCCCCGTGACAAAGAAGAACGGGCAGATCAGGGTCTGTATTGACTATAGAGACCTGAACGGCGCATACGCACTCCTAAACATGGAAGGTGACAGATGTATGCTGCCCATCAATGGCAAGTTCTTAAAGCGGTACTACCCTTGAAGACTTACCCAACTGGGTAAGAGCAATGCCTGTACGACCAAAACCGGTTTCCAGGTACACGCTCGCTAAACCCACCTTTTTTTTAGAATTTTCATATCAAATGTTGAAATTTCTAGAAATTTAAAACAATGCTTACTTTCATCGTTTCATTGTTCAAAAAAAAAATATCCAAGTTTAGGAACCTTTCCCTAACTTGACCAAAATTTTCAACCCTTGAACCCAAAATTCATGGTTTGAAACAAAATCCGGATTCAGGGATTTCCAACCTAGTCCACCCTGCCTTTTACCGCCAAAAATGGTTTTAGGTCAAAACTTATGACCCTCGTGTCTTTAAACAAAAAAAATGGTTTTTCAAAAAAACTGCGAGGAAGCGACGCTTAGTCGATACTCGCACAAATCGGAAGCATATGAACCATGTTCGACACTTCCAAAATCGCAGGAAAGCGACATTTCGTCGATACCTGCAAAATCCAAAACTGTGGAGACGCAACATTTCAGTTGATATCCACAACCCAAATTTCAAAGGTTCGAAAAAACCTAAAAAAAAAAAACATGGAGACGCAACATTTCAGTTGATATCCATAACTCAAAGGTTCGAGAAAACCACAAATTTCAAAAATCGTGGGGAAACGACATCAAGTCAGTACCCGCAAAACCAAAATTTTTGAAAAGCAAGGATGCGACATTCCATCGATACTTGCACCCAAATCCGCGAGGATGCGACATTCCATCGATACTCGCAACCGAATGAGCAAGGATGCGACATTCCATCGATACTTGCAAGAACATTTAGCAGGGAGGCGACTTTTAGTCGATACTTGCATTTTTGAAAACCAAACCGGCTATAAATGCCATCAAAACAGGCTATAAATGCCACAAACCGGCTATCAATGCCACCAAACCAAAACAGGCTATAAATGCCACAAACCGGCTATCAATGCCACAAAACAAAACCGGCTATCAATGCCACAAACAAAAAAATTGGCTTTCAAAAAACCCGGCTATCAATGCCACAAACCGGCTATAAATGCCACCAAAACAAAACCGGCTATAGATGCCACAAAACAAACCGGCTATCAATGCCACCAAAACTGGCTATAGATGCCACAAAAAAAAAAAAAAACTCGGCTATCAATGCCACAAGAAAAGCTGGCTCTCATGCCAAAATTGGCTTCCATGCCACAAACAAAAACCTGGCTTCCATGCCAAAACAATCATTTGACAAAAGATTTTCACAAAATGACAACCTTTTGATCAAATCCCATTTAGCAATTACTTTTATCACAAAAAGATTCAAGTGAGCGTAGGGATAACAAAAAAAAGAAGAACATCCCATTTAGCAATTACTTTTATCACAAAAAGATTCAAGTGAGCGTAGGGATAACAAAAAAAGAGAGTACCAAAAAAAAATATATATATATACATGTGGTACCCAAAAAAAAGAGAAAGTGTTCACAAGCACTACAAAAAAATACAAGTGGTACCAAAAAAAAAAAGAGAGAGAAGGATGGTTTCTGTAAAAAAAAAAAAAATACAGAAGCTCAATCAAAAATGGTCTCCAGCCAAGAGTTCAGCTCCTCAAGCAAACTTTTAGCCTCAGCCGTCAAGGATTCCAAGGCACGCTTCTTCAGGAATCTGCCATGAGATGCTGGAGTGGGCTGTACCCCTTCTTTCGCACCAGGAAGCTTACCTCGAGCAGTTTGCCATTGTTTCTCCTCATCAGACTTCCTTTTGAGAACCCGATTGGCATCTGCAACCTGGTGAATCAGAGCACTCTCCCTGTCGCGAGTCTCTATTATGGCAGTCCACTTGGCAGCGACTTGTGCCTGCAGATGCTCAAGACGTTTCCTGGCCTCATCGACCTCCCTGTCAAGGATGTTAAGGTCATGTGTCAGCCCGATGATGGTTAGCTCTTCTAAGTTCTTCTTTCGGACTGCCTGCTTCTTGCTTTCTGTAGCCTCATCCAGGTCAGACTTAGCCTTATCAGCAGGGTCCAGGAACATCTCCTTGAAGAACTGGTCATCAGCCAAACCCACGGTCTCAAACCACTTGTCACCTAGTGCAATGATCCTATCAACGATCGCCCTGGCACTTGTGACATCTAGACCAGCCTCTTCAGCATCACTGAGAATCTCCTGCACATGCTGGATCATGCCAAATCCGGCTTCCAAGTGCCCAGAAAAGAGAGTCTCAATCCAAGAGTTCAGAACTCGCACCACCACCTTCTTCGCAAAAAGAAGTGATGGCCCAGCTGAAGATTCACCCAACTCCGTTGGTCGGCTACTCATATCATCATCTGTTGGAAGAGTAACAAAAGAACTCTTTCAAGCTGAAGCTACTCCTGCTCGGGAAGGAATCTCAGCGTGAGGAATCTCCTCAACATTGTCAAAGCTGGTCCCAGGAATCTCTACCTCTGGATTAACCTCTGGCATCCCTTGCTCTGGAAGCGACGGATCCTCCTCTGCCACTTCAAAACCTGCCAAAGAAACACAAAAAGGTATGAATATAATCCTGTTTAAAAATCATTATCAGGGTTATAACTACAAAATACCTTCTTCAACGACTGGCGGAACACTTTCTTCCTCCATGAACTCATCGGAAGCATCATCAACATTTGCGTCCATCGATGGTTCAAAGTCATCGGAATCCTGTGGCAAGTCAGCTGGCAAGAAATGTGTTAGCAAACCAAGTCACAGACAAAAAAAAAAAAGAAGAAGTCATACCAATTGGAGACTCTGGAATCACTCCAGAGCGCCTCGGTTCTTCTTCAGGTGCCTCGACAGGATCCGTCACCACCTCATCGACCGGAACCTCAGGCATCATCAAGTCTTCCTCTGCTAAAAAAAAAAGTAGAAACAAGAAGCAAATCATAACATGGAAAAAATCCCATGAGAAGAAATGGAAAGAGAAAAGGGAAGAATCATACCTTCACCGACGGTCTCTTCTTCTCGGCTTCTCTTCTCTGGAGGCTCGTCAGCATCCACTGGCACATCCTCATTGATAGTAAGAGGAACTTCCAAGTCAGGAGAGTCCTCATGCTGCCCCTTGTTGCGATGATGACTCCTCCCCCTCTTACCACGGCGGGCTCGCTTCTTAGAGGAACCTGCCCCGCTGTTAGAGTCAGGTTTCCCGCTTGACTCCTCACTGGATGGTCTACTCTTGCCAGTAGACTCCACAGAAGCTCGCCTCTGTGCCGCTTGCATCCAAGCGCCAAGTTCGGCTTCCTCCTGTTCTAGCTGCTCTAAAGCCTCATCAGGTATTTTTCGAACAGCTTCAGAACCAATGACGCCCTGGTCACCGAGAAAGCCTATCTTGTGCTTCTCTCTAGAAAGGAAGGCCCAAACTTCCTCTCGCCGGACGCCATCTGACTTTCCAAGGCCCTTTCCAGATGCCAGCTTCACATCAAGCTCCTTCTTGGAAAGCCCTCTATATGCCGAAAAGCTCTCCGCGAACCACTTCGCAAAGCCGGCAGTCCGGGAAGTCAGCAACACAGGATAAGAAATCATGGCTGTAGTGTCTTCAGCACTATAGAAAGCCCATGCATTTCTCCCGTCCTGTAAGCCTCCAAAGCGCTTCACCATGCTTGAAGGCGCTCCAACAATGCCTTGAGAAAAGCCCAGCTGCAAAGCAAAGCGAGAGGGTACATACGGCTGGATGTCAATGAAAAGATGTCTACGGTACACCATCGTGCCGACACGTATGCTGAAAAGCCACTCTCTCTCTGCATTCGTCAAGGAATAATGCCTTCCCGACCCCGCCCTGGTAGAGTCTCGGGAGGCACCAAAATCAAAAGCCTTCTTCCGCAACTCTGGAGAAAGCTTCATTGAAGACTGCCCCATCTCGACGTCCCTGAACCGTCGGATCCTCATGCGGGCAAATAAAAGTGATTCGGACACGGCTTTGCCCTTAGCCAGTTGAATCATCAGAGGATCATCATCCTGTGCAGCACCCAGCCGGTGGAAGCCAGGACAGTGGTACACATACCACGAATAAAAGATATGGGCTGAAAATACCCTATTCATAGGAAGCCCAAGGCGAACCAAAAAAGCAGCAGCCTGCAGTTCGGTACATAGGTAGGAGTAAAGAGCTGGCACCAAAGCAAGCTGCTCTCCAAACGCCATCTGACAAGCCGGAAAAATATAATGCGGCCTGATGTGCGTTCCATCTCCTCCAGCAAAAACAGCCTCACCAAGCCAATAAGTGAGGTAAATAGCGAGATCTCTCCGCAGTGCAATGTCAGGACATATGGCGTTTGTACTTGCGCAGAAATCTCTCAACTCTTCTTGCATGGCCAAGATCTTCTTTGAACTTGGATCCTGAGCTCCGGCTTCTTGGGTCACGCTATCAGAAGACTCCCTGCTATCAGAAAAATTGGGGAATGAAGAGCTAAAACTCTTCCAACTGCTGGATCTAACTTTCAAACCCTCCTTTTCCTTCAAAAAATCATAGAAGGCAACGAGCTGAAAGTACAGAAGCCTGAACTCCTCAGACTGCCCCTCAAGGACGCTGTCAATCGGCATAAACTCCTCATAGAGTTTCCCGAGGATGGGCAATCCAGTAATGGCGCTCAGCTTCTTCAAAGAAAAACCAATCTCATCATTCGTCACAACGAAGGTATTGGTTTGTGGGAGGAATGATTCCAGCATAGCCATGAAGGCCTCGTCGGAAAAGATCACGGTCTCCCTAAAGGCGCGGACCGCATCAAAAATCCCGGTACCTTCAAAATGGCACCACCAATCAGCAGGACACGATCAGTCCACGACTTCCACTCGGAGTCAGCATTGAAATGACCACGAAGTCGAAAAGGCTTGATCCAATTGCTGCCGTCACCGCTGAAAATACCAAGGCCCACCGGTCTCAAATCGACCGACGGATAATCAGAGCCCTGGTAGCCGCTGGATGGCATCAAAAGGTCCATGTCAACAGGCGACCTCTCCGTATATCCAGGAGAACCGCCAACAAAAACCCCGGTCTTGATTACATTTGTCCTTCTCACCCAGCTTGGAGGATCTTCCCTCTTAGAGCACGTGGGGGCAAGGCTCATGATCGAGACGGTGCGATCAAACGTCGACCGGGTAGCAACAGTCTTCTTCTCACCATTTGCTGTGAAAGAGAACTGAAAACATCTCCTCTGGTATGTCATGTCATCAGGGACGGCATCACCAAAGAAGAAGGTAGGCTTGGGCAAAACGCTCTGATCTTCCATCACCCATGGACGACTGCTTACCATGATCTTATAGAATTCCTCTCCCTTGAGAGTGATCAGTCGCTGCCTCATCTCTTCTCTGTTGAGGGAATCGCACTCTTCCAGATTTCTCTCAACATACTGGACCTTCTCAAAGGCCTGCTGAACGGCCGGATTAGAAGATCTAGAAGACCGACGAGGTACGCTTGTAGCAGGCTCTTTACCCTTGTTCGTTCTGGAGGAACCACCTGAAAAGGATGGAAAAGAAAAAGATCAAACATCAAAATGACAGAATCTCGCTAAAAAAAAAATCTGGCGAAATTTTGACATGATGACGGGGCAATTCCGAAGAAAAGGAACTATCCCGAAAGAAATAGAAAGCTTGAAGATGGGCTCAACATCGCTGCGAGCTCCGAAACTCCAAACTTTCGAAACCTCAAAGTCTCCGCAAAATCAGGAAGGGCTCAACATCGCTGCGAGCTCCAAATTCCCAAATTTGCGAAAACTTTCAGGTATGCTATCACATCATGCTACAAATTTAATTTACAATCAAATGCATGCATGAACATCTAGGTTTGCAAAAAAAAAAAATGCATTATCATGATGAGCAAAAAAAAAAAAAGAAGAAAAGAAACTTTCTCAAAAAAAAAGAGGGGAAAGAAAACAAAAAAAAAAAGAAAAGAAACTCTCTAAAAAAAAAAGGGGAGAAAAAAAAAAGAAAAAAAGAGGGACTGGCCCACAGGCCGTGGCCCACTAGCCACGTGGCCGTACAGCCAGATCCGTACGGCCCACAAAAAAATATATATATATAAAAAAAAAAGAGAAGAAAAGAAAGCAAAAAAAAAAAAAACGTGTAAAAAAAAGAAGGGGAAAACACGTGAAAAAAAAAGAAAAGAAAAAGAAAGAAACAAAAAAAAAGAAAGAAAGAAAGAAAGAACTTTTTATTTTTCCTACAATGGAGTTTTCTTGAAAAAGGGAACTTACTTGAAGCCATTAATGGAGAAGAAGAAGAAAAGTCTTGAAGATCTTGAAGAAGAAGAACTCTTGGTCTTGAAGCCCTCTTGAGATTATTGCAAAAGAAAGTAATAAGAGCAAGAGATCCAACCTCATCTTTGCTTTTATAGAAGAGAGCAAACCAAAGAAGGAAAGAAGAAAGAGATAAGTGTTACTAATTAGTAACCTTACCAAAAGAAAGAGATTAGAAAGATTCTTTCCCAAAAGAAAGATATCTTGAAGGATTTTCTCCCAAAAAGAAATCAATGAGAGATTTTCTCCTAATAGATAGGATCGATAAAGGATTCTTTCCCAAAAGAAAGATATCTTGAGATATCCTATCCCAAAATAAAGGGAATATGAGAGATTCTCTCCAAGTAAAGATATTCTTAGATATTCTCTATCCAAATGAGATATTTTTGGATATTCTTTACAAAAATGACACCATATGAGATCTAAGCCATTTCAAAAGCTTAAGGTCCCATGGGTTAGCCCATATGAGCCAGGTTTGACCACCTAGGCACTTAAAAAAAAAAAACTATTTTTTTTGGGGCTTTTAGTCAAAGAGAAATCCCTCTTACCAAGAGCATACAAAAATGGTTCCATGCCTCTTTTGAGTTGATTCGACCATACAAAAGAGAATTCCAAGCCCCATGAGCTTCCAAAAATCAAACCATCCAGCCTCATGTACCAAATTGAGCCAAAATCTTGAAATTGACATTCCACAAAAATCAAACCAAATCCTGGTCCCCTAACTTGCCACATACAGCTTGTTGGGTCACAAGACCAAAATCAAAAACCAAAACCTGATCCCCTAACTTGCCACATACAGCCTGTTAGGTCACAAGATCAAAACCAAAATTGATCCCCCAACATTCCACATACAGCTTGTTGGGTCACACGATCAAAACCAAACCCGACCCCCTAACCTGCCACATATAGCCTGTTAGGTCACAAGGTCAAAACCCAAATCCACATCCCTGATGTCATCTTCAAAACTTTGCCTCGAGATAGTACGTGATCCCTTTCACTACCATAAAATTCCCCTGGAAGCTCAAAAGGCTACAAATACCAAAAAGAAAGACTACTCAAAGACTCTTGGTCAAGTCACAGGCTCTCCTTCAAAAATCTCTTCGAGGCACATCGACTACAAAAGTTAACCAACTCGTCGCTGTACCTCGAGGGGGCATTTGTTGACACCAAAAATGTCACTTTGCCTCTTCAAGATCCAAAGAGCTACATGAAGTCGCAACCTGCCATAAATAGGCAATGCTACTTCCAAAAATCAAATCTTGTCAGAATCAAACAAAAAACTGCAAAATCCTTCAAGATAGCCAAAAGAGGAGTACACAAGAAGTTTCGGGCCATTTCAAAATCATTTGGCCTAACTTCGCTTCTCCGACAGCCGAAAAGGAGCTCTCGGCGGTGAAAGCATCGGAGACACCAAATCTTCGATCAGAGCCGATGGATGGTCTCAAAATACATCCAAAAGGCTCCACGTCAAGTTCCGAGTCAAACCGACAACGTTTGACCCTACATCAACCCTCGAACAGCTAAATCAGGCCTCTCAGCGGCGAAGCTCTCCAAGACCATGGTTTCCAAGACAGAGCCTATGGATCATCTTAAAATGACTCCAATAGGTTCCCTGTCAAATTTCAAGTCAATCGGACATCGGTTGACCGCACATCAAACCGCGACATCTTCATCGCGACAAAAGCAAGTCTACTGGTGATAGGACCCCAAAAGGCTTCAAAACTCAAACAAAAGCCTATGGTCTTATTTATTGCTCAGGAGGCTTCACACAAAATTTCAGGTCATTCCGACATCGTTTGACCCAGTTTCAGCTTCTGACGGAAAATCGGCAGCTCTGCGCGACAAAGTCTTCGGCTTTCTCGGGAAATTGGAAACTTTGCAAAATAAAATGCAAGGATTCTCATCAGGTTTCCTATAGGGAAATCAGGCCAATAAATGGACAAAAATGTCAAGGAAAAATACAGAAGAAAAAAGAATAAAAAAAATAGAAAAACGGACACAAAACGGGACACAAAGGGGGAAAACCCCCCCAGGGTCGCAGGCGACCCTGGAGCCCGGGGTCGCCGGGAAGCCCCCGGAAACTCCGTTTTTTCACCGTTTTTCGCGATTCGAAGCGCCCAGCCTCTGGTACTTTCCAAAATCCATACTTTTGAGACACCAAATCCTCTGACATCCGTCCAAAACACGGGTCAATCATCAAGAGTATTGAAAACAATATTGATCGCCACCCGGTCAACCAAAAAAAAGTGTGCTTTCTACCCGACCCGATCGAGAAATTGACAGGACAGATGGCACCGACCCGCTGTTGGCAACAAACACCTGAAATTACATGGTCATCTGATGTCGATCTACATGAAGATCCATCGATGATCATCACCAGAAGAATCCCAAAAGACGCGGCACGGCCCGCGACTCTTCAGATGCTCGGCGACCACTTAATGCGATTAATTGACTAGCTTTATTACAGTCATTAATCCATTTCCTTGGACGGACCAATCAGAAGCAAGCATCCGGGAGTTACAAGTCAAGAGATTCATGGCATTTAACCCCATGAAACTCCTCCCATCATGGCGATTAAAGGTGATTAAATGCCCTCAATCTCCTCCGGCCAATCAGAAGCCAAGAAAAAGGAGTTACAAAATAAAGAATTCAATTTTGTAACTCCTCCCATTATGCGGCTTAATGACAATAAAAGCCCATAAACCCTCCTAAATGGCTACCTAAAAGCCTATAAATAGGAGAGCTCTCCAAGAAGAAAGAACAGCAGATACACAAACAGCAGACACACAGACAATAGACTGCAGAAAATCCAGAAACTCAGACAGAAAGAGGCATCAGAAATCTAAGAGAGAAAACTCTGCGGAAATCCTACATCGACCACCGCTACAAGGTGACAAAAGTCCCTTGGGGGGTACCCCCTCCCAAGGTCCTTGCCTTCTCCTCCTGCCTCCAATGGCTTAGATGTGGCTTTTCAGCCCGTCTACTCGGCTTTTTATTAGACATAGGACCTCCTTTTGGTCTTTGTCCTCTAAAAACCTGAGGTTATAGCCAAGCCAAGCGAATCAATAGCATCCTCTGTTCTCATCTGCATGGATGATGGCGAAGCCCACATATGGCTTGCGACCGTCAATCTAAACGGGTCCCCCACAATCTCCTGAGAAGTTAGATCCTCTTTTTCTTGCTTTTCATTGTAGTTTGTATTTTTTCAAAAGAGACAAAAATCACAACTCTTGTCTTTCATTATTGATAAGGATTGTAAATCGGCTATAAACGCCAAAATCGGCTATAAACGCCAAAATCGGCTATAAACGCCAAAATCGGCTATAAATGCCAAAAAAAAATCGCCTTTCACGGCAAACCAAGAAAAATGTCTCTTTTTCTTAAATATATGTGCAATGGAAAACTCGAAAGAAGTTGATTTCCTTTTTACTTGCGAAGGTTGATCTCCGGATCACCACTTGCAATTCCAAGTAAAATAGAAAATCTGGCACACCCACACAAAAAAAGAAATGTTGATGCACGCCCCTGCCCCCTGGTTACGAAAAGGGTCGGACCCGATGGACTCCCACGTCCGCCGACCCTCGGTAGGAACCGAGCAGGAGCGCGGTCCGTCACTACCGACGGACCTCATATATGATGAAAGGAGACGACCAAAAGAAGAGGAGAGCTCCTTAACCTCATTGAAGTGAAACTGGAACTTCCAATGCCTAGAATCACACTTCGAGGACCAACCTACCACATTCAAAGAGTCACTTTCCACCTCCAATAGGACTTGGAAAGTGGCCAAGAAGATCCAAATAGCTTCCAAAATAGTCAATACTTTCGCTTCATTGGAATCCCTAATCCCCACATTTGTCAAGAATATAAGCAACACCTTACCCTTATCATTGTGAAGCACCCCTATCATTACCTGCGGGTCTCGACTTACCTCTCGTTGCACTATCGACATTAAATTTCTACATTTCTGGAGGAATCCAATAACCGGACGTCTTCATCTTAAGGTACACCCACCTCATGCAAGCTTCCCAATTGTAAAATAATTTGACACTTGGAGATTGTGAAAATCCTTCCCGACCAAAGCCTACTTGCAATTGAAAGCTTAACCTTGGAAACCAAATCCTCCAATGAAGCCAAAAAGTTTTCTAAAAATTCTCCCATTCATTTCCTTCCAAACTATCTAAAGGATGACAAAGGGGATGAAACACCAAAGCAAAAAACAACATCCATGAAAAGGCCCCCAAGCCCATGCCATACCAAAGTTTGACAAGGTTCCTAGGACACACACATAAACCCTACACAAGTTGGAATGAAATAGTACCCAAGATAGGAGGTCACCTCACAATGAAGAAGAAAGAATGGTCCATAGATGCCCGTTCTTTTCTCTATAAGCACACAAGATCAACAATTAGAACTATGACAGGATGCCTCCCATCCTTAAATTAATCCGTTGTCAAGATCTTTCCTTTCAACCGCCAACTGATAGAAAGCATTAACACGAAGGAGTAATTAGCACCAACCACACCAATGCACAGAAAAGACCTCACAGGACCGTATTTTGCAAGAGCTAAGGTAAAAGGCCTTTCTTCGAAAGGGGCCGGAAGTGGAAGGGCTTGCAAATCTGCCTATACTGTACCTTGGCCGTGGAAAAAAAATGTTAGCAGGTTAGAATCAACAATTCCCCATACTAGACCTTCGTGAGACTAGCGAAGGGACCTCCCTATACAACACTCCCACACAAAAGACTTTATTAGACACCACTCGAAACTCTAGTAAACATATACCTCGAAGACCACACCCACCCACTCATCAGCATAAAAAGCTTGCCTCTCCCCCTCCCCAACAATAAAACCCACCCCTCTAGAGGACAAGACATCACCCTCACATTGGACACATCATCATAAGACAATACCCTCATAAAGGGACATGATCAATGGATACTAGGAACCACGCTTAGCATCTAACCCCAACTGGTGTCACCACATTTATTAGAACATTCTTCCTACAAAGAGCTCTCCTCCTCAATCTCCACCACCATTTAGCTAAGAGTGCCTAATTTTCTTATCAAGGTCCCCAAGACCCAAACCCCATACCTCTTAGGCTTAATCAGATGCTCCATTTCAACAAATGCATCTCCTTTTTATCACCATTTCCTCCCAAAGAAAATCACGCCTTAGCCAATATAAAGCCGCACAAAACTTCCGAGGCATTTTGGATAGAGGCATGTTGTAATATATATCTAGGCTTTCCTAGTCAACGTAATCTTACCCTTA